>CM040985.1:1764017-1800701 GCA_022985145.1 Pangasius djambal | reverse complement strand
ATAAACATCCTATTGGATAAAAGAGTGCACTGATAACAATGAGATAAACATCCTATTGGATAAAAGAGTGCACTGATAACAATGAGATAAACATCCTATTGGATAAAAGAGTGCACTGATAACAATGAGATAAACATCCTATTGGATAAAAGAGTGCACTGATAACAATGAGATAAACATCCTATTGGATAAAAGAGTGTACTGATAACAATGAGATAAACATCCTATTGGATAAAAGAGTACACTGATTACAATGAGATAAACATCCTATTGGATAAAAGAGTGCACTGATAACAATGAGATAAACATCCTATTGGATAAAAGAGTACACTGATTACAATGAGATAAACAGCCTATTGGATAAAAGAGTACACTGATTACAATGAGATAAACATCCTATTGGATAAAAGAGTACATTTTAACATGGCTGCCACCTCCTGCCTTCCTCACCATCATCTTCTTAACTCATCCATTTCAGTTATCTGTCTCAAGGGAAGTAATGTCATTCGGTACTTTCTTCCAAAAATGGACAACTCTCTAAGATCATAAATTTCATTTCCCCATTTTCTTGCGACAATCTGTTTTGAACTCATTTGAACTCTGCTATGCTCACAGTTAGTATGTTAGTAATCTTCATAGCTACACATGTTACACACAGGGGATACTGGGTATATTGAAGGGGAACTGTTGTATGTACTTATACTGGCTATTCTCTTTAATACAACAAACATGCTGCCAAACATTTCATACACACGTTAGTGTAACGCAAGCACTATAACACTGTTTTCTGTCATCTGTGTTAAAATAAATTGCATGCCTGAGCGAGTACAGGTTGATAGTTTATAAGATAATCCATCAGTAAGAGCCTATGCAGTATTTTTTTTACCATAACTTAACTTGTCTGTGTAATGCTCATTAATAATGAGCTCTTGTATTATAAAAGACTATTATGCATAAGGCCCTGTGTAAGCTACATGTACGTGGAAATATTATTCACCTTGCTTTTCTGAGACAGCTAAGACGTTTTGCATGTTAAATTCAGTATTCTGGATGATCAGATCCCTTATTTTCTCCTTAAGATCGCTGAAGTAGCTTTGTAACTCTTTTAGCTGGGTCCAGTTGTCGAACATGTAGTCAACATAACTATCACAACGATCCCATCGACTGATTATCGATAAAGGGTAATACACAGTGGGAGTTTTCCTTTCAAGCTCCTTGTCTTCAACTACCCAACAATGTGTTACCATTAGAGCTCCAGGAAAATTAACCAGCATAAGCCACTTCGCACCGTCGTAAACTGAGACGGTTGATTTTTTGTAGATCTTGTACTGCTTTAACAGCTCCTCTAAGTCGAATTGATAGCAGTCAAGCACAGTGTTGATGGAATTTACGTGGTCTTGAAGTTGTCGCTCGTCTTCTGTGGGTCTCTTCAGTCTGGCTGCATGGATGAGCATGTGCAGATGGAAAGCTGCACCGTTGGTCCAGTGCTTCAGGGAGCGGGAGCTCATTTGGTTATCATGCAGCATGGAGTTTTTCAGACGGGTCAGCTGTTCACTCAGCTGTTTCTCCAGGCGTTCAGTCTCCTCTAATGCTCGGGTCGGTTGGTGGAAATACATACGTAGGCGTTTCAAGTACTCCTCCATCGAGTCTCTCACACCTGAAGCCTTTTCCTCAGCGAACACACGACGCATCATGTCCAGCGTGCTGTCTTTACTCTCCTTTTCCTCCTCCTGAACCCTGATTATGAGCTCCAGGGCTATGGACAGGGCCACTGCGCCTAAACCCACCGCGTTTGGTACCTTTTTAAAAGCAGCTAAAGCAGAGCCCAGACTTTGCACATAGTCAGGAATCCTGCTGCATATGTCTTTTAGTATCTGGGTGATGGAGTTCTCTAGTTCAGCTGCTGAATTTAATCCGGAGAACCTCACCAAAGAGCCATCGATACCAATATCAGGTATAAGATCAGATGACTTAGCAGCACTTAACATACGATGGTTAAATTCCTCTCGTATAGACATCTTTTTGTTCTGAATTAATCCAGAAATGTATTCTGTGCAGTGCTGGCACTGATCGTCTGCTATCCCCGCTCTTTCACTTTTGCTTTTTCTTCCCCTTCCTGTATCTATTTAAATATCTACAGGAAGGGGCAGTAAAACAAAAGTAAAAGCGCAGGGGTAGCACTGAGGTTAAGCTCGGTTAATCTAGCCGCACATAAATTTCAGGGGCGTGGCTTTTAGACGCTTAGCAAAGCATCTTAACTTTCTACAAAACGATCATAGAGGATGCTCATTGCCAGGACTGCGCTAAATAAATTTCTGGATCAATTCAGAATGAAAAGTTTTATTGTCTTTTTCCGTGGTGCTGTTGACACTATGGGTAATGAAATAATGAAAGAGGATTTTTTACGTTATTTATCAAGTTCTGCTGAGAAAAATTCTGCTGCTTGTCATGCTCATAAAATCAGCTTGAGATAACTTTTGCTTTGTGACAGGGTGCATTATCGTTGGGCCCAAAGTGTGCCAAGAAAACATTCCCCGCACCATTACACCACCTCCACCAACCTGGACTGGGTTGGGTCCATGGATTCATGATGTTGGTGCTAGATTCGGGCCCTGCCATCTGTGTGCCTCAGCACAAAGCGAGATTCGTGCTATGTTTTTCTAATCTTCAACTGTCCAGTGTGGGTGAGTCAGTCTGTGCAATGATGGCCTCAGATTCTTGTTCTTGGCTGGCAGGAGAGGAACCTGATGTGTTCTTCTGCCGTTGCAGCCCATCCACCTCAAGGTTTGATGTGTTGTGCATTCTGAGATGCTTTTCTGTTCACCACGGTTGTAAAGAGTGCTTATTCGAGTTACTGTAGACTTTCTGTTAGCTCAGACCAGTCTGTTCATTCTCCTCTGATCTCTCTCATCAACAAGGCATTTCAGCCTGCAGACCCTCCGCACACAGGTTGTTTTTTGTTTTTCGCACCATTCTGTGTAAACTCTAGAGACTGTTGTGTGTGAAAATCCCAGGAGATCAGCAGTTTCTGAAAACCCCAAACCAGTCCATCAGGTACCAACAACCATGCCATGATTAAAGTCCCACAGATCACACTTTTAAAAACCACCAGCTGAAGTGGCTATGCTAAATGTCCCCTAGGTGTGTGTGTGTGTGTGTGTGTGTGCGTGTTGTCTTGTGACGGACCAGTGTTTCATCTCACACCCGGGATAGGCTCCGGATCCACCTCAACCCTGACCATGATAAAGCGCTTACTGTAGATTTAAAGAATGAATGATGACTCTGAACTGATATTCAATTATTTTGATTATGCCTTTTTTTTTTTTTTTTTGGAATCAACCAACTAATGACACCAGTTTTGATATCAAAAAAAGCGACTCGTTGAAAGTGATAATCTGATTTATCAATGAAAGGTTTTACTGACACAAACGCTACACCACAGAACTCAGTCAGGAAGAAAAGCTCCTCGGTAAGGCGTGCACGCGTGCGTGCGTGCGTGCGCGCGCTGTGGGTGCGTGCGCGTGGGTGTGTGCCTGCGTGCGCGCTCCTGTGTGGGCAATCAGTCGCCTACGCACTGAGGTGCAGATAAATCAGTAAATTCACACGAGTTTCTCAATCTAACACTTTCTCTCTCTCTCTCTCTCTCACACACACACATACATTCGAGATGTCTGACACGGAGCCTAAATCAGCCCAGGATTTAACCGTGGTGGTGAGTAATAATAATAATAATTATTATTATTACTATTATAATATGCCTGTATGAATTAAATTAGCTGTAATGTTAGCGTTAACGTAGCTAACTAAGGCAGCTAGCTTCCAGGCTTCCTACTGACGTCACTAAATATAAAATACTGCAACAGTTGTAGTTAATGTGTGGGTTTGGATGTGTAATTTCTTAGCAAACCACTTAATTAGCGTTTTAGTTTGTCCTTAAATATCCAGCGTTGAAGTGTTAGCAGGTAGCGTCTCCTTGGACACGAGAAAACAGGGTTGCCAGATTGGAGCAATCTAATCTCCATACAGCTTGGAGAATTACATTTAATCTAAACTGAATTTTTTCCAAACTAATATCGTTAAATATATAATATAAAACTTCGAGACACGATTTAGCAATCATACTGTGTGTGTGTGTGTGTGTGTGTGTGTGTGTGTTATGCTTTACTAATTCCTTAAGAAGTTTCTCGTTAATGTTAATATAAAGAAATTTAAACATTTTGTGTTTTAAATCCAGATCGTGTTCCGATAGTTACGTTTCCTACGTCACAGATTAGACTATTTTTAATGTATTCGTTTCTTAATTTTGTCTTGAATTAAATAATTATTTTATTGATTTAATATTTTTAATTAAATATACCACGTAGTTCGTTTACCGTTTTGCAATGACATGGCAACCCGTGCCAGGGGTTAACGGTAAAGTTTTTAATTTGCTTTGAATTAAATTTGAAATGCCCTCGTGGCTCTTTCGTTTTTCGCTTGTTGCCATGGCTACAGCTCCGGCGCGTGGGCGTGGAGCTCATGGTGTTTTTTTGTTTTTTATTAGCTTTCCTAGCAAGAAGACTTGGTGACCCCAAACTCCCACACACACACACACACACACACACACACACACACAAACACACACACCATTGAGAGATTTGATTTGTTCTCGCAGTCTCTGTGATTACTTGAGTTCATTCTTGTCTGTTTATTTTTATCCTTTCTGCTGTTCAGGTGCAGAGCTTACTGCAGCAGATGCAGGACAAGTTCCAGACCATGTCCGACCAGATCATCGGAAGAAATATCCTACATTCAGCCTTGTTCCGGGTTGATGCAGGTTTCAGGGGTGGTGTTTAGATGTTCCTGAACGTTCCACAACATTAACAGTAACTATAAACGGATAAAAAGTACAAAGGTTGGATTTCCAGCAACGTTTGGACCCGAGGCTCTTTCAGGTCGTGTGACAAAACCAGCACGCCGCGTTCCCGCCACCTCGCCGCTGATTATTTTCCGACGACGGCACGGCATGACGGTGCGATGCGTCGCGTCCTGTCATTGCCCTGAAGTTCATTATTTTCCTATAACCGCACACCCCAATGTGTTTTATTCCTCTTATACAACAGCAGTCTGCCAACGATTACGATGTTTATTTATTAAATAACGACATACTTTATATATTTTTTTTATCCGATTATTGTTACGTTTAATGTTGTGGAACGTCCACGAAACAAGTTGCATTATAGCAGCGATAAAGCGATGAAACAAGTTTAAAAAAAGTTGAAGTTTAAAAAAAAAAAACTCAAAAAAAACGCAGCTTGTTGAGGTGGTGTTTGTTTCAGGTTGGATAAAGTGTGATGGTCAGGGTTATGGGAGGAGTCGGATCAGATCCAGCTCCACCCCCTGGACTTTAGGTTCTGCAGGAAAAAAAAAAAACTTTTATTTATTTATTTTTTTAATATCTCTCTCTGAAAAAGACAGGAAGGGTAAACTCGGAAGTAAACCTTCCGAAGATGTCGGAAAACTTCCGGATTTACCCCTGACTGTCGCAAAGCTGGAGACTCCCGACGCTGGAGACTCCTTCCATAAACGTCAGATAAACGTCTCCTTACAGATCAGCGATCGCACGCGCGTAAAATCCGCCGTACGAGTCCCTATGAACGAGCCGTTACTATAGAAACGACGACGTATCAGAACACGTGATCTGCAGCTGCACTACCGTCAGAGCCGGCGTTGTAGGAAACTAATCAACGCCTTCTGACCACGAAACGCCGTTAAAGATTCTCCTTAACCAGCACACTCGACGAGATGAGCACCCGCATCGACGACCTGGAGAAGAACATCTCCGACCTCATGACTCAGGCAGGCGTGGAGGAGTTTGACGGAGAGAACAAAATCGGCGACGCGTCAGGAACAGCATGATGAAGACGAACAGCCACCGATCCAATAAGTGCATGAGGTATCGGCCACACGAGCTCCGCTTCAGATTCAGATTGTACAGATTTGTGTTGCCTGTATTAAAAAAATAATAATTTTGGTATTAATTCTGACGATGCGGTTTTAAATCCACCGAGTCGTACTGAAGTTTTTTGTTTTTTTTTTCGTTCCTGTAAGGTGGTAGAACCTTTATATAATTATACAGCGTGTGTGTGTGTGGTGTGTGTGTGTGTGGTGCGTCATGTTTGTGAAGTGTAAATACTATTTTAAGAGAAACCTCTACAGTGTAGAACGTGTGTGGGTTTTTACACTTTCAGTCTCATTCCTGTTCATGAAAAGCCTGAGTTGCAAAAAAAAAAAATGATGGGTTTTAAAAAAAAAAAAAAAAAAAAAAGGAAAGAACGATGAGCCGTTTTTTTACGTCGACTCTGACATACAGTCCGACTGGAAAATTCCTCACACCGCCATCCTTCCTGTACAGCAATAAAGCGACGACACAGGGTTTAAAAATCATCCAATCACAGCTCAGATATCTCTCGGCGAACTAACTATGCAAACGACTTCACTCCATCCGAACGATGAGCTTTTAATTCATTAAAAAAAACTAGTATCTGATTATCCGAGTCCTCGCTGCTGAAACAGAGGTCCAGGACACGGAGCTGGATCGGAGCCATCTTCTCCCATGTCGCTTATTTATTTGTTTATTTGTTTGTTTATAATTAGTCTGAGCTTTAAATCTGACTCCTCCCACTTTTCAGTTTTGCATTAAAACGAATTATTTAATTTAGAAGCAGCACTGTTTTTGATGGTACGACCTCATTTTTTTTGTTTTTTTCCTTTGGCCACAACAAAGCTATCAAAGTCCACCTTTTCAAAAAAAAACACATTTTCACCTCCCAACCAATCAAGTCGCTAAGTCGGGCCGTAAGGGAAAACAAACATGGAGGACAAAGCGTCAGAGCGTGAACCATCAGGAGCTTTACGGCTCGACTGAACATATTCCATCGCCAATATTTTAACGAGGCGACGCAACTAAAAATAACAGCTCGCGTATTTTTGGGACGTTCGCCGATACGTGATGCGGCGTCCCGCTTTAAGTCAGATCTCGCAAGCTCCTCAAATTAATTTTCTGCCTCCAAAGCGACACCAGTCTTTATTAGCACACCTTTAATTATATCATCTCTGGAATTTCAGCTGATTACGAACATCTGATGTGAAAAAATAAAAGTAATAAAAATGACGACGAAACCGTTTCAGATTAAAAATAAAATCCGACGCCTGTGAGATTTGACCAGCGACGTGTGGGAGGAGTTAAAGCAGGTCTGGCTCCACCCCCCTGGACTTCTGACTCCACCCCCTGGTCTTCTGACTCCGCCTCCTGGACTTCTGCAGCGAAGGGTAGCTAGAAAGGTTTGCATTGGGAGAACTTTAATAGAAGAAATGCAGCTTTTAAAATCTTGTTTATTTTTTTTAAAAATAAATATAAACAACAATGCTGCATAATTACCACAAGCTCTTTCAGCACGTGCGGTTTGCTATTTATTATTATTATTATTGTTGTTTTTTTTTTTGTTTTTTTTTAAATGTCAATCAAATGATGGCACTCACCTCTTAACCATCGAAACTTTTTATCACTTCTCACTATTGCAGCGTACGCAGTTTTGGTACCGGAAGATTCCCCGTACGTTCGGGGAGCGTCCTGCGATCTGTAGCCCGTGGTCAAATGAGACTGTGATGTGTGACGTCATGGATGTTCCTCTCTAGTTCCTCCCCCCACCCCCCACCCCCAAAAAAAATCAAAACAACCTTTCAGTATTTGTGGTGGTGATTTTTATTATTTCTTTACTCATGCGTCTTGCACAAATCCACGCTGCATAAATCCTACGTGCTGAACTTTAGCGAAACAGAAGAACATTAGATCTTATTAAACGCCTGATGTACTGTGAATTTACACTCAGATTTCCAGCAAATTTCTTGGTGCTGTTCATGATAGTTTCTGCAAAGACCACCGGAGAGTCGACTAGCCTACTCTAACGCCCAGTGTGATTACTGTATCTCAAATAAATAAAAGCATGTTTTCATACCACAAACAAGCTACGTGTTTAAAAAGAAGAAGCCTGAGGTAAGACGTTTATATATCGGTTATAAAACGGTTCGCTTCGGTGTCACAGTGTCGACTTCTAACCAAAAGACTTTACCTGAATGAAATGTATGACTAGATGTTTAGTCGTTTCTGGCTGCAGAAGTTATAACCTAAATACTTTAAAATGTCTAGTGTAACTTTTTAAGGAATTAGCATGAGCTTTACGGTATACGCAACAATATAGAAACTGCTTTCAGTGTCTTCATATTTTTGTTTTAAAGCCACAGAAATCCGGAAACCATGTTCAGTCTCGCACTGTCTTTAATGTAACGTCAGTTACAGTGACATCATGGGCTTTCTTTCTAAATAGCATTTATTAAATACTCTAAATTTATGATCATTAGGATTCAAGAGGCCATTATGAGATTATTAATCATATCTTAATATCTTGGATCTATATATTTATAGCCAAAGTCTTAATATATAATCCCTAATCTTATATTA
Organism: Pangasius djambal; assembly: GCA_022985145.1. Classification (NCBI taxonomy): domain Eukaryota; kingdom Metazoa; phylum Chordata; class Actinopteri; order Siluriformes; family Pangasiidae; genus Pangasius; species Pangasius djambal. The sequence continues at coordinate 1,792,201 of CM040985.1, read as the reverse complement.
AAGCATTACTGGAAAAAAAGATGTGCATTTCGTTATAGTTTAAACACATACGTTAATAAAGCTGAGCAGGTCCTAAACCACTAAACATTACAGAATACGTTATACTATTAGAAACCGTAGAGCTCTTAGGGTTCTCTGCTTTTCCCCTAAAGCTTCTGTAAAAGAGCTTTTAATTATCAAACAGACCTCCAAAGAACTCAGCACTTTTTTCTAAGAGTATACTTTTTTTTTTTTTTTTTTTTTTTTTTTTTTTTTTTTTGACATTCTGTAGTTAAAGTTGTGAAGAACTAAAGGGGGGAAAAAAAAACAGAAAATGTCGGTGCTCTGTTAGAATTTCTTTAAAAATTTCTTTTGTAGGAAAAATTTTCTGCCCCTATTATGTCTAATTTGTGTATTAGTGCTGGATTTTTTTTTTTTTTTAAACCAAGGGAGAGTCAAAACGCATGGAAGAAACAGAAGGAAAGTTTTATCTCTAAACAAAATGCCTGTATGTGCCCCGACTCCCAGAATGGAAAAAAAAAAAAAAAATCACCAGTGAAGCCATAAAGTTAAGGGAAACGTTTGTGAAAAATAAAAATCAGGCAAATATGAAATTTTTTCTTCAGAGACACAGAGCATCTTCGATATCAGACGTAATATCCGGTCAATAAACACGCGGTTGATGATGTCGGAGTGTAACGTTGTTACACACTTCAATAACGCGATAACGCAAATCCGCAACATTCCTAATTTTCTCTGCGCACGTGCGAAAATATAAAACCCTTTAACGTTAATGCTATGCATGATGCTGGACACCATACAATCTGTAATACATACGAATATTTATCACCTAACACCAAATATGGTGCTTTAGCTAGTGCATGCTTAATGATCTATCGGTTTATTGCAATATTATACAACTCGGTTAGCTAGCTACAGGAAACGTACTTCTGCCATGTACTAGTTAACGAGAATAAAAATGCAATTACGTGGTTTTGTTAAAATAGGACATTAACACAAGGGTACACTAAGTAGCACAGGATTAAAGTATTTTTAATCGAATTTCAATCACAGATATATCAGAAGAACACCTCGGAATAAATACTTTTAACTGACGAGATACCTCCGAGTCTGCTCTACGCTTTCTGACGACGTTTAGCTGGATTTTCTGCTCAGGATATTGTTACGTACATCCTAACAAACGTAAACCTGTTCTCTTCAGAACACGATCCAGAATTGTATTTTCATTTCTTATTATCTTTAATGATACTGTTTTAACGAACGAACTAACTAACTAACTAACCAACCCAGCGGCCCGTGATCCCCGTGTTGGCTCAGGGAGATTTTCCGTGCTACATTTTGTCCTTCGTTTTTTTTTTTTTTTCCTACATTCTAGAAATAAAACGGAATTTAATGTTTATGTAACCGAGACCTTTAAAATCTACTTAAATGGTCTAAACAGCAAAGTAAATGTACCCAATTTTTTTTAAATGTTTAATGGATTAACTATGACACTTATAATCAAACTGGGCATGTTTAAACAGTAGTTGATTGCGTAGTAAAATGCTGGAGTTATAACAGTACTGTTCTTTTCAACACAGGTGCTACTTATTTTATTATTATTATTATTATTATTTATTTTTTTGGTGGGTTGGAAATTAAAGATGACTTCTTGAGGAAATTACCTCCACATGTATTGTTATATTCATGTATCTTTGACAGTTATACTGATTGTTCAACGGGTTGGATGTACTCAATTTACTTGAATCAGCTTACTAAGAAAATAAACGTGCTATTTCTTTGCACCTTACACCTGGAATCAGATTTTTCCAGTTAAAAGTGCTGTATTCGGTGCCATCGAGACGTTTTTGGATTTGTAAAAAAAAAATTATACTTGATTTGTATTATTTTTTTATTTTACTGTATGCAATCTGTGTTGTGTTTGCATGACACTATTCAGCCTGCTATGATGTTAGAGATTCTTCGTGAACGTGACTTGTGGTGATTTTCCCCCCTGCTAAGTAATGCTTAATAAAGGAAATACTCCTTGGTTTCTCTCTGATCTTAAATCATGTTTGTGGAGTGAATTTATGATGTATATAGTTAATCTTACCTGTACTTTGAAAGCTGGTGTGACACCAAAATACATCCTAAATTTATATAATTATATTGCAGTATGGTATGATTTTAGATGGTCCCCTTCAAAAGTATTGGAACAGTAAGGCCAATTCTTTGTGTGTGTTTTTTTTTTATATATATATACATATACATATACATTGAAGACATTTGGGTTTTGAAAGGTTTTGGGAGATCAAAAGATGAATATGAGATGATAGATCATAATTTCAGCCTTCATTTCCTGATATTTACATCTAAATGTGTTAAACAACTTAGAACATGGCACCTTTAGGTGAGCAAAAATATTGGAACAGATAGTCTTAAAGTAAATGACACGTAATATTTGGTTGCTTATCTCTTGCTTGCAATAACTGCATCAATTGACTCTCAAATACATCACCAAACTGTTGCATTCTTCTTTTCGTGACGTTTTCCAGGTTTGTAGCGCAGTTTCTTTCAGTTTTTTTTTGTTTTGCGGGGTTTCTCCCTTCAGTCTCCTCTTGAGGAGATGAAATGCTGCTCATTTGGGTTAAGGTTTGGTGATTGACTTGGCCAGTCTATAAGCTTCCACTTTTTCCCCCCTGATGAAGTCCTTTGTTGTGTTGGCAGTGAGTTTTGGTTCATTGTCTTAGTGCATGATGAAGTTCCTCCCAATTAGATTGGATGCATTTCTCTGTAAATAGGCAGACATCATGAGCTCCATCATCAATAAAGATGAGTCTGTTCCAGAAGCAGGTAAGCGAGCCCAAGCCATGACGCTACCTCCACCCTGCTTGACCCATGAGCTCGTATGTTTTGGATCCTTTCTAAGAAGCTTTTTGAATACGGGCCCAGACTCTTTAGCTTGGCGTCGGGCCGTAACACCATCACACCACCCCGGCGCGGATTACTTTCCTACAACAACACAACACTTCCCACTAGACTCATAAGTCAGTGCAAGGAATATTCCTTTGTTGTTGTTTTTTAAGTTACACATAAGCTACGTATGTTCCTGACATACTAAAATGTTCAAATGTTACAACAGTCCTATATTATAAATCAGGGCCCGTATTCACAAAGCTTCTTAGAGTTCTCTCAGAGAGCTCCTGTCTGAGCCTAAACAGTCCTAGCTGCGAGTCCTGGACTAAAAGTGATGTAGGAAACTTCTCAGAGCGACTCTGAGTAAGGAAAGTACAAAAACCTGTATCTTAGTGAGGAGGTGTGGTCGACCCCGTTGCTAGGGACGACGCAGTAATTCAAGGACTGTGATTGGTCGATAAAAAACCATCTGTAAAGGTCTTAAAATGCTCTCTTTGTGAAAATAGAATAAATGATAATAGAATGGACAGTGAAATCATAAAATTGTATAATCATGAATACGGGTTACTTTATGCAAAGTTTCTGTTACAGGCTAAATATCTTAAAGTTAATTAAAACAGCCAAATGTTGAAAATACGTCTACTTTTGAAGCAACCAGTTTCCACGCAGTAGTTACTATATTTAAGTTCTTACATTTATTTACCAAACTGATTTTATTACTAATCCGTTTCAGATTGATGGGAGCAAAATGGCTCACCTTTTACCAGTTTACACGACTGCAGGTCTGTTTACGCTGCACTTTTGGATGGTATGTAGCCAACAATCCAAGAGAGATGGAAGGAAGTAAAAGAACAAGAAAGCCAAATTGGACAGAAGAGCAGTGTTTGGAGAATATTTCTTCTTTCCGCCATTTTGTCCTCTGCTAAAGAAACTCTTAAGCCTCTTAAAAGTCCTCCTCTCTACTCTTAACAATTTTGACCTTAGGAGCTATTTTTAGGGCTGAGATGTTTCGTGAATCATTTTTTATCTTCACTAAGATTTAGTCCTAAATTTAAGTTCTAAGGAAACGTCATAATCCTAAGAATTTTCTTAGAATTTCGTCACTAGGGGCAACTTTTAGGCTCAGGAAGCTTTGCGAACACGGGCCCTGGATTTTAACATAGCGTAGAGTGGTCAAGACCTGTTGTTGCGGAAATTTGTCTAAAAACTTTGGGAATTATTGTGATAATAGCTACGGTTTTTCTTTATAGGTTTAAAAAAAATAAACTGAACACACAAATATAAGACAATGACAAATCTATGTGTATAAAACTTCACTTCTAAATATCAGCCCACAAAATCCTAACGCATAATAATCCATAGGTCATTTTTCTTAATTTAAATTCAGAAATTTGTGTGTGTGTGTGTGTGTGTGTGTGTGTGTGTTATATTTATAATGTTTAATAATAGTGGATCTGGCAACCCGTTTTAAAAGGACTGCGGTTTGTTTTTACGGAACTACTTTCGTGTTCCTCCGAGTACGGGGTAGTTAGTTCTTATCCGACTATTTTATCGCTTATTTAAATATTATTTTACTAACTAAATTAATAATGTTGAATTTTATAACTCACAAGTTTGTGTTTATATGATTTATTTTCCGTTTTTTTTTAGAAAATATAAAGCATTAAGCTCCAGTTTTCGACACCGATTTGATGTGCGGCCTTTTCTCTTTCATGGACGGCCGCCATCTTGAATTTTAATGTTGAATTTTTTTAGTGTAGCTAAGTTAGATTTATGTTTATCATTATTTTTTAACGATTTTTTAAGGATTACTTAGAATTTGGATCATAGTGAAAGCCTGAGGTTTGATTCGCCATGGCAGCCAATGACTAAGTGAGTATTTAATTTCTAACAACTTAAAAAATGACAAGTTAGCCAAGTAAGCTAGGAAGCTAACTGATAATTAGCATGCTAATACGCTAAAAATGATTAGCGACCCAACGGTGCTGTTTATATTTACTCTATTTACTTATATTTACAAATGTATCTATATTAACTTAGAATCTCTTCGATGATAATCTCTACCAGACATTTAATCCTGATTAATGCCTAAATAAAATAAATTAGCCGGTCTGGTGTAGCTGGTAGATAGCTAGCTAGCTAGGTTAACCGGCTTGCTAGCTAACTTTAATCCGCTTGAAAAACAAACATTAAATATTTTTAAAAACATTATTTTCGCTTATTAAGTTCAGGTTTAAATTCTAGTTAGTAGATGATACGTTAGCAAATATTTTATTTATTTATTTTTAAAATAAATCAATTCTTGACTTAACTAGCAAGCTAATCCTAGCTATGTAGCTTCATAGCTAGCCGAGTAATCGCTTTCGTTTCTCCTACAAATTATAACAAGTTTATCATATTTAAATCTTTCTGTTATTGAATTATACACACAACTGGTTGGACCTAACTATTAAATATAAATATTATTTATATTATATGTCACGTGAGTGAGATTTCTGTTTCTTTGTCAGAAGGGTGGAGGAGTTCATGGTCAGTATTAGCTAAATATTTTATTTAAAAAAAAAAAACAACAACAACATTATATAACTATTAACAATGACAAAGCCACGATATCTTCTTATTTAGATGTTATTTTAAACTCTTTTGGAATTTTTTTGGTCCTAAAAAAAAAAAAACGAGCCATGAATATCTGTACACCTGTAGCCTAAACAAAATGCCGGGACTTATGAATATTCACGAATATGCAAATTAGGACACGCCCACACGCCTTCCTGCTTTCAGATATAATGAACATTAGATTATTTTGAAGTTAACTAGCTGGTTATTCATTTACGCTGTCGTTTTCTGAGTGATTTATTTAACATAACGTTACCATGACAGTCTAAACTCTTTTGTTCATGACTAATTTAGGCCTAGACACGTTGTAGTTTTTGTCCGTTTTTAGTTACGTTGACTGTCGGTGAAACTGTGAACCCTCTCTTGTCTCGTCTTGATGTCTTTCTCAGCACAGGGACTCGATGCGACTAACGCGGGCGCTCTGCGGGTATGAAGTGGATGGGAGAACCCAAGAAGAACATGGTAGTAAATGGCAGACGACATGGCAGCAGGTTCAGCGAACAGCCGGGGAGCCAGAGCCGCGCTCCGCATCTGCGTCACAGCAGCAAGAGCTCGCTCAGCAGCCGGAGATGCAGCCGCCGTGAGTCATTTCTATCCCCCGTACGCTCCAAACACTCCACGACTAACGTAGGAGTGAAAATCCGAACCATACGGTGCGTACAGTTCAGCAACAACCGAACAACCGCGTCTCATCACGTCCCTGCAAACAGCACGACGAAGTTTAACTCGAGATATAATTCTCCATAATCAGAGTTATTTATTATATTTATTATTTATTATTCTAATCCAAAACTCAGTAACATAAAAACAAGGACAGTTTGAGGACTAAAAATAAAATAAGTAAGCATTTAAATAAATATACAGATAAACAGCCACAGTGTTAGCGTACACAATTATATAATAACATGAATAATGTTTTAATCGTTGATAAAATTAATTATGTTTATAAATGAATCTGTACTGAAAGTGTTTAGGGATTAAAAAAAGTTAGTGTGCCTGTACACGTGACAATTATAATAATATTTATAATAATAATAGTGATAATATTTTTTCTCTTGGCGTGACAGGTCTATTCCAACTACAGTATATTTAATAATAATAATAATAATAATATTTATAATAATAATTATATTTTTTGTACATGGTATTCCATGTCTAGTGTATCTACACTATGTTCTGTAATAATAATAATAATAATAATATTTATAATAATAATAATAATTGTATTTTTTCTCTTGGTATGACAGGTCTATTCTAACAACAGTATATTTAATAATAATAATAATAATAATAATAAATAATTTTATTTTATTTAGAGCCTTTAAAAGGCCTCTCAAGGTGCTTTCCATAGGAAGAGAAAATAGAAACAGAAATTGAACAAATCTCATGATTATCATTTTATTTTTTTTGTTCCTGAATAAAAAATAAAATCCACTCTCGTCTAATTATTTATATATTTATTTATTTATTTATTGTTTTTTTTTTTTCCAGGAGAATGAAGTTTTTATCTCTGTATTTATTCCAACCAGGATAAAGCGCTTAGTGAAGAGGAATGAATGAAGGAATGAAGGAATGAATGAATAGTTATACTTTTCTGTAATTTATTTATTTGTTTATTTGTTTATTTCCGGTCGTTCAGGTTTCAACGGTGGTCCTCTGGAGGCGGAGAGACGCCACGTCCCGTCGTCGGGAATGACGGCTAAGGAACTGTGCGAGAACGACGACCTGACCACGAGCCTCATCCTCGACCCTTACCTCGGCTTCCAGACCCATAAGATGAACACCAGGTCGCTGATTTCTACTGATTTTTTTTACTCGGATCGATTTTATTTATCTATCGAGTTCTAACGAACCGTTTCGGGCTTCAACACCCTGAAAATTAAAGCCGTCTTTAAAACAGATTCTTTACTTTTTTTTTTTTTTTTTTTTTTTAGTCGCTTAAACAGACTTCAGAAGCAAACGGTTGTCTGTCTGTAGCAAATACCACGAGTTTTAAAAAAGAAATAGTAAATAATCCGGTTTAAATTTTTAATGTTGGTTATGTTCATGTTTTTCTAAAAACAGCTCTAAGTTCTGTGAATAAATCCGTAAGCTTGAGCTCTAATTAAATAAAAATAATAAAAAATTGCAATTGATTTCGTTTATGGAGTCCAGCTTTCCGTAAACACTATTTCAGGCATAAAACACAGGAAGGAAGTGGGAACTCCCTCCCTTTCTTTCTTTCTTTCCTTCTTTCTTTCGTTCTTTTCCTTCCTTCCTCCCTTTCTTTCTTTCTTTCTTTCTTTCTTTCTTTCTTTCTTTCTTTCTTTTCCTTCCTTCCTTTCTTTCCTTTCTTTCTTCCTTTCTTTCTTCCTTTTCCTTCCTTCCTTCCTTTCTTTCTTTCTATCTTTTCCTTCCTTTCTTCCTTCCTTCCTTTCCTTTCTTCTTTCTTTCCTTTCTTCTTTCTTTCCTTCTTTCTTTCTTTCTTTCTTTCTTTCTTTCTTCCTTCCTTTCTTTCTTTTTCTTTCTTTCTTTCTTTCTTTTCCTTCCTTCCTTTCTTTCTTTCTTTCTTTCTTTCTTTCTTTCTTTTCCTTCCTTCCTTTCTTTCTTTCTTTCTTTTCCTTCCTTCCTTTCCTTCCTTTTCTTTCTTTCTTTCTTTCTTTCTTTCTTTCTTTCTTTCTTTTCCTTCCCTCCTTCCTTCCTTCCTTCCTTTCTTTCTTTCTTTTCCTCCCTTTTCTTTTTCTTTCTTTCTTTGTAGATGATTTACATCTTATTTTAATATTTTTCTAAAGTTTTTTTTTTAATACTTTAAATTGTACATCTAAATTTAAATTATCTAAAATATCACTAGTAGTAAAAGTGAACAGATTGTCCATGTGAAGGAATTAAAAAAAAATCCCTTTCTACTGTTTTTTTTTAAACAAAAATGGTTCACATTGAAGTCGAAAATATTTAATATTTATTGTTGATAAATTTTTTTTAAAATAAAAAAGTCTCATTTTTTTAACAAATTAATTAGCATTATTCTGTATAGACAAGATGAACTCAGAAATGAAAAATAAGTAAGTAAATAAATAAATAAATAAAATTAATTTAAAAAAAGTAATTAATATAAAAAAAAAAATTAAAAAGAAAATGCTATGGCATTGATTAGAGTCAGGCACAAAACTATTTATAATTTTTTTTTTTTTTAAATTTGGGAAAGTTTTAAATATTTGTGAAATTTACTTTTTATATTAAATTATATTTATAATCTTCCAAACATTTTCCTGAAAGCGGCCCTGATTTCTGTCGGTGTCCGTGAGCGCGGACGCTCCGTGCGACACGCGTGACGATGACTGCGTTCTGATTTCATTCCCGAGCAGATTCCGACCCGTTAAAGGGAGACAGGACGAGCTGAAGGACGTTATCGAGAGTTTTAAAAAACACAGCGACCTTGAGAAAGCTTACGAAGCTTTAACTTGTGGAGATTCTTCCAGAAATCATCTTCTGTCCAAGACCAAGGCTCAGGAGAAGCTCTTCAAACAGCACGTAGGTCTTTTTAACGCATGCTGCTCTTTCACACGTGGTGGTGATGATGATGATGATGATGATGGTGATGATGAAGATGAGGTCTGTGGTGTTTATTATTCCTGTTGTATTCCGGTAGGTATTCGTTTATCTCCGCATGTTTGCGAGTGACAGCGGGTTCGAGATTTTGCCCTGCAACCGATATTCGTCCGAGCAAAACGGAGCCAAGATCGTCGCGACGAAAGAATGGTAGGAGAAAAACGCCGCCGCCGCCGCCGCCGCCGCCGTTGTCGTGTCCCGCGTCTGAACCCGAGCTCTAAGTGTGTTTTGCGTCCGTACAGGAAGAGGAACGATAAGATCGAGCACCTGGTGGGCTGCATCGCCGAGCTCTCGGCCAGCGAGGAGAACCTGCTGCTGCGCCACGGCGAGAACGACTTCAGCGTCATGTACTCGACTCGCAAGAACTGCGCCCAGCTGTGGCTCGGACCCGCCGCCTTCATCAACCACGGTATCCGCCGCCGCTCGGAAACGCCGCGACCTCAGAAATACGCCGTTTGGGTTTGAGTGCATTTCGCTAAATGTTTGTTTTCTCGTTGCAGATTGTCGCCCGAACTGCAAGGTAACATTTATTTATTTATTTATTTATTCATTCATTCATTCATTCATTCATTCGTAAAACGTCATCATCATCATCATCATCACGCACGTCCTGAGAGGAAAACTGAACACCGCTGAATATCTTTCTTTCTTTCTTCCTTTCTTTCTTTCTTCCTTTCTTTCTGTTTCTTTCTTTCTTTTCCTTCCTTCATTTCTTTCTTTATTTCTTTCTTTCCCTCCCTTTTCTTCCTTCCTTCCTTCCTTCCTTCCTTCCTTCCTTTCTTTCCCTCCCTTTTCTTCCTTCCTTCCTTCCTTTCTTTCCCTCCCTTTTCTTCCTTCCTTCCTTCCTTTCCCTCCCTTTTCTTTCTTTCTTTCTTTCTTTCTTTCTTTCTTTCTTTCTTTCTTTTTCTTTTCTTCCTTTTCTTTCTTTCTTTCCCTCCCTTTTCTTCCTTCCTTCCCTCCTTTCCCTCTCTTTTCTTCCTTTTCTTCCTTTCTTTCTTTCCTCTAATCAGTTTGTGTCGACCGGACGCGACACGGCTTGCGTCAAAGTTCTCCGAGATATCGAACCAGGGGAAGAAATCTCCTGTTACTACGGCGACGGCTTCTTCGGAGAAAACAACGAGTTTTGCGAATGCTACACGTGCGAAAGGTAACTCCTACATCTTTTTTTTTTCCTTTCTTTCGTTCTTTTTCACATATCCTGTTGATGTTTTGAGTATTTTGGGAATTTCGGGTGTTTTGATTCACGCCCGATTAACGCGTGACTCGTTTTCAGACGCGGCACCGGTGCTTTCAAATCAAAAGTGGGACTTCCCGCGGCAGTTCCTGTCATCAATAGCAAATACGGCTTGAGGGAGACGGACCGCCGACTCAACAGGCTGAAGAAGCTGGGAGAAGCGAGTCAGAACTCCGACGTCCATTCCGTCGGCTCGCACACCGACGCGGACACTCAGGATTCACCAAAAACACATTCATGTAAGATCAGTCGGAAAACCGAAGCCTTCCTGTGACGGCTCGCGCTCGGTCTAACTACAGAGTCTAAAGCCTGGCGTGTCTGTGAACGCGTGAGACCGTTGAAAGCGGACCTTCGGTTCAATGTTCGAATACTCTGCGTGTCCACTAGGGGGCAGAAAGCTTAGATGTTCTGCAAAGAAACGTGGATATCGCATTTTAAACTACAGTATAAGGGCCTTTCGCACCGCTTGAGTTGCAGAATTAAATGTACAGTACTGAAGTACTGGGCGATTTTGCGCGAAGTATTTCCCAGTACCGTTCGCACCGACAGTGGACACTAGGAAGTGACGTAAGCCGGTCGACAGCGACGTCATTTGTGTGCGGCGTTCAACAACGTGAACAACCGGAGGATGGACGATGCTGTGATCAGAGCCGTGTTGCACTTCAGCGTCCGTCCATCTATCTCTGATCTCCATACTTGCGAAATAACTCGACGCTACAGTATGTTTACACGGCGGTTTAAATCGTGGTGTTTTCGTACGCGTTCGGCCAATCAACGTCTACTTACGTCACGGATAGTACCGGTTGTGCTGGTTAGACCCTGCTCCAGAGTAGGAGCTAATTTGATTCTCGAAAAAGGCAGGTGCTAAAATCGCACCCTGTTCCGGAGGAGCGAAAACGCCAAAAAGTGGGTAGTTCCACAATTAGTTCAGGTTCTATGAAAAGGTTCCCGCGGTGCGAAAGGCCCTATATAATAAGCCCCGTCTACTGAGTACCGTCTCCGAAATGGTGTTTATTCTATCGATTCAGCGATTTTAACAATAGACATCGTCACGAAGTGGCGTCACAGAAACCCGGATGTAGGTTTACTTTAGATCTCTAATAAACACGGCGTGAAAAAAAATCTCCCCGAGTCGACGTCAGGACGAAACGTTAACTCCGAAGGGAACCCTGTCTTATTCCACGTGCCAGAAGAACATCTTAATGATCACAGCAGCAGCGAAGGTATTTATACGATACACTGTATACGCATATCATCATCATCATCATCATCATCTATACAATAGATTTGCTCACAAACTCGCATTAAAATAATCATTAAAATAATGATAAATAATCATTTTGTTTTATTGAAATTTAGAGTCATTTTTTAAATATAAAAAAATAGCAATGCTACACGACTGCGAGTGCGATATCGCTTTTATACGACAGTTCTATAAACACGGAATTAATATCGAAATAAATGACGTTTGTGAATAGTGACTAAGCGGTCAAATTTTCCGTTTACTTTTGCGCCGCTAGCGGAAACAGATCTCGGAGAAGCCGCGCTCACGTTTCTTATTCCTTTACTTATTAAAAACGTAATAAAAATACAACATCATCACGCACGTCCTGAGAGGAAAGCTGAACAACACCTCTGAGTGTCTTCCTTCCTTTCTTTCTTCCTTCATTCCTTCATTCCTTCCTTCCTTCCTTTTCTTTCTTTCATTCACACGATATCAGAAAATATCTCAGAAAAGTACGGAAGTCCAGAAAAGCCCCGAGTTGTTTATTATTCCATGCCGTTCTCCTGATAGCAAGAGTTATTTTTCTTTGCGATTTTTGAGATAAAAGACAAAAGTCGTTCTCGTCCAAGTCTCATAAATAAACCTGACACGCTGTTAGGATTTCGAAAGTCGGCACATGACCCCGTCGGTGCACCCCTGAGCTTCGTGCTCACCCGTAAACCCCCTCTCAGTGTTGTGACGCAAATACACAGCCGTAGAAACCGGACTTAAACCCCTGAGCCGTTCCTTCCACTGATGTTTTCTAGAAACATGAACTGAGAGCCTTGCTGTATTAAATCAGACTTGTACTTAATCACCAAGGCGGAGATCCTTCATCATGTATTCCTCTGTTCCTCTACAAAGCTTCTGCTGATGCTTTGATCCATGATGACTTGGCAGTGAAAATGTGCTCACAGCTGCTGTTAGTCCCGCACACCTGTCTGTGTTGTTTCCTTGACAGAGCTCTGTAGTGCATAAAATGTGCAGGATTTAAAAAAAAATCTTTTTATACAGACAGCTTTGTTTAAGAGTCGCTCGTAATTTATGTACAGGGTTTGTACAAAGCCTTTTTTTTAAAAGTCTTTCAAATCCGGCAAATGGGATTTGGTAAAATGAATAATCCGTTACAAATGGACATTTCGTAGGAAGCAAAATATTTCATAGTTCAATTAAAAAGCAAAAAAAAAAAAAAAAACCTCTCTTGTCGCAGTTAGCCTCGATGGGCCTCACTTTCAAACTTTTTATTAAAGTTGCGTGTAAATGTTTGCGGAAGTCAAACCGAATTCAACGTTTCTTACCGGATCTACAAAAGTATCGGAAAGGGAGATTTTTTTTTTCCGTGCTCGATTGCGTATATATCGATCACCCGTAAAGTGCAAAGCACGTTCCTGACGCAGCTCATTTGCATTTAGTGACGCCCACAAAACTCCATAAAAGGTCAAGTGCGCAGAAAGCCGGGAGCACGAAATGAATGATGAGGGTAAAACCTGAAAAACAGAAGGGGAAATTTTTTTGACTCACTTGAATGATAATAAAAATATTTAATAATGCTAATAAGCGAGCGCTAAATCTTCCGGCCCGTCCTCCGTTTATACGCCTTTATTTATTTATTTATTTTTTTTAGACGTTTATACGCCTGTCATAATTGAATGATTAGTTTTATTTGTCTTCATTTATGGGCTTATGTTGGCTCGCTTTCTTTGTTTTCTTATATTCTTCAGTTAATAAATAAAATAAAACGACTGGTTTTCACAAAACGTTCTCGATGGTGCTCTTAGTCCCTGATGAACTAGCATGAGGATGTGTTTTTGATCGAGACTCCAAACGTTTCTGTAATTCGCTTCGGAAAAGGGCGTCTGCTAAACGCTGCGATAAAAATACGAAAACAATTTAAACTCGATCGATATCCCAGATATGAAAGTGCAGCGATCCACGTGAATTATATGATTTGAAGTTGAGCAAGGCGAGGTTTTCGTTAGTTAGTCGTCTTATGCGTAAAAACTTACACAGGCTCAGGAGCACGAGTAAGCCGCGATACATTTTTTTTTTTACAAATTTAGAGGATTTTCATGAATACCAAATTTCTTATTTCTTAAATAAACCCGTTCGTATCCAGCTTGATAAATGAAGCCCAATGTAAGCATTAATGGTAAAACATATTGGAACTGGCAAGAGCCGTGTACGAGCATCAAAATATTACCCGTTTTCTAATAGTTGAAGAAAGTCGTCGTACCTTCCAACCTGCTCAACTTCAGTTGTTATAAACTAGTAAGAAGGAAATGGACTTTTTTAAAATATATAATTAGTGTCAAACATTCTACAGAAAATCTTTGACTTTTTAGATTGCTGCGATGAAACAATATAAACAAAAAAAAAACTTTAGCAGTTTTTGCGTTAATTTTTCTCCCATTTATATTCCCAGCTTATCTCAGTGATGTACACTGAGCTTAAACGACCATGAAAGACGAAACGAAAACGACAAGCTCGCGTAGTAAAAAATGGACAGCATTTTAACACGTAATTTTAAGGAATAAACCACTCCGTGTGGTGCTGTTATAATAAAATAATCAACGACGAGGAAGCAGCGTCGCTGTGACCACCCTGAAGTTGATTATTTTCCTGTAAGAGCATGTCCCAGAGTGTTTTATTCCTCTTATACCTCAGCAATTTGCCAACACTACATTCTTTTTTTTTTTTTTATCCTTTTATAGTTACGTTTATTGTTATGGAACATCCGCGTTATTAACAAGTTATTTCCTGTTCTGACGCATAAACAGTCGTTCCCTCACCAGCCTCCTGAAACCAAAAGAAATGCAGATTGTCATGAAACCGCAGAGCGTAAACTCGTCTGTCCTGACGATGTCCGAAAACTTGAAGCTTTACCTCCGACACTGGAGACTCCTTCCATAAATATGTTAAACAAATGTTTCCTTACGGATCAACAATTAAACACATTTTAATCCGTTCATTATTAGTGAAGTCCCTGTGAATGAGCTGTTATAGAAACTATAGAAACGTCAGGATGAGCGCACTAATGTACATAAGCCTGCTGCTGTCATGGTAAATTAATCCACACCTTCTGACCAATCAGAATTGAGAATTCACAATTGCCGTGGTATGAAAGATGTGTGTGAAGAAAAACATTCAGACAGACATTTCTAATTAAAGTCTTTTTTTTTTTTTCTGTTCAGCGTCTAGGAAAAGAACGCCGGCTAGCACGAGGGTAAGTAAAACCAGGAGTCATGATGGACAGTCTCTCTCAAGAGCTTACACATCTACCTCACCTTCCAAACAAAGTCAAGCTAATAACAGGGTACCAAAGAGACTGAAATCGAAACCCTCCAAGCCTTCGCTCACGAACGTAAGGTTACGGAGCCAAAGCCGAGGGTCGGAGGCGAAGACCTCCGCTAAGGAGCCGAAAGCCGCGCTCTGCAGAGACGTCCGTGTTAAAAAGGAGAAGGACTCGCTTAGGACTTTTAACTCGGCGGGATCTAGAGACTGTTTAGCACAGCACATCGCGAAAGAAAACAATCAGCCGTCTTTAAAATGTCCTGCAGAATCAGAGAGTTGCACTTACAGGACTCGAAGGTCAATGAGGACTTTGCATAAGGCACAGGAAGATGACGGCGTTAACGGTGAACGAAGTACTTTTGAAGGCCAAAACCCGGTCATTAAAACGGAGCCGGCTGACATGGAGGAGTACCTCTCTCACGGCTTGAGGCTGAACGAGAAAACGCCGGAAGACTTGTACGTCGGGAGAGTTTCTAACTCGCAACATCACCAGTTTACTCAGCTCCAGCTGGACAGGAGGATAAAAAGTGAGGACGAACGCAGTGAAACTTTCATGCCAAGGTTTATGCAAAGTCCTAGCGCCAAGGACGTGCTCCTGGGGTTTCCCGAAAGGCCTCGGCATTGCGGTTCCTCCAAAAAGGACAAGTCTAAAGGAAGCATTCGGAGTTTGGGAAAAGGGAAGAAGAAGCACAGAATTCCACACTACGACGCAGTGATTCTGGATAGCAGCACAGGGATTCCAAAGCTGACCTTGCGCAGACGTAGGGACAGCGGCGAGACCAGACAGGCTCACGTGAACTCCTCAAAGATCAGCATCAAGCTCGGCAAAGACCACGAGCGCAACGAGGGAAGCTCCTACGCAGCCAGGTTCAACAACGGCTTCAGTTCCGCGTCCCGAACGAGTTCCAGCAAACTGAAGATCCAGCTGAAGCGCGAGGACAGCGAGCGCCTGGTGGCGGAGACGTGTCTCAACGGCAGTCACAGGAGCAACCATGTGGATGAGCAGCCTTCATCAGAGGAGGAGGACGAGGAGGAAGAGGAGGAGGAGGAGGAGGATGATGATGATGATGATGATTACGAGGATGATTTCATCCCGCTTCCACCAGCAAAACGTCTCCGGCTCATTCTCGGCAAAGATTCCATAGACATCGATATCTCCTCCAGGAGGAGAGAGGATCAGTCGTTGAGGCTGAATGCATAAGCTCACCTTCAGACTCCCATGTACATAAACTTCAGGTTAGCTCTGATCATGTCACTGAAAAGAAAAACATAATTAAAGGAATAACTTGAGCTTTTTTTTTTTTTTTTTCCCCTCAATCTAATCTCTATCCAGTGTATTTGTAGCATATGTGTGATTACTATGGATAAGAATTTGAAGGTTTCCCCAAACAGAAATACAGCAAACTTAAAATGGCACTTAAGATGCTGGTCCATGGAGGTCTACGGGCAGATGTCAAGTTTAAAATACGTGACTGTTTAATGTAAATTGAAACCAGCAGTGGAAACACTAAAGGTATGAGGATGAGGCTGATGTGAAACATTTTACGGTGTTGCTGTTGCATTTACAATTTTTGGCTAAACGTGAATAAAATTCACCTGGCAGAAAAGCCGATTCACTGAAGGGGAAAGGACGGACGTGTGACATGAGTGATGTGCGTTAGCATTTTACAGTTTCTTTCATTTTGTAAGCAAAGGCCTCAGGTTAGAACGTGCTGTTTTATCGTTTCCGCGTTCAGCAGTCCACCGAGACACGCCGAGGGGATTTGTGGTGAAATTTTTCCTCTCTTCGCATGCTAGGTTATTCTCCATCACTCTGATGAGAGAAAATCTTACCAAGGTTGTTCTTTACGGTGTTGTAAACCTGGAGCGATACAGTAAAAAGTAGTTCCAGATACTTCTTCTCTAATAAAGACAGACCTGCATCATTCGCAAATATCTTTAAAAATTGCATATGTTACTTAAACCATGTAGCATTCAGTTATTAATTAGGTATAAAGTTAGCGCAAATCTTATACTAGCTTCGCACAAGCAAATATTTACATTCGTATTGTATAAAAGATAAGAAGTGAAAACTTTTTAGATGCTAGCGAACTGTTAGAAAAATCATTGTTAGAAAAATCGCGTTCTGGCCGCCTTGTGGTTCATTTTGGGAACGTTACAAAAGAATTGTGTTAGCTGATTCGAGCTAAAACATGACCTCTTTAAACATTTAAATGATTATTTATGTGTAAATATGATGTAAATTTAATTAGTATTTGAACAGTAAAATTCGTCTGGACATCACTTTATTGACAAAGCAGTGGCGGGAAAGCGTTCATCCTAACGTTCGGAGATCGCGAGTCCGAATCTCGACAATTATCCATGAATCACAGCCATTATCCATGCTTTCTGGGTGGGAGGGGCGTACTCTTTCTCACCTGTCAATCACAGCGACAGTAGCCAATCCCAGGCATCTGTAAGGTGATGTATGCGGAAGAGGGCGGATAGCACGTTCCTCTGTAACGCATCATGAGCAGCAGCGTATGACACAACAGCTCATAAAACATCTGCCCTTAGACTTGCGTTATAAGTGAATTTTTTAACTAAACGGATTCTTTTTGTTCTTTTTTTTTTTTTTTTTTGCAAGAAATTGTAGGAATTCTTGTCTGTAGTAATCACACACACAGTATAGATACAGTAGAGAGAGATTGGATTAGAGTATTTCTTTAATTAACGTTTGTATATTGTTAAAATGCACTTAAAATGGACGTTGCTCTTGTAAATATTTTGTAAAGTGACGATACTTGCGTGACATCAGTCCGATGTTATTTTTAAATGGTGTGCTCTGCTGGAATCAGTTGAAGAAACCAATCTGATGAGTCATGTAGCACCATGGGACTTTTTTTACATTTTTTTCTTTCTTTTCACACGTGGATACACTTTCGTACGCTGTCTCCGCGTATCGTAAGCGTATCTACAGAGCACAGAACTGACGTTGTTTTATTTACTCTGTTGTTGTTGTTTTGTTTTGTTTTTTTCCTTCTGAAATGTAATTGGTGCTGATTCTCTACGCCATTGCGTCTGAGCGAACAGGCCATGGCGAGAAATGATTTTGTGTGTGAATTACATGGTGTAGGATTTGTGAAATGGCAGACTTCCATGCCATCGGTGCTCATACGTTGGGACTTCTGTGAATTTCTCATCACCAGGTTAACATTCCACACACGATGAGTTTTTTTTATTTTTTTTATTTTATTGATTTGACGACATTTCAACTCCTCGTTATACTCCGCTGGATATCTTGATCTCGAATGCACCCTGGAGTACGTCATAAACCGAGCGTGTAATATTCACGTATGGCATTATATTTTGTCGTTATGACAAATATGGGCAAATACTTGAGCATGATTCGTGAGCTCTAATGATCATGTTCTCATTCTATACCTCTTCCCTGTAAATGTTAAACCTAATCATAGCACTAATCATCGCTCAGTCATATTTGTTTTCTAAATATGATAAAAGGAAAATAGTTAACGGAGATGACTGTAGAAAATTTACAAAGTCTCAAGTTAAGGACTCGGATTTGTCGTACTTTTTTAAAAAAAAATTCACACTCTGCTGTTTATAACAACTTTAAAAATAATATGACGTGCCGTTATAGGAAAATAATCAACGATGAGGTGGTGTGAAGCAGCCCGGCCCGTGCAGAGCGGAAATACGGACACGACAAAGTCGATTAATTTCCTTTAACGTCACTTCCGGAAGTGTTTTCGTCTTCTTATACCACAGCAATTTCTCAGTGATTTACATTTATTTCTTAAAGAATGACACATCGTACATTTTATCCGTTTACGTTTAATGCGAAACAAGTTAGTTCCTGTTCTCACTTATGTTATAGCAGCTATAAACGCTCGTTCCCTCACCAGCCTCTTGTTTTTTTTTTTTGTTTTGTTTTGTTTTGTTTTTTTTCTCTCTCGAAGTTAACACGACAAAAAAAAATGCATCTCGTCACGTTACCGAGAAACCGCAACGCGTAAACCCGTCTGTTCCGAAGGCGTCGGAAAACTTACTCACCGTCACAAAGCGCCGACACTGGAGACTCCTTCCATAAATGTTAAATAAACGTCTCCTCGCAGATCAACGTTTACGCACATTTTTTTAAAAAAAAATTATCGTACAAGTCCCCGTGAATGAGATCTGCGACTGCGCTAATGTCAGAGCTGCTGTTATAGAAAACGAATCAACACCTTTCCGACCAATCAGAATCCTGAATTCAGAATCGAGCAGCGCTGTGGTTTAAGAGAGATTGGAAGAGAGCTCATTCGTCTGATAGCACATGGTGCCTTGCATCAGGGCCCCGACATCTCCAGTCGTTCCTCTCTGCTGGTCGATGCTGTATTACGTCTCACAGGACGCTTCGAGATGAACGTGAAATCTTCGCGTCACCAGCAGCAGCGACTTCATCCCGTCTTCCCACTAACTATTTCCCCTCACCTCGCACCTAATCCTCTGTTCCTGCACCGTTTTTTATTATTATTATTATTATTATTATTATTATTATTATTATTATTATTATTCATCATTATCCTGTAAAGTTCCCTGTTAAGATTCCAGCTCGACTCTAAGTGTGTATAGTTGTTTATAAGGGTATGGGGTACAATTTAAATAGAAAAGCAAATGTGGCAAATGTGCAAAAGTTGCCCACTATTTAAAACTCGTTTTTATTTAACAGTTTTGAATACTTGAAATGAAGATAAAGTCCCGTTGGGGAAAGTAAGACCAGTCCTGTGTCCTGCTGTGAGTTTGGGTCAGTGTGTGAGTTCTGCTTAACACCCGGAGTCGGATTCACAGAGATTCCTGAAGCGTAACGTCTCGCCGAGCTGCCTGATTTACGAGAGTTTTCATTCTAAAATTAGGGCTAAAAGATATTTATTATTTGTCTGAGTGATTCACAAAGTATTTAAATGCTGAAGGTGCTGATTCAGTGAACATTTAATCCACAGGAATCGTAACTCACTAAAAGCGCAATCAATCCTCATCACCTGCTACTGGAGATTATATTATATATTTAATGATGACAAGCTTTTTAAAGGAGAAAAAAATAATAAAGAAAACATGAGAGAGTGAGCGAGAGAGAGAGAGAGAGAGAGAGGAAGGAGGGAAAAAACTAAGAAAAAACATCAATAATAAAAAATATGATTAAGGAAAGAAAGAAAAAAGCTCTAATAAGAAAAAGAGATAAAAGAAGGGAAGAAAAAACTAGTAGAGAAAAAAAATAATAATAAAAATAAGAAGGAAATGAAAAACTGAGAGAAAAAGAGATTAAAGAACGAAAGAAAAAGAAGACTAATAAAGTATGAACGAGAGAGAGAAAAAATACTTATAAGAAAGGACAAATGAAAGAAAAAGAAAATGCTGATTACTAAGAAACCAATAAATAATGAAAGAAGGAAAGGAAAAAGAAAACACACAAGAAAGAGAAAGGAAAAACACTGATATAAAAGAAAACAAATAAAAATGAATAAAATATTAATGGGAAAGAAAGAAAGAAAGAAAGAAAAAAAGCCTGAAAGAATAAAAAACGTATGTTTGACATGTGCTTTGGAATCGTTTTTATTTTTAAAAGTGGGATTTAATTAAATTCAAGTCTACGGACTGCAACCGCATCAGCCAATCACTATCAGCGTTCATTTGTTTCAATACTGCGTATCCGTAGTAACAGGCTCCGCCCCACCCAGCTTCTTAGCTTTGGAAATGTTTCGAAGAAGAATCTCCTTTAAGTAGGAACTTTTATTGCCACTTAGGAGTATCTTAGTGACAAGATACGATTCTCTGTGCGTTCTGTCGCTGAAAAGCGTTGAGTTTTAAAGAATTCTGTAAAAAAAATATGATAAAAGTTTACGAAAAGTTATATACGTTCGTAAGAAATTTCCTTGCAGTTGCTATTTACATTGTTGTTTACACACTTTCGAGCCTGTTTTAGATTAAATTATTTATTAATATTTCAATAGTGAAAATGATTGTAAAGGATGTTGATCTGCATTTGCAGACGTCTAGGTTATTCGTTTTTTTCCCTCCTCCTTGGTAAGAGTTTAATCCGAGGTGTGGAATTCCAGGGTTGGAAGAGACAGCAGACAAGAGACAGAAAAGCCGCAGAAGATCACTCAAGTAAGTCAAAAATATAGCTGCAAGCAGCAATTAAGGGGGCCAAGCACTTCCTGTCTCCATCTCTTAGCGACGGGGGGAAGAGTTTGGACCGTCTCCTCTTCTCCGCCATCATCTCCACTGTGTCCAGTCTGGAACCCGTGACTGATCCAGCTCTCTTAAGGATTTTGTTGAGTCTGTTGGTGATGGATGTCCCACACCGCAGCATAGAAGATGGCACTTTGACGCAACAGACTCAATGTTCGTAGCAGCCGGCCCCACACTCCAAAAGATCTTGGCCTCTTCAGAAAATAGAGTTGCCTTTGTCCTGTTTCGTGCAGGCTGTCCACGTTCATGTCCCACTCAGGCGAACACTCGGGTACTTGTAGGTCTGTTCCTCCTCGATGTTCTGACCCATAACGGACCCGGAGCAGAGTTCTTCTTACGGCTTGCTGGTGGTACGCTGACACCACGCCACAAGCCCAGCGCTGTAGATTCGCACAGCCAATCAGAGACAGTCGTGTCACGTGATTACACAGAATGACACGCCTCCTAGTTCTGATCTCTATATAGGCTATTATCTTGAAATGCAGCATGAACCGAGTAAAGCACTATGAGCTCGAAACACAAAGAATATATTGAGCACTAATGCAGCTTCTTATCTGGCTTAGTGTGTGTGTGTGTGTGTGTGCGCGATAATTTGTGCCAGATTTTTTTTTGTGTGTGAATGAAAATCACAAGCTAAAATGCTGATAAGAAAGAAAGAAAATAGAAGGAAGGAAGAAAGAAAGAAGCGAGAAAAAAAGGAAAGAAAAAATAGGAAATAATCTTTAGAATAGGAATGAGAGAGAAAGAAAACACTAATAAGAGAAACAAAAGAACTAAAGAAAATAAACAAAGCAGGAAATAAATTATGAAAGAACTAAAGAAAGAAAGAAAAAGACAATGAGGAAAAAAATACAAATAAGAAAAATAATGAAAGAACAAAAGAAAAAAGAACGTAATAGAAAAATCAAAAATGTAAGAATGAAAGAAAGAACAGTAAAGAAAATAAAGGAGGAGGGAAAGAAAGAAAGTGCGAGAAAACTAATAACAAAAAGAAAGAAAACATTAAAAATAAGAAAGTAAGAAATAACGAAAGAATTGAAAGTTAAGACAAAGAAAAATCTGCACATGCATGAGGCAGAGTTCAAGTAAAACTTGAAAAGCTTTGCGCTTGACTCACACTCTTATTTAGCATGTGATCATTCAGAAGATTGTGCTTTTATTTGTGAATTTTATTTAATTTTTCAAAATCGTGACTTTAAAGAATTGAGATTATCACAGCGATCCACTTGGTGGCGCTGTTTTCTCTCTCTGACACTCCGGCGGAGGGAAATTGCAGTGCAGCGGTGCTTTGGTGTTTGCATTTCTAATATTCTGCATTTTTTTTTTTGGCATCGTTGCTGAGAAATTCGACTCGTAATCAGAGCGCCGTGACGTATTCAGATGGTTGAAGGTAAAACGTTTGGCAGTAAAACGGTATGAGAGTTCATCTATTGTGCGTTTGCCGTGTGAAGAAGAGAAGCTCATCTCGCGTGTGTCTGCTGAGGGATTTCTTTTTGTCATCTGCTCTTCCCCGAGGCTTTAACACGCTTTATAAACCATGATACAATCCTTCTGTGCTCTTTGCCAAAGTCTCTCAGCTCTCTGATTGTGATTCTCACTCAGGGTTGATAATGAGGAAGGAGACACTTCTCTACTCTCTGAAGTGCACAGGATTTATTTTCCCCCTCTCTCCTCTCTACTGAGAAGGAACAGGAACACACTTTGGCTCTCGACTTTTTCAGTAAAATATATTTGAGTCTTTTTTTAAATAGCAGAACACCATACTGATGTTGCATTATAACATTTTTTTTACTCAGATGGCGTACAGAAAGCTGTGCAGAAAACCCTTTTGTTCTCCTTTGCTGAGAAAATTGCTAGTAAGTTAATCGTAGTGTCACTTTAATGAGTTAACAAATTTCGTTTTTAAAGGAAACCCAGTGGGGAAAGTTAGCATCTAAAAACATCTAAACATCTACAAACATCTAAGCATCTAAAAACATCTAAAAATTAGCATCTAAAAAAAAATCTGAGCTAGCATCAAAAACATCGAAAACATTTTTTTAAATGAAATTTTATAGAAAATCTGAAAAACCATGTGACATCATTCATTTCGTTTTTGTTTCTGACACCGTATACGACAATGACAATTGTTTTTAAGCATTTTTTATAGAATTATTTTGAGGTTAAATTATAATATTGGCAGTAGTTAAGCAGTCATTTAGGACCTCCAGACCACTAGGGGGTGCCGTGATTTTTATAAAAATAGATATGCAAAAATGCAAAGGAGTAGAGAACGCTTCATGATCGCCGTCTATGTGGCAGAAAACGCAAAAAATTAATGCTAAAAAAATCAGTGTAATAAAGTGGATTTGGTCAGCTTGTTTATGGAATTGAAATTGAAAAACGTTAGTAGCTTAACTAGCTAGCTAGTATCTAGAGTAAGAAGCGTTAGGCTAACATACAGTAAGTCAGGTTGCTAGCTCGTTACTATTAGCAACGAATTCAGCTGCTCGGTTGGTCGAAACATCAATCACATGCACTTCTTTCAGAACTATAGCAGCTCAGATGATTACAACCAATGAAAACATTTTTCAGATTTTCCCAAGTTCAGGCTTTTCACCAAGGTAATGATCTTGTAGGTTTGTGTTCAGATGCTGTAAGGAGAGGCGTGGTCAGCGTCAGAACCAATGGGTGGCTTCAGACTGTTCAGAAACGGCCCTGGGTGTAAACCTAACTATCGGAAGGTCATGAGTTCAAGTCCCAGAAGCACCAAGCTGTCTCGTTTGAGTCACTGAGTAAGAAACCGTGTCCCTCAACTGCTCAGCTGTGTCCTGTCTCAATTTTAAGTCATTTTGGATAAAAGCGACAGCCAAAAACAACTATGAGAGTCTATCAGGGGCAGACCAAACCTGCTTCAGAAAACACACACACACACACACACACACGCGCAACCAAACCCCCGTCTGATCATCTGACGACCTGCTAAATGTTTACAGCACCTTCCTGCTGTTCCTGTGAGCCTCGGTTCCAGGTGTTCATCATGTTTTTCAGTTGCTTTGGTTTTCCTGTCTGAACTTTCTCCTCAAACCAAGTCACATGTCTATTCGTTTTAAACACAGTGTGGTGAAAAGCGGATGATGACGAGTATTTACTTTTTTTTATTTTATTTTTTTAGTTTCACACATTCAGTCAGATGGTCCTGCTACGTTCCTGTTGCTGTGGAAGACAGACCAAACTTCCTTGCCCTAAAATAGCATTTAAACCATCCACATCTGTAGGCTAGATGAGAAACAAAACAGCTTTGAGACAGTCAGTAAAAGCTGGTGAGGAAACGAGTGTTCATCGCTATAACTTCAGTCATGAGAGGAACTAACTTGTTTCTCGGACATTCCATAGCATTACAGGTAACTATAAATGGATAAAACGTATGATATGTCATTCTGAAAAAAGTTTTCGCTGACAGGGTGGTGCGATGAAGCAGAGTTACGATGAAGTGTTTTATTCCTCTTATACCACAGCAATTTGCTAACGATCACGAACGTTTCATTTAGTAAACAATGACTTGTACGTTTTATCCATTTATAGCTACCTTTAATGTTGTAAACTGTCTGAGAAATAAGTTAGTTCCTGTTCTCACTTACGTTATAGCAGCTATAAACAGTCGTTCCCTCACCAGGCTCTCTTTTCTCTCTCTCTTTTAAGACAAAAAAAACCCCGCAGCTTCTCATGTTACCGAGAAAGAAAACGCAAAAAGAAGCGTAATCTCTTCTGTCCTGAAGACGTCGGGAAAGTCACAGCTTTACCTCTGACTGTTACGAAGCTCTGACACTGGAGACTCCTTCCATACATGTTAAAGAAATGTCTCCTGAGCATATTGTTTATCGATTACACACGTTTATCTTTTTAATCTGTTTATTATTAGTGGAGATTCCGCCATACAAGTCACCGTGAATGAGGTGAACGTCACTATAGAAACGATAACGTACAAGAACACCTTCTGACCAATCAGAATCCAGGATTCTGTGGTATAAGTCAGAATTAAACCCTAATGATGCACGCCTGAAGCTCTGCATCCTGCGTTTGTTTCTGTCAGGAGCTCCCACTCTTTAAACTGTTTTTTCGTAAATAAATGCCTTAGATCCTGACGTTGTTAGCTGTAATGACTGAAACATTGACCCAGTGCTCCTGTGATGGTGATGAAGGTGATGGAGACGGGTGAGTTTGTTTGTTTTTCTCCGACTGAGCCTGTAAATCGTGGTAGTTCCAGTCTCCTGCTAAGCGTGGCAGACCCCCTTTTCATCCCACCTGCCCACCGCTGCACCGTGGGAGCCTGTTGCCATGGAGATGTTCCCAGTTCCTTATCATCCGAAAGCTCCGCGTTATGAAATTGCACAGTGGAAAACGGGAGAATCACAACAAGAACATGAGCTCAGCAAGAGACACAGTGAATTCTTTGACACGACTTGAAAGTGCGTGCATCTTTTTATTTATTTATTTGGAATTATGGTTGCTGTTTTTTTTTCATTTGTCTAAACATTATCATTATCCTGCCGAATCCTGATTAAACGCTTTAGTCTGTTCGTTCATTTTTCATGCTTGTCGGTGACCTTTTCACAGCTTCCCATCGTGTCTGCTGGACGTCAGTTTCAGAGCAGGTTGAAGAACGTTCCTGACGACTGGCATCTACTCAGACCTCATGATTTAGCTGTTCTCAACAACTGTCCTTCCTTCTTACAACTATTTCTGATCATCTTGTGTCACTCTGTCACTGTTGACTCCTGCACCCCCTTTAGTCACTCCAGAATTATAATTAATAATATAATTATATAAAATGTTGAGGATACTGGAGAACCTACTTAACTTTCTTTTTTTTTTTCCCCCCAACAAAAATGACTTCTAACACTTTCTATATATGAAGGCCATATGTTTAATGAAGCTGTTATAACCTGTCATAAGGCATTATACACATTGTTATACATGTAGACACGAAGGCGTTTCACTTTACTGCAATTAGAAGTTGTCTTAACGCATTTGCGTAATGACTTATGAATACATTTACAGCATGTTATAATGCATTCATAAGGCATTGTACACATCTTTATAATTATTTATGTAAAATAACGCATTATAAGTAGTCCTTATAAAACCGTATATCCACATTAGATCTTCTCAAAGTGGGGCTTGGTGATATAACATGTCATGAACACTACTTACTGTATAATGCTTCAATGTTAATGATCCATAATTCATAATAAAGAGGGTTATAAAGTGTAATGCATTTTCATCACTAATTATAACTATGTGTAATGCCTTATGAATGCGTTATAACATGACATAAATGCGTTCTTAGTTTGTTATAGCTACTGTATGGCCTTCATGGGTAACAGAATGCATTATAAGCAGTGTTTATAAAGTGTTATGTCACTAATAACAAAGACATCCAGCCTCAGTCTGCGCAGTGCATTATGACCAGTCGTAGACACGCTAAGAGCTGCGCTGATTTAAAAAAAAAAAGTTATAAGCTATCTTATATATATACAGTATATATGTATAGTGCAATAGCCGTAAAGTCCTAGCAGGTTAAGTAAGCTTAAGACATGTTTTTTATTCTAGATTTAAAAATAAATAAATATATATATATCCAACATCTAACATGTTCTGGGAGCTGATTCGAGGTTTTGAGCTTCATAAAAGCTAAAAGCTGCTTCGCCGTGTTTAGTTTGGGTTCAGGTTACTGCCACCTGACCTGCACGCATGGATCTCAAAGACCTGAGCGTTTCAGAGATGTATTCAGGACCCGGACTATTCTGTGATTTATAGACCAGAAGCAACACTATGAAATCGATTCTGTAACTAACTTCCAGTGTAAAGATTTTAGACCTAGAGTAATGTGCTCGGTTCTCCTGGTTTGGGCTCGAACTGTTGCAGCAGCAGCAGCATTTCGAATGAGTTGCAGCTGTTTAATGGTCTTTTTTAGGAGGTGCGGTTGGGAGGGTGTTACAGACGTCAAGCCTGCTGGTAATGAAAACTGTGGATTAGTTGCTCGAGGTCCTGTAGGGACAATAAGCCTTTAATTCTGCCGATATTTTTAAGATGGTAAAAAAAATGCCATTTAATGCGCTATACAAAAGAGGGCTGGGTTTGTATGGTCTTGGTGATAAGACGTGTTAGAAACACTGCTCATGATGCTGACAATTCATACTGCGTAATAAATATAGCTGTAAAGTGTTACGCATTTTTATAGCTAATTATAAGAACATGTGTAATGCCTGAGGAATGCATTATAACATCATGAATGTGTTCATAGTTTATTAAGGATATGGCCTTCATAGAAAGTTTCACCAATATTAGCATCTTCTTTCAAAAACATGGGGCAAAATTATTTTTAAAAAATCTTTAAATTAAATGCAGCATGTCATCCATGGGGAAGGAAATGAAATCGCTCTCAGTCTCCGGGAATGTTTTTTGTTTGCCCTTTAACCATGTCCAGTTTCCATGAGTTATAAATATCATGACAAGTCAAAGCTGTCTGGCTACAAATGCAGAATTTTCCCATGAGAGATTCTGCAATTTCACTGATTAATCGGATTAAGTTTCAATTTCTGTTTGTCTAACCATGTCAAAAGCTTTCATCTCATTATCAAACAATTATTGAATCTGCAGTAAGCGCTTTGTCTCGTTCGGTGTGGCTGAGAATCCGGAGCCTATCCTGGGAATACTGGGCGTGAGGTGGGAATTCCTCCCGGATGCGACGGCAGCACACACACACACACATTCACAAGTAGGCGTAATTCAGAGTCCCTTCCGCCTACCACCATGTTTCTGGACAGTAGGAGTAAACCGGAGAACCCAGATGAAACCCACACGGACACAGAACATGTGAAGCTCCACAACAATCCTCTGCTTTTTTTGTTCTCCTTTTTTTTTTGTTTTTTGAACACTACACACTCACTAATCACTGATTTTTGAGCACTACACACTCACTAATCACTGATTTTTGAGCACTACACACTCACTAATCACTGATTTCTGAGCACTACACACTCACTAATCACTGATTTTTGAGCACTACACACTCACTAATCA
>CM040985.1:1745230-1757782 GCA_022985145.1 Pangasius djambal | reverse complement strand
AGAAGAGGAAGCCAAAGAGGAGGAATATGGAGGTAATAAATGAGGATATGAAGCTAGTGGGTGCAAGTGTTGAGGATGCAGAAGATAGGGATAGGTGGAGAGTGATGATTCGCTGTGGAGACCCCTGAAGGGAAAAGCCGAAAGAAGAAGAAGAAGAAGATAAACAGTTTGTCAAGTAAAGCATTATATTATTTAAAGAGCACTCTGGGTCTTGTGTTACACTGAAGTCTTGATATAATTACCTTGTAATCTAGCCTTTGTGTGTCCTAAAGCCTGTTTGGCCGCTTAATGAAACATTAGTTCTACCTTCTACATTCTTTTAGTTCTACCTCTAACCCTAGATTTTGCGTGCGTAGATTTTTCACTAGAGGAGTTTCTATGATCATCTCTATGACGTAAACGGAGGTTGTTTATACATGTCTTTTTTTTTTTTAGCATTCCAAGTTCTCAGATTGATGATTTGTGCTTACATGAACACAACAAATGACCTCACATTCCTCTAAAACGGCCCACATGTGACCCGTACTCATCTGAGGTTCAGTTTATGGTCCACTTGAGATCATGTCTTGTGAAAACAAAAAGGTTCTACATTTGTTTGTTTTTATTTCTAAATAGCTTGTTGTCCAAGTGATTAAAAAAAAAACTCTAATGTGAAGAGTTTAGGCAATTATGTATTAATGCTTATGGACTGGATATGGATGGGATGTGATGTGTGTGATGGTTGGGTGCCTACGTATTTTTGGTTATATAGTGTACATAAAGAAAGGCTGTACGCCGGGGCGATGAGACGACGATACGCAAGCAACTAGTTTTACGGTTTTATTTCAGGTTTTTTTCCAGCAGCGAACACACATTCTGTAGTTGAAATGGATGACCTTGTGATAGGTGAAAAAAAAAAAAAAAAAACTACACGGAAATGAGACTAAAACCAAACAAACCAAACCAAACCAAACCAAACCAAAAGGGGCTTGTATTGTAGACATTACGGTTGTCCCTGAGCACGCGCCCCTCGCTGTTCCCCGCTACAGCGTGCATTACGGTAAGCGTTGCGCTCGTGCTGGATTGCCGTTTGCCAAAGTGTGGTGCTGCGATGTGAAAGATTTGCTCCCAACCCGGGGATTGTGTGTGTTTTCCTTCTGTCCTGGAAGTGCAAGGTAAGCGTGTTGTTGTGTAGTGGTGGTGGTGGTGGTGTTGGTGTTGGTGTTTTTATTAGGAAAGCTTTCTGCCCTGTGCTCTCTGGAACTGTTTATTTTGTTTTAAGGGGAAAAAGTGGTAACAAATCGTACTTTTGTTCAGCATGTTGTCGTTGTTGTTGTCGTGCACGTCGTGCACAGATGATTAGAGACCAAACTTGCACTGATAGTTTCATTTATCAGCTTTACACAACTTCAGATTCCTCCGTGTGAAGGGCTTGCAGCTTTCTAAACCACATTTCCTGACATTTTCCCCCATTTTGTGTGTGTGTGTGTGTGTGTGTGTTTGGGGTGGTGGGGGTGGGGGTGGTGGGGGTGGGGGGTTAACTAATTAATTAACTAACTAAGGAATTAATTAATTAATTAATTGGTAGTTTAATATGATCCCCTTTAATCAGCAGAGCTCTTGTGGATCTAAACATATGGTAGTGAAGATCCTGGCCAATATTTTCCCTTCACTTCATCTGTTTAAGATCTTGAGCCTAGTTAGATATAATAGGCTGATATATAAGCCTATTAAATATTGACATTTTTATGTCATTCATTTTTTTTTGTTGGGGGGGGATTCTATCTACAGGATGAGGAACAGTATAAGCTACTTGTGAGGAATGCATCCATCCAGTCCCATCTGTTTTCCCCCTGTTTTTAAATGTGATATCCACGTCAGAGCTCTGACTTTTGGTCGATAGCCGACAGAGATTCGCAGAGTCCTCGCAGAAGCTGAGCCCACTTTCTCAGGAACATCATTTGCGTCTGACGTTGACCTGCGTGATCCGTGTTGAGTCAGCGACCCACGTTCATGACACAGAAATACATTAGATCAGAAATATATCGGATCTGTTACACAGGCTGTACCTGTGCTAGGATCTATCGGATCCTTATTATGTGATTTTGACGCTCAGTTTATGTCCTTTGGGCATCATAAGGAGTATTCGGACGGGATTAGTTTTCATCTGTTGCCGGATGACGTGTGTAAGAATTATCAGCAGAAAAGGGCGTGTCTTCACGATGCACTGATGGCCATAAGACTAAAAATCCCATGCATACTGCACGCACCTTATTTTAATGCAAAACTGGTTGTTTTTGTCCTTTCGTGTGCTTCTTGCAGGGGGTGTGGCCACATGAGGTCATATGACTTTAACATGTATGTAGGCTGTACCTGCGCTAGGAACTCAGTAACCCTGTAACCCCACTTCTCTGGCACATCCTCCTATATTTTATCATTTTAAACTTCGTTTCGTTTCGTTTCGTTAGTGCTTATGATTCCCACGGGACATAACGTAACCTTTACCAACATGTCATTCAGAGGGGAGATATCTATGACCTGGTGTTATTCCAGCTCATTTTATCAAAGGAGAGAAAAAAAAAGAACTATGTAATCTTTCCAGGTGCGTGCACACACAGATCGTTTAAAAAAACAAACAACAAAAAAAAAAAGGCATCACAGGTTCGGACAGGAATAAAATCTCAGAGATACTCAGGTCATAATTGTGCCTCCACTGCATGTAAAACTAATCCCATCTGGATAGAGCTTCAGAAGTAGTGACTTTTTTCAACTTTATGTGAAATCTAATTGTACTTTTTAGATCTTCTCCTGTGATTCATTTACTTACCCTAAACTGGCCTGCGTGAGAATATTTTTAGCTATACTTCGTTGATGGTGAAGTCTTGGGATGTTTTTACACCTGTTAGTCCATTTGTCGAATCTGAATCAGAGCAAAGTTGATTCTTTTGGTTTGCTTGCTCCTTGGTTAGTTTTGGTTTCACACATAAATGCTGGTTGTATATTTAAGAAAATGCTAGTTGAGGGGTGTGTTTACGGCTGAAAACGTCCTCTTAAAACTCTTTCATTGATTGGTCAGAAATAGGTTGATGGATAGAGTTAAACACACCTTTAACAAGTCCATGTAGAAAATGAATCGCAAAAAATCACCTGAGCATGGCGAACGTTTTGTGCATCACATCCAGTGTTTTATTTCTCTTTTAATTCATCAGTTCAAATCTCCGGAATGTGGAGGTTCTGCAGCGCTACAGCTCTGCCTTTGGGGTTAGTTCGTTTCTCGTGTCTCAGTTTAGCATCTAGCAATAAATCGACAAAAAAAACCACACACACAATGTGTTTGATTCACTTCCTGCAGTCGAGTCGATTCAGAGTCGAATTGTTTTCTCACTAGAGTTCACTAGAAAGCAGAGAGAGAACGCCTCGCTCCGAAGCTCTGGAGATCGTAGCCGAGCGTGAGGCGGAGAACACGCCAAGGTTCTGTTCAGACCCACTAAACACTATGCATGTGAAAGAACCCTCTGTGGTTTGACGGTCACAGCGATAGAGGCTTAGCTGCAGGAATTTGGGAACATTTTTTCAGGTCTTGGTGAATTATTTACTTCCTGAGCTGAGGTCAGGTTTGTGCTTGGACGTGTGTGTGTGTGTGTGAGAGAGGGCGTGATGTTATCCAAGCTTTTCAATCATCTGGGTTAGTCTCAATATGTTTAATTATTCTTTAAAATAATCCTTTTTCTCATAATCATCAGGATCATGGAACCTGAGAACTTGGACGTCATTTTAGAGTAAACATTCCCTTCTCAAGACTTGAGAAGACTCCTCTGATAATCTTAAAAATAACATTTCAGATCGAGTATTTCAGATGGCGTAATTGCTGTTTCTATGGTAGTCATTATTTTTCCATTAACTTTGTGACCATGAATGGAAAATGGAAGCTCTTGGCTCTACTGTGGCTAATCAGTGAGGGGGGGAAAAAAAAGTGATTTTCTACAGAAAGAAAAAAAAAAGTACACACTTTCCTGTGTACTGTGGTTTCGGTTGCTGCCTTGGAAGAGCACAAGGCCACTGATTGGCTGCAGGTCAGATTTATTTCCTGCGATCACAATGGCTGGAAATGGGCCTGTAACACAGCAGTAATTATGTAGTTATATTTAAAGTGACCTTGGCTTGATCTGAATTGAAATCCCTTCATCGTCTGCGCAGAACAGCCGCAGGTAGTAAATCACGCGGCTTTGTGTCGGTCAGAAAGCCGGAGAGCTCGACGCGGAAGGCCTCTGCTCTGAGTTGGTCAGTCTCCGGAGCAAAGAACAAAACAACAAGTGAAATGAATGTCCTGTGTGTGGTTTTTTTTTTTGGTGTGTCGTAATTTCAGGATCCATTACACCCCGAGGACTGACAGTTTGCCTCGTATGGCGCTTGAGTCATTTCCCTGAAATGTCGACAGTGACGAATGTTAGCGTGAGGGTTAATCAGCGCCAGAGAATAGCTCCCTTGACGTGTAGGCTAGCTGTGAAAATCAAATCTAGCTGTGGAAGTCAAATCTAGGGTTTTTTTTTTTTTTTTCCCCACGTTATTTTCCCCAAAGAACGTGACGCACTGTTGAGAAGACTTTGCCTGCAGGTAAACAAGCCCTGTCATGTCCTGTCTCTTCATGTGGTTGAGTCTGGGTTGGGGAAAGAGAGGAGTGTTACACAGAGATGCACAACAAATTGAGATCATTTCCACTGGATGGTGCAGCACCTGGGATGAGCCTGGACTCTGCGTGACCACTAGGGGGCAGGAAGAGAAAAACCTCACGAAAGTCGTAGTTCACTGCATTAGAAAGAACAGATTAATTAGAAAGAAGTTTACTTCATGATCACACGTTTTGACTGTTTGATTGTGAATCACTGTTTATGTTCGCGATTTTAGGTAACAATGACAACTGCTCAGAGAGTTCTCGAATTTTCTTCGCAATTCGGGACGAGCTAAAGACGAGTGCGGATATCATGTATTCAGAGAAGAGAGAAGTCTTTTCAGACGGCATACTGACAGAAACGTGGATTATTATCCCAAAGCGCAGTTGAATTCTGGATTCTGATTGTTCGAAGATCGTTTTCTACAGCAGCTCTGACAATGGTGCAGCTACAAATTACAGGTTTACATACAATAATGCGCTAACAAGTTCTCGTTTCTATAGTAACAGCTAATTCACAGCGACTCGTATGGCGGATGCTCCGGATAAACGCCTGTAACCATTTTCTTTCTGAAGACGTTTATTTAACATTGACGGAAGGAGTCTCCAGTGTCAGAGGTAAAGCTGTAACTTGAAGGGTTCCAACATCTTCAGGACGGAAGAGGTTACGCTTTTTTCTCGGTAACAAAAGATGGCAAGTTTTTTTTTGTCTTATTAAAAATCGAGAGAGAGAGAAAGAGAGAGAAAAGAGAGAGAGGCTGTTGAGGCAACTGTTTATAGGTGCTATAACGTACGTGAGAACGGGAAATAAATTGTCTCAGACATTCCAAACCATTAAATGTAGCTATAAATGGATAAAATGTACAACCTGTTGTTCGTTTATAAGTGAAAAATCGTAAGAGGAATAAAACACTTGGGGACGTGCTGTTAAAAAAAAAAGTTTCAGGTTGGTAATTTTTAAAAAATTGTGAACACTGAATTCACAATATATAAATATGGTAGCAAACTGGATTAAAAAGAAAGAAATAATTATACGCATGCATATTGTGATGTGTTTTATGTCCTAAAATGACTTTACACACACACACACACACACACACACACAGAGCCCAGTGTTGTGTTGATTAATTAATTTATTTTTGTTGGAAACTCCGAGGAGGGAGCGTGTTGTGCTGCGTGAAGGGGAACATTAACAGCCTGCAGGTTAATGAGTCCTAACTCCGCCGGATGTTTGGAGCACCGGAGGATACCTGTGCGAGACGGGAGATTTCTGAGCCTGGCTTTTTATTTATTTATTTATTTATTTATTTATTTATTTATTTATTTAGAATTCAGGTTATGTAAGCACACGCATAACAATCAGCCAGGGGAAACAAGCCTTTACGACTTGTACCTTTTTTGTTTTTTTTTTGTTTTTTGTGTTTTTTTTAGCAGCGTAGTTAGAGATTAGCGAACTCTCTCGTCTGTCTGTCTGTCTGTCTGTCTGTTGAAGTCAGCGATGAAAATGCATTGTGTTTTTTTTGTTTTTTTTGTTGCATGCAGTGTGTACGTCCTTGGTCTCGTTTGCGTCCAACGCATTTCGTCTGTGGTTCCCTTTGTAGACCACAGTTAGCAATTTCCATAATGGCCGGATTATTTATTATTTTTTAGCTATACTCTTCATGAGCCAGGAATTAAAAATCAGCTTGTCTGTTCTCAAAAATAGTGAAAATTGGCTGCATATCGCAACATCACAGCAATGAAACCGTGTCATGTAAAGGAACAAAACAGTTGGGGGTGTGCTGTTACAGGAAAATAATCAACAAAGAGGTGGTATGATGAAGCGGAGTTACTGTTGCCATCCGCAAAGCGCATCCTGAAGTGTTTTATTCCTCTTCCATCACAGCAGTTTTCCAATAATTACAAATGTTTAATTTATTTAAAAATGACACATCATGCTTTTTATCCATATGTTATTACGTCTAATGTTGTGGAACAGCCGAGAAACAAGCCCCTGTTTGCGCTTGCGTTATAGCAGCTGTAAACAGTTGTTCCCTCACCTCACCTCACCTCTCTTTTTAAGTTTTTTTCAATGTTCATACGCAACTTTATCACGTTATCGAGAAACCGTGAGTCCTGAAGATGCTGGAAAAGTTACAGCTTTCCCTTTGACTTTTAACGTACAAAGTGCTCACACTGGAGACTCCTTCCTTAAGTGTTAATTAAACATCCACAATGTGTAATCCACACTTTCCGACCAGTCAGGAGGAACAATTCAGCAGAGCTGTGGGACAAATCTGCCAATAATAACGACGTGGCATTAATAGGTACAGGTTAAGCAGATTTATTTAGCGGACATAAAGTCGAAATATCAGCGACTTGAATTTCCGTATTCCCTTTTTTTTTCTTTTCTCCCTCATGATTAAATATTGTGTTTTGAATCTGTGTGACTCAGCCAGGAAATTCTGCTCGCTTTCTTCTCGAATACATTAGAAGGAAGGAGTTCAATATTCAGGTCGATACTCGCTGCTTTTCGAGACTGCGTCTTTATTACCAGCAGCAGAGTGCAGTAAATCCTCACAAATTTCATTTTAATTGAAAAGAGACGCAGTAATTACACAATGTCCACTTTATCAAAAGTTCTAATGTAGCATTTCTAAGAAAAGCTAATGAACTGGACGTTCTCTGAGCACCTAAGTGGATCCCATTTGCTTTTTTTTTTGCTTGCTTGTTTGTGATGGACCTGTTTAAATGGGTTAAAAGCAAACGGCAAGACGGCCTTGCCCTTTACATCCAAATTAAACTGATTTCCACTGACATGCGGTCAGGGAAAGCGGATTCGTTGTTCTTCCTCAGTCAGACTGATAGATTTGCGAGAGGAGTTTTCAGACTCGAGCCTAATTAGCCCTATGGATCCTTCTCAGACACCCGACTGTCGAGAAAAGGCAATTCGATAAATGAACAGGTCCAGTGGAAACCGGCCATCGCCGTTACTGTCATTGTGTAGAGACAGATTTAGTTTCTGGATGTCTTTATAGATGTGTAAAAATATAAATAAATAAATAAATAAAATCATTAGCATTAACGTAGTAAGCATGTATCAGACAGGGTTCTTGTCCTGGAAATCTATTTGTCTCCTACCTAATTATAATATTCAAATATATGTTAATGAGAGTTAATGAAGGGATATTGGTGGAGGAGAAAATATCATTAATGCCCCAGTGCCCGTGTTGTGATGTTTGTGTTTGACAGACGTAATCGAGTGAAGTAATAAACACACAGCAAACACTTGAGCTCAGTAGCGGCTTATCTGTCAGTAAAGATATTTTCATATTATATTTGCCAAACCAATGAATGAAACACAGTTGAAGAGCAGCAGCTGCTATAAAATGAGTTGTGTTGTGTGGAGCGCTTATGATTTGTGTCACAGTGTCGATCTGCAAACCCGCTGGTTTTAAAGGAGCGTTATTGGAAATGTATTGTCTACCACATGGACTAAAGATGGCTGTGGATGTTCTTCCTTGTTGACGGGTTCCCGTTTGAGTCTGGTTCCTCTCGAGCTTCTTCGTCGTGTCATCTCAGGGAGTTTTTTTTTTTTCTTGCCTCCGTTGCCTCTGGCTTGCTTATTAGGGATAAATTTAAAATTTATATCCGGATTTCTGCTTTGTGACAGTGTCCATTGTTAAAAGTGCTATAAATAAAATAAAAATAAAATTGAACTGAACTTTATCTTGAACATCCTGCTTCCTATCTGCCCGTCCGCCCCCATCTGCATGAGAGTAAAATCACCCGCTCCTGTCTTCATGAGAGTAAAAACCTCCTGCTGTTGGATGTATGAGAGTAAAAACTGCCCTCTACCACCACTATTAGAGAAACAACTGCCCTCTCCCATCTCCGTGAGAGTAAAAACTGCCCCCATGAGAGTAAAAAGCTTCTTCTCCCGCCTCCATGAGAGAAAAACCGCCTCCGTGAGATTAAAAACTGCCTCCATGACAGGAAAAAACTTCTTCTCTTGCCTCCATGAGAGTGAACAGCTCCTTCTACTGCCTCCATGAGAAGAAAAACTGCCTCCATGAGATTAAAAACTGCCTCTATGAGAGTAAAAAGCTCCTTCTACTGCCTCCATGAGAAAAAAAACTGCCTCCATGAGAGGGAAAAGCTCCTCCTCCTGCCTCCATGAGAAAAAAAAACTGCCTCCATGAGAGTAAAAAACCACCTCCATAAGATTAAAAACCACCTCCATGAGATTAAAAACCGCCTCCATGAGAGGAAAAAGCTCCTTCTCTTGCCTCCATGAGAGTGAACAGCTCCTTCTACTGCCTCCATGAGAAGAAAAACTGCCTCCATGAGATTAAAAACCACCTCCATGAGAGCAAAAAGCTTCTTCTCTTGCCTCTGTGAGAGTAAATGCGTATTCTTAAACTTGTAAAAGTAATCCAGGAAATGAAAAAGCATGGTTGTACTGCTGTAATATAGGAGCACAGGAGGCTGGAGATGTGGAGTCGTTAGTCGTTCCCTTCCTCCCAGAATCCCGTCTGCACATTTTCTGAACATGTGGAGGGGAAAAAAAAGTCTTGAAAATGTGTGTCGATTTTAACTGAACTGCAGGAACCCTGTCAGATCAAAGCCAAAGCCACCGTTCAGTTCATTAAATCCGCAGGAGTAATACAGCGCGTGGCAGACCAAGGCCGCCGTGTTCATCACGAGCTCATATGCTGCGTTTCGCTTGAGTCAGCGGAATGAGCGGGTTTTTTTTTATTTATTCATTTTTTGCCGTTTGTTTAGCTTGTGATAACAGTTCCGTCTAGTCGAGTGAGCAGTAGGCTGAGAGCAAATACAAGCACTCGGACTGGAAAAGCAGATTAAACAGATGAATAATAACCATTTCATTATAATAAAGGGCTAAAGGTTGTTTAGCTTTTTTTTTTTTTTTTTTTTTTTTTTTTTTTTTTTTTTTTTTTTTTTTTTTTTTTTTTTTTTTTTTTTTTTTTTTTTTTTTTTTTTTTTTTTTTTTTTTTTTTTTTTTTTTTTTTTTTTTTTAAGCGTCCATTTTGTGTTTGGTTTTCACATAAAGCTTATTTATGTTACGTAGTATTTCTGAAGAAAGAGTCTACGCCGTGTCAATTATCCATTACGAATAACCCGGCTGCTTAAAGGTGCAATAGTTTAATTATTTTTTTTTTTTTATTCATTACTTGTACAAATAACCTGGAAGATATATATGTTGATCATACATGCGCCTTTAAAGAACACAGGATATACCATATATGGACATAAAAAGAGGCAATCTGAAATTCTTCATATAGGTATGGATTGATTTCTTGTTAGAGTATTTATTCCAATAATCAAGATAAATTTGAATTTTTATTTCAGCATCATGGCTTCATTCAAGCGCTTTATCTTCTTTATTTCCCCGTTTTTGAATATATATATATATATATATATATATATATATATATATATATATATATATATATATATATATATATATATATATATATATATATATATATATGTATGTATGTATATCTCGCTTTTGAGAGGCGGCGAAGTGTGAAATGTGTTTTTAATAGACGGAGTGAAAGCGTGTGAGCGATGTGTGCCTACACACTTCTGCATCAAGTCCTGATGATGTACCGACGATGTACCGCGCGCTCCGTGCTGGTGATGAATCACCGCCGAGGCTGGAATATGGAAATGAGCGCCGGCCCCGGATCGTCGCGTTAGACACGCTCTCCATCACGTTCCATCTCACTCCATTCCCATTAAGACGTCCCTCTGAGCAGCTCTGAGATCTTACACGGAGTGCAGAGCTTCAGGACGGAGTTCTGTTCGGTTATAAATCAGGAGAGGAGTTCTTAATATCTGCACTAGCGCTGCGTGATTTCAGGGCCACTGTTTAAAAAATGTAAAAAAAAAAAAGCAAGATTTTGAGAATGTCATCATAATTTCTTTAAAAAAAACCCCACAATATATCAAGAAAAAAAAAGTCATAATATTTTGAGAAAAAAGTACTCATCATTCTTAAAATGTTTCTCGCGATTTTTTTCTCGTAATCTCATATTAGGATTTGGTTTTTGATTTGCATTGTGGCTTTTCTCAAAATATTGCAACTTTTTCGTACAATGTATTATGACTTTTGTCAGAATGTTGCGACTTTTTTTCCCCGTAATATTGCAACTTTATTCTCAATATAATGCGGCTCTTATCTCGTAATGTAAACTGTTTGCCCAAAATTTGTACAAAAACACATTTGTACAATGATTTTGTACTTAAAAAAATATTTTCTTTCATTTTCACCACTGGTTTGTGTATGTTTTCTTTTCTTTTTCTTTTTTTTTTTGGGCTGTAAACATCTCTAAATCTGAACGGTTGCCCTGTTCTTCAGATACTTTAAATAATAATGGCCTTTCCTTGCTAATCTGTGTGTGTGTGTGTGTGTGTGTGTGTGTGTGTGTGTGTGTGTGTGTGTGTGTGTGTGTGTGTTTTAGTGCTAAAAACCTAATAGAAAATTAGCACGGCTTGAATATGAATCAAGAACGAGTGTTCGTTTTCTTATCGCATCCTTTTCATCGCTCTCTACTTGTTATCAACAGTGGATTATACAACAGTTAGCGCCGATCCACGGATCTGATTGGACGAGCGGCGTTCCGAGAGTGTCGATATTTAAAATGACGACATTTTGCTGGGACGTTTTGCTGTTTGTATCACCCCGCTTGCCTGTTTATTTTTTTTTCCCGCTACGCGAAATTCCAAATCTAGCAGTAGTTCGTTGCTCTGAAACCGTTACTACCTTTACAGTCATTCTGTGCGTTACCATGGCGACACGCAACACTCTGTCCAGCTGTGGCTTCTTTGGGAGCTATTTTTGTTGATGGAACAAAAGTAAACAAAACATTTTACACATATTGTGTCTGAAATGTCAGTTTCTAAAAACTTAAAAAAACGTGTCTGGGTAGATAAGTTTGCTCACGTCCGCTCATTAATGCTTAATGCTAGCTAATGAATTAGTCCTTTGCATGCCACAGATTCCATCCACATCTGCCATGACCTTTTTTTTTTTTCCCTAGCTGGAGAGTTTGTTGCCATGGCGAAGGGAATGCAAGTGAGGGGGAAAAAAAACACCTTGATGCTGGATGTGGCACAGATCAGGATGCTAATCATATCTCTGATACCACCTTCACTCGACAGTCGTGCGTTCCTTAAACAGTGGGATGTTAATGACCGAACGAGTGCAGAGCTGTTTGTTTAAGATAAATGAATTTTAAGAGGTAACCCGAGTCACGAGATTTAAAAAAAAAAAAAAAAAAAAAGCCAAACCCAGGAGATGGACCGCTCTGTCAGTGGTGGGCAGGATGTGTTCGCTGGATGTTGGCTGATCTATTTTAATGCGCTCTTTGACGTGCAGTAGGTGTGAAGCTCATGTCAGAGGAACACGTGGTGGTGAGAACGTGTTTATAACGACGTGCCGAGGCGCTTCCACTCGAACATAAACTGTTCTGCTAACACAAGCTCACAGATAAGTGAAGTCCCTGGGTTATGTCAGAGCTGTACAGAAAATCGCCTCAGTTTTACTAAGTTTACATTTCTTACATTAGCGAGACGGCCGAAGCAGCGTCGTGTCAGCGCTGACCGTTTAATCCTGCGCGGCTCGACGGAGTGTTTGTTTACCTCTTGTACAGACGAGGATCTGTGCTTCCTGTTAATATTTAATCTCTGTATAATCTTGGGGGACAAAGTCAGGGAGGCCAGATTAAGATGGTTTGGACGTGTTCAGAGGAGGGAGAGGGAGTATATTGGTAGGAGAATGTTGGACATGGAGCTGCCAGGCAGGAGGTGAAGAGGAAGCCAAAGAGGAGGTATATGGAGGTAATAAATGAGGATATGAAGCTAGTGGGTGCAAGTGTTGAGGATGCAGAAGATAG
>CM040985.1:1704752-1745130 GCA_022985145.1 Pangasius djambal | reverse complement strand
TCTCTCATTCTGCACGTTTTCCACATTTAACGCTTTGACTCTTGATAGCTTGATAACTTACTGACCTGTTCGTAGGACTGTTTATTGACACCCACGTTTAAGTCCCATTACACCACAGGGCTGCCGAATTCTCGATTCTGATTGGTCAGAAGGAGTCAAGTCGTTCTAATACGTTTTTGTTTCTATAGTAAGAGCTTGTACTTGTACAGGGACTTGTACGACGGATGTTTATAATCCACTATTCACAAACGGATGTGAGAAGACGTTTATGTAACATTTATGGAAGGAGTCTCCAGTGTCAGTGCTTTGTAACAGTCAGAGGTAAAGACGTAGCTTTAAGTTTTCTGACATCTTTTCTGGTTTCTCGGTAAAAGAAAAGACGTCCGGCTGCGTTTTTTTTTTTTGTTGTTGTTGTTCATCACGACTGTAATAGAACAACTAATAGAATGAGAACGATTGTTGCTGTAACGTAGCTGCTGTAACATAAGCGAGAACAGGAGCTAACTTGTTACACGCTGTTTTATTAAATGTAGCTAGAAACGGATAAAAATCAAAATTTGGATAAAACAAAAAAATTTGATTTTGGAAAGTTTTTTTTTTTTGTAACTGGAAATGTTTACGATGTTGACGTGAACAGACATTTTTTTTGTCAGGGTTTATTTTATTATTTTTGTACTTTTATTCTATTTGTTATGTTTATTATTTTTATATCTATTATATTACCGTTTGAGTGAAAGAGTTTTAACTGAATTAAAAAAAAGACTGTGGTCATGTTTTCAGCGTTACATTTTCCTGCATTATTTTTAAGTGAAGTGCTTCCAAAAAATATCCATAAATATCATTTTAAAGCTGAGTAGTTTTTAAAGGAGAAAAAAAAAAACAAACACATGGATGGGTATCGATATCGGCTGATACTCGAGGCTTCAGTATCGGAATTGTGCCATTTTTTTTTTACTCCTTTTTTCAATCACAATGACACGATTGTGTGGATTTTTACACCCACTCCAAACGCGTCAGTGTGTAAAAGTCAACGAGAAACGGAAAACTCAACGCTTCAGATAAGAGCGAAAGAAATGAATGACAGCCGGCCCGTGATAATTAAAGGCTGATTATCAGGGAAATATCAGCCACAAATGTGTGTTTGTGATCTTATGAAAAGCACAAAGTTCACACCGTTCAGTGTTGCCAAGCAACTACATACTAACATTTGCCATTGGGATAATGAGAGATGAAAGAATAATTGGATGAGCTGTCGTGTCAGAAAGATAATAATTATAATAATAATGTATCGCCACAATGGAAGTGATAGCGTGGTGAGAGTCTCTGTTGGCGAGAGCGCTAGCGAGGGGGAAGCGGGCCGGCGGTCACTCGAGAATGAGTGACAGGTGTGAAATCAGCAGGTGCCCGTGTTCACGACCAGGTGGACTCCTCGTTTCGGCCGGAGACTGCACGGCGTCTGTGTACGTCAAAGAAATGTTCATCGTTTCATCATCTGGTAATCAAAAACGCATCAGGAAGATGGCGTTAATGATTCGTCTGAAATGATGAGGAATTTCAGAATCGATGAACGTATCAACAAAAAGACGTGCAAACGGTACCTTTAGTTAGTTTAATTAGCAGGTTAATTCGGCAGGATTACATTTTTTGATAAACGAAATGATGAAATGGTGCCGTGTAAATTCCATGGATTAAAAAAAAAAAGACCTGGATATAGAAAATTAGGGCTGGGTGATGTGATGGAAATATTGCATCATGATACCTGAAACAGTAGTGCTTTTAGTAAATACGTATATTTTTTAAATTTATTAAATAAGCAACAAAAATGTATTATTTTCTACAACTGCACAAAAAAGTAACTCTGAAGAGCCGAAGACATAAGAAATTTTACAAATATTGTACAAATGCAAAATTTTCTTAAGCTCAAAAAGGAGGAAAAACAAAAAAATGTTTAAAAAAAAAAATTTGAAAGATTCAATATAGCTAGAAAATTAGGGCTGGTCGATATGACGAAAATATTGTATTGTGGTACTTGAAAGCATTTCCCAAAGCCCAAAAAAAAAAAATCCAGTAGTGCTGTATTTAAAAATAAATAAATAAATAAATAAATAGTATTAATTTCTACAATTGAACAAAAAGTAACACTAAAAAGCAGAAGAAATGAAAAAAAAATATGTCAAGAGATGGAACATTTTACAGTTTGAAGATTCAGTACAAAATGATATTTAGCTCAAAAGGAGGAAAAACAAAAAAAAAAAACATTTTATAATTCGAAAGATTCAATACAAAGTTTTAACATCAGACTTTGTATCTGAACATGTTGCGACATCTCAGAAAAGCGTATCC
Source organism: Pangasius djambal (assembly GCA_022985145.1). Lineage (NCBI taxonomy): Eukaryota > Metazoa > Chordata > Actinopteri > Siluriformes > Pangasiidae > Pangasius > Pangasius djambal. The sequence goes on along the minus strand of CM040985.1, from coordinate 1,742,787 downwards.
TGATGCAAGTTATCACGATTTATTTATTTTTTTCTTTTCTTTTTTTAAATGTCTGGAAAGATTGGGGGAAAAAAAACGTCTCGTGTGCAGTCTCAGTGATCCTGTTCCCCTCTCAGATTCCTGTTCTTGGCGAACAGGAGAGGAACCTGATGTGGTCTTCTGCTGCTGTAGCTCATCCACCTCAAGGTTCATAGCAGATAAAAAATACACTTTCGTGTTTTTACTGAATCACTTAAAAATCCACCGTCGAGCTGAGCGTTCGTGGTAGTTGCCACAGTTCCCGACTGCGCAGCTAATAATAATATTACGCCTCACCTGCTTTCATTAAAACTGAAATGATGGAAATTCTGGATGGTTAAATGGTTTTAAAGCAGAACATCGTGATCGGGATGAAAAAAAATCAATATTGCACAATATTATTACTTATTAATACAATATTAATAATTGTGAGCATCACCTAAAACCTGCCTTTATGCATTTGTTATGCAAATGTGCTGCTGTTGCCGCCACGTGATTGGCTGACTGGATAACCGCGTGAATGAGCAGGTATACCGGCGTTCCTAATAAAGTGGACGGTGGGTGTATAGACCTTTTGTGAAATTATTTTACAGGGAATATCTCGCACCATTTGAGACATGACAAGTTGGGGTAAACTTTTTATTTTTTTTTGGTTATGTTGCTGCTTTATTAAAATTGGAAGTCTATAAACGTGATTTGAAAGGTTTTGATTTAGTTCGGTCTTTGTTTGGTTGAAAGCTTTTTTTTTTTTTTAAATATATTATTATATTCCATCAGCTCTACAAGCCCATTGTGCGTGAACACTGAGCCGTTGTGTTGGTAGTGAATGTCCCGACACATCCGTCTCGTACGCTTAGAGCGCTCTGAGAGCGAGAGCGTCAAAGCCCCGATACATTTCAGCCAACAGATCTTTCTGTTATAAACGCTGAACATCATAATGGGCTCTTTTTTCATTCTGTGGCAATTCGTTGTTTTTTTATGACATATTTCTGCCGTTTTGCATGAGAAGACTCGTTGCTATTTGCATGGGGTGGTGTGTATGAAAAGGCTTTTCTGTGGAAATAAAGCAGTATTAACTGGACAACTGGATATCTGCATATTGGGCACCAGATCTGTTATCAAAGCTGGCCATCTCGATCTCTGTAACTTTTTTCTTCTAGAGAATAATTTATTTTAATGGTCCTCCTCCTACACAGGAGATTTGCAGATCACAGTGTGTGTGTGTGTGTGTGTGTGTGTGTGTGTGTGTGTTTGGTCGAGTTTGCGGCTGTATATTCAGGAAATCCTTCTTTCAGGGCAAAATTTCTTGCATAGAAACATCTCGATAAACGTCTAACGTTAACTTAACTGTTAGCGATAAATTTATGGCTAAAGGTAGATAAGATAATTTGTCGTAGTAATAGAAATAATTAGAAATAAACAGTAGAAGAAATAAATAAATCCCACAGAAAGTTTAATCGATTTGGTCCGGACCCCCTTTTTGAACAGATTTATTTCATGAACGTTATTTAAAACTGTACAATAATTTTCTATATTTATTAGAGCCATATGTCTATTTATTGTTTGTTTATTCAGGAACTTATTAGTTCCAGGTTGACGTTATTTACAAGATTTTTTTTTTTTTTTTGAGTTATTGAGTTTTGGTATGGAGTAAACTTATTTAATTTAAATGACCACTCAAAGAGGCTCATAACTATTGGAGCTCAATAACAAATAGAATAATTTTGGTGTTTTGTGATTTCAGTCACTGTAACGAAAGCATAAAAATAAAAAATACGGACCCCCTGACTATAGTTCACCTCTCTAGCTCTTTGAAGCTAGTCTCTGATCCGATGAGACGCCTTCAGCTAAATAATTTATATAAAGACTAGATAAGCTGAAACCGAGAATCTGCTACAGAAGTCGAGCTGGTTCACATTTAGAAAACTAGAGTCACTGAGCGACGGCCATTTTGTTTCCAACGTTTATCGGCTACGGTATTTTTTTTTTCTGTTCGGCCTGAGAGTCTCCACATCCGGATCGTGGTCCTCCTGTTGACGAACCATATTTCAGTAAATCTGGAAATGGACCTTTTTCAAAATGACTGTGTTGTCATATTCGGTAATGAATAGCAGCGTTCTGGTACTGAAATGTAGGTGTGACAGCGAATCCGAACTGTCTGTTAACGCTATATTCTGGATTAATCTAAGCAGTAAATAGCTAGCTACATTTTTTTTTTATAGTTGGCTAACTAGCTCGTTTGTTTAAGTTGATCGTTGTGATGAAAATTTTATAGTATATATACTGTGTAGCATTTGCATTTGGTAGCGGTTCATGGGAACTCTGAATATGCGGTCCAAAGAGGTGTAAATGCAAATGAAGGAGGCCATCGTTAGGCTGAAAAACAAAACAAACAGACGTATTGGAGAGAAAGCAGAAACTTTAGGAGTGGCCAAATTAACAATTTGGTACATTCTTAAAAAGAAGGAATGCACTGATGAGCTCAGCAACACCAAAAGGCCAGGAAGACCACGGAAGACCACGGAAGACCACGGAAGACAACTAAAGTGGATGAATGCCGAATTCTTTCCTTGTTGAAGAAAAACCCCTTCATAATATCTAGCCAAGTCAATAACACTCTGGAGGAGGTTGGCGTATCATTGTCAAAGTCGACACTCAAGAGATGAAAACCAGAGATTACCTCACGATGCAAACCTTTGGTAACACTCAAGAACAGAAAGGCCAGATTAGACTTTGTTAGAAAACATCTAAAAAAGCCTGCCCAGTTTTGGAACAAGATTCGTTGGACTGATGAAACCAAGATTAACTTGTACCAGAATGATGGGAAGAGAAGAATATGGAGATGGAAAGGAAGGGCCCCTGATCCAAAGCATACCACATCATGTGTCAAACATGGTGGAGGCAGTGTTATGGCATGGGCATGTATGGCTGCCAATGGAACGGGCTCACTGGTGTTTATTGATGATGTGACTGCTGACAGAAGTAGCAGGATGAATTCTGAAGTGCATAGAGCTATACTTTCTGCTCAGATTCAGTCAAGTGCTGCAAAACTGATAGAACTGACAGATAATGACCCAAAGCATACTGTGAAAGCAACCCAAGAGCTTCTTAAGGCAAAGAAATGAAATGTTCTTAAATGGCCGAGTCAGTCACCTGACCTCAACCCTATTGAGCTGCTTTTCACAGACAAAGCTGAAGGCAGAAAAAAACACAAACAAGCAGCAACCGAAGGCGGCTGCCGTAAAGGCCTGGCAAAGCATCTCCAGGGAGGAAACTCAGCATTTGGGTTCCAGACTTCAGGCAGTCATGGACTGCAAAGGATTTGCATCCAAGTATTAAAAATAATCCTAAAATTTATAATTATGTTGGTTTGTCGAATTATTTTTTAGCCTGTGAAAATGGAGGGATTCTGCAAAAAAAACGGCTGATTCCTAAACGGGTAACAACCCCTTGAATTAAAGCTGAAAGTCTACACTCCGATCACATCTTGATTGTTTCATTTCAAATCCATTGTCGTGATGTACAGAGGCAAAAATTGCGAAAATTGTGTCACTGTTCAAATACTGTTCAAATCTGTATTTCACCAGACAACAGATGTTCGATCTGTCCATTCAGATCAAGAAGGTATAGCACCATGTTTTAGACGTTTCTGGGCAGTTGTTTTTCGAATAGTCAGATTATTTGAAATGCTACAGAAGTTTACGTGCTGCCTCTTAAAACGCTCAGCTTCGTCCCAGCGAACGGCACGCGGCCATTTCTTTGTCACGAGCACACCATTAGGAAATGAGTGCAAAGCTCAGGTCCGGATGTTTGCTTGAATTATTTTTGCATTGCCGTGCTTGTGAGCCAACCATTGTTCACTATCTGACAGGAAGTTTTGAAACGCTACTACATACGCTTCTGCATTCGTAAACATTCAAGTGTGATAAAGGTCCAGTCTGGATTTTTTATTTTTTTTTATTACCTTTCCAGCCACTGTGAACTTTTCAGCTTAGTCTGATCTGTCAGTCCGAGTGCGCTGATGTGTTTCAGAAAGATAAACAGTCTCTCTCCTGGATTCTCTCTTCATCACACCGAGGGCTCAAGAGCCGAGCGCCACGCGGGATCGTTACATCACGAATCTGAACGCTGTTCATTAACACTAAGCCGATGATTCATTTTAAACGAGCTTTGAGCAGAGTACAGAGCGCGTCTGAAAATATTTATAGGATATAATGATGTAGAATAACGAAGACAAGTTAATGTTCCGCACTATTTAATTAGCGTGTAGTTTTTGGTAGTTCACATTGTATGTGTCAGACAGATTATTTACTTTTAGTACAAGCCGTATTGTGATTTTCTTTCTCTGCCCAATTACATTTGGCATTCATGGGGACTTAAAGTCAAATTATGTTATTTCAATACCTTGTTTATTATATAAGGAATAAAACACTAATCAGCAACAAGGAAGTGTGATGAAGTGGAGTTTTATCCTCTTATACCACAGCTATTTGCAGACGATTATAATTTTTATTATTGTTATTAAAGAACACGTCTTACTTTTTTTTTTTTTTTAAATACATTTATCGTTACATTTAATGTCATGGATCGTCCATGTAAGAAGTTAGTTCCTGTTCTCACTTAAGTCACAGCAGCTACACATGGTCATTCCCTCATCAGCCTTGCTTTTTTCTCTCTCCTGAAGTTAAAAAAAAAAAAAAATGCAGCCAAGGAACCGCAAAAAGTAAACTCCTATTTCCTGCAGATGTTGTAAAACGTTACAGCTTCAGCTCTGACACAGGAGACTCCTTGCATAACTTTCGTAAATTTAACAAAAAATTTCGCCATAATCAATGCTTACACATTTTTTAATCTGTTTTTTATTATTAGTGGAACATCCAGCGTACGGGTTCCTGTGAACGAGCTGTCACTGTAGAAGGATATAACGTTTTAGAATAAATGCATTAATATAAACCAGTGATGTTGCAGTTATAGAAGGTTAATCAACACCTTCTGACCAATCAGAATGCAGAATCCAACAGCACTGTAGGTATTAAACATGCTTTCTGAGCGAACAGACGAACCGGATGTTTGAAAGAGTAAGACTGCGATTGATTGTCCCTTCTTTCTTTCTTTCTTTCTTTCTTTCTTTCTTATTAGAGTAAAACCGTGTGGAGTGTCTACCTCTTCCTCTACGCCATGGCCTCCAAACCTCACCCTCCGCTCATGAAGAAGCACAGTCAGACTGACTTAGTGAGCCGCCTCAAGACTCGGAAAATCCTGGGTGTTGGAGGAGAGGACGATGATGGAGAAGTTCACAGATCAAAGGTAAAAAAAAAAAAAAACAATTCACTTTTCTCTCTGAGCGCAGGTTTAAACAGGGTACCGGTTTGTTTATCCTGCTCCAAACAAGTGGACATAAACCACATGGTTCAAAGCTCCACCCCTGGAAGCATGATCTTCAATCACAGACGCAATTCCAGAGTAGCAGAAGGCGTTCAGCGAAATATAGTAGAATAAATATATATATATCAGCTCCTATCTTCAGCACTTTCAAATTTTGATTTGTCATAAAACAGCCATTTTATGATGTTTCAGTTGTTCACTACACTAAGAATGAATTAAGAAGTTTTGATAAACAACATGGAAAGATATGTTGATTGTTAAACAAGCGGTTATCGCTTCCTGATCGCTGCACTTATATTTACTCTATATGACCAGAACGTGTTGTGTACTCCTTCACATCCTTATAACGTTCTTCCCTAAACTCTTCTTACAAAGTCTGAAGCACACAGTTGTATAGAACGTCTCTGTGTGCTGTAGCTTTACAGCTTCCCTTCACTGGAACTAAGAGGCCCAAACCTGCTCCAGCATGACGATGCTCCTGTGTACAAAGCGAGCTCCATGAAGACATGGTGTGTGAAGGTTGGAGTGGAAGAACTTGAGTGACCTGCACAGAGCCCTGACCTCAACCCCACTGAACACCTTTGGGATGAACTGGAACTGGAGCCTCGTCACCCAGCATCAGTGCCTGACCTCACTAATTTAGTGACCTCCTGACCTCTAGTGGAAAGCCTTCCCAGAAGAGAGGAGCTTATTATAACAGCAAAGGGGGAATAAATCTGGAATGAGACGTTCAACAAGCACATATGGGTGTGATGGTCAGGGGCGCGCAAACTTATCGTATCGTTTTGTTCGATACGAGGCTCTGGATTCGAATCTTCTGTGCATCGAGAGATACATTCGACATGCCGCCTTATAAAGTCAGCTATTCAGCATAAAAAAGTGCATTTTATTAAGTGATGTGTAATAAGCATTTACATTTAATCAAAACTCCGAACTGGAAGCCTTTAAAGTCTGGTGTTTGGCTTCCCAGTTAATTTCAGCGCCGATGGTATGAGTTGTGGATCAAAACATTACATTGTGCCGAATCCGAGTCTTTCAAATGCTTTTAAAACATATCCATTTCAATACATTACGTAAAACACTAAGCTTAGTGTATTTCCATTAACACTGTCCGGACGAATCTCTCTTTATGAGTGCTATTCAAAGGCAGAGTGCTCACATCCTGAATGTTCTACTTTTAAACACATGTTGAAAGATGTTATCTTTTCGTTTTTTTTTTTTTGTTTGTTTTATCTTTTTAAACGAATGACCCTCATGTAGCTTGATGTGTCAACTAAAATGGCTCTAAAAATGTATTTCATTTATGGCATGCTGATATTTTCACATACCTTTTAAATATGTGGTGTTTTATTGCCCGTATAGTGCACTGCTAAGAGCGCTTCTTCATTTGACAGAATTCAAATCATCGATTTTGAAACAAAATGGCCGCCCACACTCCCAAACAGCCAAGTGAGGCAATTTCACGACTCACACACAAGTGTGGTTTTTTAAAAAAAATTTTAAATGTGTGAAAAGGCACCGTTTGGTCAGTCATGAAGGATTCCTCTGACTTTAAAGCACATTTTATTGAAATGTTCTGATTTTAATCAGACAGCGCTGTTACTCCGTCAGGTCCTTTAAGGAGGTATTAGATAGAATATCACCAGAAAGAATATTTTTTAAAATTTTTATCCAAAATTAATTTGAAATCACTCATATAGGTTGTTAAATTGCTCATGGACTATTTTATATTTTTTACTATTTAAAGTGTTGTTTGTGCATTTATTTATTTATTTATTTATTTATTTATCTATCTTTCTTTCTTTCCCCTCCCTCCTTCCCTCTCTTGTTTCTTTCTTTCTTTCTTCCTTCCTCCCTCCCTTTCTTTCTTGCTTTTGAGACGAGTGAGAAACGTCGGCGGGTATTACACCTTAATGATTCGGTGTGACTGTTTGACCAATCGATGGTCTGCACTCCTTTTAGCTCCGCCCACACATCCTGGCTCAGAACCAGCATGGCTAGCTTGGAGGTGAAAATAGCAACAATACAATTAATTTATTTGTATAGTGCTTTTAACAAATGAAGCAGCTTTAAAGAAATATATAAATTCAGGATATACATTTTAAATTGATAAATTTGTCCCTAATGAGAGAGCCAGAGGCGACGGTGGCGAGGAAAAACTCCCTGAGACGATATGAGGAAGAAACCTTGAGAGGAACCAGACTCGCAAGGGAACCCATCCTCATCTGGGTGACACGGGATAGTGCGATTATAAATCATTTATTTTCAGTAACTCTGCTATATGGTCAAAAAGTGCAGTTGTGTAACCAGGAAATTCATTACAGTTTTCACATGAAGTCTGTTTTGTTGAAGTTATCAACAGTTCACTGATGGAGACTTGAGTGACAAACTGTTCGTAGGAATCGTCCTCAGCAGCGAGTGGTTTCCAAGTGATGAGAACTCCAACCAGCAGCAGGGCATCAGGACGGGTCAGGCAGGTCCGGAGAGCAGAAGGGGTCAGGATCACTGGCAGCTCAGGAGTAGCATGTGTAGCGAGAGAGAGAGGGAGAAAGAGAGAGGGACAGAGAGAGAGAGAGAGAGAAGGAGAGAGGGAGGGGGAGGGAGGGAGAGAGATTATTAAGTGTGCTAATTATCATGTAATGGTTAAGGACAATGTACATCGTGTGCAGAGTGCAAGCACAACATGGAGGATTATGAGTAATTCACAGTGGTGGAAAAGCACTAATAGAGTCTAAGGCACTATATTATACTGTGTCTATCTACAAAAAATGTTGTTTTTTAAATATGTTTAATAATGTTGCATCAGGAAAACCTGAATAATGTAGTGTTAATTTTTCATCAGAGATATTTAGTACCGTGATGTATTTTAACAAAAACATTTTACGCATACATTGATGTTGTGTAAAAAAGAAAAAAAAATGTATAAAACAAAACGTGATATATTGAAGAATTGATTCAACACACACACACACACACACACACACACACACACACACACACACACACACACCTCCCCCAGCTTTATTAGATGTGATCAATGCCTCTCTTTCTCTGTCTGTGGTTGGTGAGAGACCCTGTGACTGACCTGGCAGGAAGGTCAACATGAAACACGGGTCGTATTCAGAAGCAGCCACTCTCCGAGCTTTGTATTGTACATCATCATCATCCTCGGGGCTCCATGCGGCTTGAATCAAAGAGAGCACCCATTAAATCTCGTCTCGCTCATCCCCTTCCTATTGAACACGGACCTCGTGTCCCTGTGTAAATACAGCTACAGATAGGATTCACTACCTTTTAATAACAAGATGAAGGTAGCAGAGTTATCGCTCTCTCACAAGCGTGTGAATTATTCATGGTGTTCTACAGGAAATCAGCTGCGACCACAGCAGGAAATTTATGTGGTTTGTGTCACATTTTTATAGTAGTGTTTTTGTGTGCTTCCTGTCAATCACAGTGCTTTCTCGTCAGGCTTTAATATGCTTAGAACGTGACCGAATGTGTAATCTCGACTTGGTTATAAACTCTCGCCGCTCAGTGCTGAGCCAAGAACCGTCGCATGTACCATCCTGTTGTAAAATAAAATCTTTTAGACTGACGCGAGGTGTCCCACAAGGCCGAGAGCACGGATCTGATAGTCTTAGTGTGTGAGATTGTTTGTTTGTTTTTTAAGGAGGAAAAGAATGTGGTTTCCAGTTACGCTGTTGGATGCCGCCATGATCACGATGGGAGATGTTCAGTTTTACAATCGAGCTTTCCAGTGATAGTTCATCCTCAATTACAGTCACATTCTGCACTGTTTTTTAAAAAAAATAAAAAAATTTCAGGCTGCTAGATAACTACGGCAGGTCCGGATGTTAATTTACAAGCTTCGAACACTTGTTGGTGTTTCTGAACACTCGATCTCAAAACAGCCCTTAAAAACAGCAATGTACGTTACTGTATATATGTTCGTTACTGCAGTTGAAAATATATCCAGTAGGCGGCGACGATAGCGCAAATTAGCCATGCAGCGAATAACAGAGGTAGTTTTAAAACTTCTTTTACTACTGCACAAACAGAGAGTCAGTATCGTGAGTTCAAACAAATAATAAGGCACGATACAGCATCCGACTGTGCGATATATAAACCACATCAACAATAGCATGTTTAACCCTATCGTCTGAAGATCGTCAGTTCAGATCCCGACGATGCCACAGCCATCCATGGCCGAGAGCCAAGATAGCAAAATTGTCTTTGGCATACAGTGACGCTAGCCCGTTGTAGGCATCTGTGAGCTCATCTATGCGGAAGAGGGTAGACAGAGCTTTCCTCCGAGTGTGTTACCTTGCCCTGTGATGCAGCATGAGCAGCAGTTTGAAAATATGCAGTCGGCTCGCTTCACGTGCCTCGCGCAAAGCACGTGTTAGCCTTCACCCAACTCGCCTACAGTGTGGGAGCCGTAGCCGATTAGGTAACTGTGTAAGACCGACAGAAGTACAATAAAAAATTAAGGGTCATTGGTGTTCAAGTTCGAATTCAGGGCCCCAACAATGTAAAATATGTTTTACGTTTTTTTTTAATAACATTATCAGTTCCTTACTATTGCCTGTAGCTTCCTTTGGGAATCAACGGTTTGCTATTAACGGCAGCACAAAGATTGCAAAAGTGTTGTTCGTTTTTTTTCTCGCTCTTTTCTTTCCTGTTGTTTTCCAGTTTAAGAGAGCAGTGAAAGAACAGGAATTAGAGAGTCGATATTACAGTGAGATAATTATATTTTGACATCGTCTGGGACATTTTTGCATCATGGGAATACAGATGTAACTCATTAAACCAGTTGGGAACAGTGAAGCCCCAGATAAGAGCACAAACTTCAGTTTTTTTTTTCCATCACTCAGCTTGGCTCTAATATACCGTACGTATGAAATAACCCCAATGTATTTTTAACTTGCAGTGCAGAAATGATTACGCTTTGGCATTGCTACTTTCCCCCCCCCAAGCACTGTTTGACGAGAAACTGCTGGAGAAACAGCACTGCCGATCTTTGGGCAATCAGACGTCCTGATTAGCCGAAACACTGGTGCTTTGGTAGCGCTTAACTATAAGTGGCTCTAATTTTATGGTTAAGGTCATACACTTCTTAAGTCTATCCTTGGTAAGCTCCGTTTAAGTGACAGATCTTTAGCATAACAATTTTAACATTTTGTTCAAAGCATCTAAAGTCTATTTTGTACAGAAAAAATGAAATGTTTGATATACGCTCTTATTTCATTAGGAAGTTTTTCCTGAGAAGCTTGTTTTCATACAGGTGCCGCAGGGCGTAATTATTGGTACAGAGCTATTACAGCTGATCGCTGTGGAGTTAAATCTGTGTCAAAAGTATTGAACGTAACTTTACAAGAAATGAACTGAAAATATATAATGAGAGAAGAGAAACACTCAGAAGGGTAAAATAAAATAAAATAAAATCTTCCTAATAAAGTGCAGATTCAATAATTCTGATGCAGTTCGTCTCCTTGCCATTCGGTCCTCAAAATGGCCGCCATTATACAGTGTGATGTCACATGAAACGTAAGGACAGCACATCTACCCTGTTTATGAAGTGGTAATATTTTGGTATATTGATAGTCCTGGGTCATATTGTTTAAGGAAATAAAAATCGTATTTTCTGGTACCTTCTGGCCAAACTGTGGAGCGATTGGGAAGAAGGTTGCGCGGCGTTGCCGTGATACGAGTTTAACAGCAAGCCGTCTCTAATTTTAACTTTTCTGTAAAGCTCGATCAACACTCACACCCACAGCACCAGCACCAGCACCAGCACCAGGGAACGCTCACTTTCGTCGTCCCAAAAATCCCACCACAGCACCTATTTCTTTCCATCATAAACTGCCTGACCCTCAGTTTAGTAAAGCAGCACTGTGTTTTTCCAGGCTACTCCTCTTCTTTCTTTCTTTCTTTTTTTTTTTTTTTTTTTGGACCAGGCTCTGATTTTCCTGGCTGCAGCTCCACTAAAACCCCTTCAATCCTCATGTAATTCCTCCTCTCCTCCAATCACCCCTTCCTAATTTCTCCACTTCTGCCAAAATGGTCTTTACGTAAGAGCATTTCGTTCAACGTTTCAAGTGTTTTTGCTTTTCACACACACACACACACACACACACACACACACACGCGCACGCGCACGCACGCACACGTGCCAAAGCTTTTATCTGAGCCTGATAGAGCGAGGCGCAAACCAATCCTCCACTCTTATCGCTCTTATGTTTAATACGTCGCCGAAATAATTGGAGCTTTTTACGCAACTCTCCCTTCCATCTTCAGAGAGTTAATCGGAAAATAAGAGGAAGAACTAGCGTCAGGATCCTCATTAATCTTTTATGGTGCACATCCAAGGCGCTGAAGTAAATTTGAATAATTGGTTAAGAACACAAAATGTTCGCTTTGGTCCATTTAGTCGAGACTTTATTTGTTCATCTTTCTTTTCTTCACCGAACTGAAGCCCGGCTCCAGGAAATATTTCGACATACGGCATTTACTTGTATCGCTTTTGTTACAGAGTAATTGAACCATAATTGCGATAAATGATGTGTGTGTGTGTCTTCTAAGGGAGCACGGAAACACTTCACCAAGTCTGTCTGCCATCTTTTTAATAAGAGAAATAGATTTAATTCGTTTGACAGAATTGTATTTTTAATTCTTTCTGACAGGATGCTCTCGTATTACAGGTGTGCAGTTTTGACGAAAATATCGTATCGCAATACTTTTCTCAGTTCCGATATTTCGATTTTGCTGGCAAAACAGTAATACCACCTTTACAAAGCAAATTATTAAATAATATTCACGCTTTAGTGTTACCTGAAACATTATTCGATTATTCGATATGACTAAAATATCACATCGCAATATTTCGGGACATTTTTACGATACACGGCATGTAGGTTTCCGAACAAACTGCCAGAAAAAAATTTTACGTTTTAAAAATAAACCTTTAAAAATATAATAATAATAATAATAATAATAATACCTTTATTTATTGTCTACATAAATCAATTTTAAAGATTAATAACAGTAGAAAACCTTTTAGCAAAGTTTGTAATTTTTATTTAAAATAAATAAATAAAGATAACACGATCCTCATGTGTGTAATCGCAATTTACTCAGATCTCAGAACCAGTGCTAATTCGGACCCTGTTGAATTCTGGACTCTGATTGGTTGGAAGGTGTTGATTAATGTTCATTGACAGCAGCTCTGACAGTAGTGCAGCTGGAACATAAATCACAGGTTTATGTACATTAATGCGCTCGTTCTGATACGCTATCGTTTCTATAGTAACGGCTCATTCACAGGGACTCGTACGTACGTACGTACGCTTTACGTAAACGGATTAAAGAAGAAGGAAAAACGTGCGTAATCGATAAATGATGTAGTTAAGCGTTCTGTAAGGAGACGTTTATTTAACATTTAATGGAAGGAGTCTCCAGTGTCAGCGCTTTGTAACTTTAAGTTTTATGTCATCTTCAGGACAGAGGAGGAGTTTACGCTTTGCGAGTTTCTCGTTAACATGGCAACAAGCTACTTTTTTTTTTTTTGTCTTATTAACTTGAAAAGAGAGTGACGTAACAGAAATATGGTAACGGGAACGAACTCGTTTCATGGATGTTTCGCGACTTTAACCGTATCTGTAAATGAATAAAAGTATGACTCGTTGTCGTTTAATAAATAATACATTATGATCATTGGAAAATTGCTGTGATATAAAATTTCATAGGAAAATAATCAACCTCGGGGTAGTAGTGACAGTGACTCTGCTTCATCACACCACCTCGCTGTTGATTTATTTTCCTGTTACAGCATGGCACGGAGTGTGTTATTCTTTATATAATGTCAGAGTATTAAGTTGTACGTGTAAGAGCGCTGTTTCTGGACGGACACACACACACACATACACACACACACAGCCTTTTTGAAGATGCTTGAGGAGTGTGTGTGCGCGCGCTGGTCTTGCTTTGTGTCTTTTTATCTTTTTATTTTTTTTTTTCCTCTAAAGACTCTGCATTTTATCCGTGTCTCTAGATCTAAGTACAGAGTTCCAAAGAAATCACACTCATTATGTCCATAATGGGGCATTTGAACCTTCTTCCGTTTCCATCACATCTCAAAAAACAAACCGCCAAAAAAAACCAAACGTTTCTGTTCTTAGATTTTTTTTTTTAACCCTGACGTCAGCATGATATCAGTAAATCTGAATTGTTTTGAGAGTTTATAAAAAAAAACCCCACCGGGGAGTAACATACTTCCTCTGTGTGTTTAGATTGTCTTCCTCGTTAGACAGGCAGCTGGAGAATATCCGTCTTTTCTGAAAATTCCAGAAATATCAGAAAAGCTTCAGAAACTCTGTCGGGGAGTTTAGAAGTCGCTTCGTTCCGCTCGGAGAAATAAACATACTGTGTGTTTTTGTTCCTGTGCCAACTCGCTAAGACATCGTACATCTGGTCCATCTCTGGGACAGTGATTTATTTTTTGAAAGGTTTCATCGCCACATATTAAATATTCATCTGAATATCGAGCGAAATGATCAAAATATCATCTCACGATTCTACGATATCCATCACCTACAGGTGGCACGATTCCACTCTTTCATTTACGACACCGATCCCGAAACCTTGAGCCGATATCTATATATATATATTCCTGAAAAACCAATAAACATTAAAAGGCTTTTTGTTCATTTATTTGTTTGGTTTTTATCTGAAGCACTTAAAAAAAAAAATACGGGAAATTACACAGCTAAAAACTGGACTTGCACAAAACTGCAACTTTTAGATTCAGTTGCACGCTTTCACATGAAAATCACTTACATTACAAATGTATTTTTAAAAAGTATAAAATAATATAAAAATATAAATATTATAGAAAATCTAAGTCCTAACAAAAAAAAGAGCAGTGAAGTCTCTTTATGTGTAAATATTTCCAGTTCAAAAATCTTTTTCTCCACCAAATTTTTTCTTTCTTTCCAAATTTATTTATTCTTTTATTTTCTCTGCCTAATTTTATTCCTTGTTTTTATTCATTTGTTTTTTTTTTTTCCTTTGTTGAATTTATTAATTCTTTGTTTTCCTCCTCCAAGTGAATTAATTTTTTTTTCTCTGCTGAATTTATTTATTTATTTCTCTCTCTCTTTTTTTAAATACATTCCTTCATTTTTTTGCTGGTATCGTCCCGATACAGATCCCAGGTATCTCCCTGTTCCTTCTCCGATATTATGATCTATAGGTTTGTGAACAAACTGCCAGTAAAAATTAATAAAACAAAAAGTTTAATGGTACTTTTATTTAAAAAAAAAAAAATCTGTAAAAAATGTACAAAAGATGAAGTACAGAAACTTGAACACCAAATCAGCTGCTTCTCGTCAGTTTGTAATTAAAAAAACAAAACAAAACAATAATAAAAATAAATAAATAAAGATATAACGATATCCATCCAGTGTCACACTCCTGATTTCTAGTCAGAAACTAGAAGGGAATATTCTTACTAGAGCTGCGTGATATGACCATATAATACTGATATTTTGATCAATTCTGTCACAATACACTACGGAGATTTTTTATTATTATTTTTTTTATTTATAATTACAACCTGACTGGAAGCAACTGGTTAAATGTTCAAATTTTGTAAGCAATATTTTAAATTATAGTGAAATTTATATTTTTATAAATCATTTTCATTATTAACAATATTATTTTTAAATATTTAAAAAAAAATCGTTGTTAACTATTTATTTTTGTACTTTTTGTGCAACACTACTGCATTACTGGGAAGGAAATTACTAGGAAACTTAAGTTTATATAGTTATACAAGTTTTTTTTTTTGTTTTTTTTTAACTAGGGTTTCAGTTTTTGTGTTTTTAAAAAATGTGCAAAAATTTCTTAAAACTTGTTTTCACTTTGTCATTATGAGTTCTAGTGTGTAGATTGATGTCCAGAGAAGTCCGTTTAATCCATTTGAAATTAAATTTATAACACAATAAATTGTGCAGAAACTGAAGGGGTGTGAATAATTTCGAACCCTGTGTGTGTGTGTGTGTGTGTGTGTGTGTGTGTGTGTGTGTGTGTGTGTGTGTGTGTTGAAACTGAAATAGCCTTACATGGGAATATACGACATGAATCTACACAAAATATTCCGTAATATTGATTTTTGGGGGGAAATCAGTATCGTTTGCAGAATTATTTTCAAATTAAAACACAAAGGTTGTGATTGCGTAAGTATTTACCCCCCCCCCCCCCCGGGATGGTATGAAACCGCTAAATTAGATTCGGGTGTAACGCGTCACCATCACAAGTCACGTGATTAGTTGAACAGAGTTGACGCGTGTGCAATGAAAGTGTCACGTGACCTGAGTATAACTTTCATACAAGTGTTCATGAGAATCGAATTGCTTTCGAGAGAACTTTTGGAGAAATGTTCGTATCCTGCTTTCACTCCTGAGTTTGTGTGAAGTTACATTTAAGGAGACTCGCTAATGTGAACCTCGATTGATTGTCTTCGAATCGCATAATTGTTGATTTTCAATTTTATATACAAGTTTAAATCATTAATTATTTAAATTACACACACTCAGACTAACGTACATAAATAAAGTAATTATTAATAACAACGATATAAATAAGTACATAAGCGAATCTAATAAAATTGCAAGATTTTGCCCAAAACTCAGATTTGAGGTAGTTCCTTTTTTGTTTTCAAAATGCCAAAAAAAAAAGAGTGGTTTAGTGTTTATCACCTTCTATCACCTTCTATCTCGCACACCACACCCAGGAGGCGCTGTTTCACTTTTCAGTCGCCATGTTGTCACGCTGGAGTTTTGTGGGCGTGGCTAAATGTAAATCGGCCGTGCAGTGAACACGCTTGATAACTCATCGTCCTGCTCACATGAGTACGAGGAAAATCGGTCAAACGTTTGTAAATCTGGAGGAAATTAAAAAATTAGTTTTGCATAAAAATTTAGAACATTCGCGCAAACGTTTTTAGTAAATTTGGAGCAACGAGTGTAAGTACAAGAAACGATCTCATTATCTTTCTGCTTGTTTTTTCAGATCAGTCAGATGCTGGGTAACGAAATAAAGTTTGCTGTACGAGAACCCATAGGCCTCAGGTAAGCTGAAACCGAAATGATTTTAAATGTCTTTTAAAGTCAAGACCATCCTTCCATGTGTGTGTGTGTGTGTGTGTGTGTGTGTGTGTGTGTGTGAGAGAGTGAGAGACAGAGAGAGACACAGCTGACAGTGTGCTGATGAAAGCTTAGGAATGACGGCACTTTTCTCAGTAGTGGGTCTCTTCAAATCTCCTTGAACACCTGAGTGTCATCTCAGTCCTGAAATAGGACACTATAGAAATAGAAATTTTACGTGAAGTGTCTCTCATTACAGACTCTGGATCTTCGTCTCTGCAGTTCTGTTTACAGCTACGGCTTTAGTGGTGAGTGTTTTGCACGCATCGACCGCCTTTGTATAATTTAGTTAAAAAAGTATATTTCATGGCTATTTCAGGTGTAAAAGTTAGTAACTGGAGGAGGCGTCCTACTTGTTCTGCTTGTTTATATACAGTGGGATCTGAGACCACTTTTTTTTTTTTGTTTAAAATTGGAAATAAACAGGTTTAAGAATTTCGATATATATTGATATTGACCATGTTAACTGCTTCGTACGAAAGGTCAGATTTTCCATATATCTAATCTCTTCTGTTGAATTGAATTCAATTCAGCTTTATTTGTATAGCACTTTTAACAATGGACATCGTCACAAAGCAGCTTTGCAGAAATATAATAAATAAATACTTAATAATTTTCAGTTTGTCCGTAATGAGCGAGCCAGAGGCGACGGTGGTGAGGAAAAACTCCCATGAGGAAGAAACCTTGAGAGGAACCAGACTCAAAAGGGAACCCGTCCTCATCTGGGTGACACCCGATACTGCGATTATAAACAAATCACCTCCATAACTGTGCGCTATTTGATCAAATCGTGCAGTTGTGTAACCAGGAAATTCATTATAGTTTTAAACGTGACGCCTCTGCGTCTTCACAGCGTAGCCCCTCCCTCCTCCTCGTCACAGGGTCTCTAACCAATTGGTAAGGTTTTGCGGAGAAACTTGTGGAGTCCGTACCAGCCCGAGTGTGCACTGTCATTAAAGCACTTACTAAATACTAAGAAACTCTGAAATTCGTGTAAATATTTCTGAAATTGTATTTTTCACTCAAGTTCTTTGTCAGTAATATAACTTGTAATGAAAACTTTTGTATTAAATTAGAAAAGAATGCAGAACAGAAGCATTTTCACTAGCGCCCTCAGACATTTGGACCCCACTGTATATGTGTTTTCCACATATTTAAAAATTAAAAAAGATTAGACATGTAAGAAGAACTCCGAGTATTATTTCTGCTAAGTGCACGCATGTCCTTAGGATACGTTCACAAGTCTTTCATCCGGATAAATCTGAAAACTGCATTTCGTTTTAAAACGATCTCCGTCTACACTGTTGTTTTCAAACATTTTTTAAAAAAAATTGCTGAAACGTCTGAAAACGCTTCCCTGTGCTGCACATGCGTTAAAACGTAAGAAGCTTTGGCCTGCGTCATTTCTGTCAGCCGTTTATTTACTTGAATGGGTCACATGACTAAAAATGTGTCATTGTTTTTGAATATCCTCAGTCCACACTACAGCGTGAAAACCGCATTTCCGGATTTATCCACTTGGGAGTGTGTTTTCAATCCAGTCTCAGTGTGGACGGAAGGACAAAACAGAGAGAAAAAGATGCGTTTTCTAATTTATCCGGATTAAATTGGACGTAGCCGGAGTCTCTCACTTCTCTTGTGTTTGTGTTCTATCAGCTTTACGTATTTTTTTTGTACCCAGAGTCAGTCGTGGAATCACACTAAAGCGAGCACGTGGCACGATTCTGAGATTCCGGCGGTCGTTACGCTACGGGTCTGGTCTGAATTCTAGATATGTATGAAGATGTTCAGAATTGTGTACCACGTACAAGTTTGTGTATCTTTCTGAACCTGTGAATTCATCTTGTGAACCAATAAAAAAAAACAAAAACAAGTGGGCAGGATTATGGCGGGAAAAAGAAGGGAAAAAAATCGCTTTCCCTGCTGTTGCTTGTCTCATATCTGCAATGAAAAATAAAAATTAGGTGTCTCGTCTACTCAAGTATGCTAAGATTTTTGTGATTTTGTTATTCTTCTACTATACTAGGCTTGGGATCATTGACGATAGTATCGTGACTCCGCCGCTAGATCATGATGTCGATCAGGTTGGACGATATAAATGTCTGTCGGAAAATGTGGTGTCTGGAGCTCCAAGATCGCCAAAAATAAATGATCTCGTATCTCGTAATAGGTTGTTTTTTGCATCCTGTACAAACCTTAAACCTAAACCTTCGACTCGTGATCAGCTTCGATACACGATGTGTGTTACGTGCGTCTGGCCACGCCCCCAAACGCCCCCACAGTAGCCAGGGGTGACAGTGTAGTCAATCAGCGCTAGTTAGGAGGCATGATAATACGATATAGACACATTACACACCAGCTCACAAGACTACTCGGATTATCACGCTGACGCATGCTGTGCTGTGTGTTTCAGGCCCTGGCTTTCCCCAGTCAGCTCTACGAGATCGTCTTTGAGCTCGCCACCACTAGGATCTCCATCAGACTCTACGGAGGAGCTCTTCTGAGTATGTCGAGGTTTTTGCACTGATTTGAACCCACCGCATCTGATTATGACACGATTATACCAGGATCTCTCTCGTTGGTGCTGAACAGATTGTGGTTCATATTTGGACAGATCTGCCAGCTGTTAAATAAATCACTGAGAAAACGATGACGCAGGACGAGACCTCGATACTTAAATCCCACTCGTGTTGACCTGTGAGGAATGTGGGCGAGGTTATAAGCCGGATAAGATGGATATAAAGATATTACATTGGTTTGGATGACAGGAGGACGTGGGGTGACATATATAAGTAAAACAAATAAATATTTTTAAAAATATAACATTTTAGGGACTTCCTAAGGACACTGTACAGATATGTCACAATGCATTAATAATAATAATAATAATAATAATCAATCTATAGTTGGATAGAAATTAGAAAATATAGCACTTTAAGGACTTTTCAGGGTTCCCAAGATTATACAGATATGTCACAATACATAATAATAATAATAATAATAATAATAATAATAATGGTGATAAATTATAAATAAAGGAACAGGAATAAAAGCAACAGTAATAACCCTAAAATTGTTCATATTTATGAGCTAATAAAAATATTAGAGAGCACAATAAGAGAGATGTATATGAATCATCAGGTCAAAAAAAGATGTTTTTTTTTTAATTATTATTATTTAAAATGGTAATTAGAGGTGCAAGCATGGCTTGGGAGTCTTAAAACAAACATATTAAACAATTATAATTTTATTTTAGCGGTTTAAAATGCCACGTTTATGCATTCGATTGAAACAGGGCAGTCGACAGACATCTTATTCACTTCCTACTGCATGTGTGTAAATTTCCGAAAATGTCAGTGCTGTTTTTTTTTTTTTTTTTTTTTCTCCTCCACACTCCTGCTCTCCGACAGATGCGTCTCTCTGACAGTCCTCACAGTATTTACGCGAGAGACAGTGGAATGTCGGCTCGTCTCATTACCTCTCACTGAGCATCGGATTCACGGTGAATGTTTTCAAGCCTCGGCAGACATGAGAGATGCCCCGTTTTTTTTTTTTTTGTTTTTTTTTTCCCCTGCTGAATGAATGCTGGATTGTGAGTGGTATAAATATTTGAAAGCCTGAGCTTTTTAAAAATGGATGGCTCCGTACGGTTCCCACCCGCTCTCACGCGGTGCGGAGTTGCAGCAGTGGGCTTAATAACAACAGCCGCTCCCCCGCTAATCCTGGGTCATTTTCAGGAGGCAGCGCTAATCAAACCCCGCAGGAGGTCCAGTAACGTAACGATTATAGTGTTTCGGTGGAAGGGGGTGAATATTTCCTGCGAGGAAAAACTTGAGATCTGATTATAAAAACAAGTCCAGAGAGAGAGAGAGAGAGAGAGAGAGAGAGAGAGAGAGATGCATTGCTTTCTCCTCTCATCTGTTTAGATTTTGTCGTTCCTTAGGGTACACATGCAGAATTGAGCACTAGTGGGATCATACGCACTATCTTTATCCGAGTGTTGCCAGGACGCAGCGGGCCTACATGTACACACTCGCTTGTTTAACCCTTTCATGCGTAGTGTCCACGCTGAACGTTGTTCTTAGGAAAATGTGATTTTAAAAAAAAACCAAGTAGAAATGGCACATCAGCTTTTTCTTTACCAACATCATTACCAAGTATCAGTCGATACAAAACCAATCCAATATCATTTTAACCGTTTAAACGGTTTAAGCTTAAAATTATTATTATTATTATTATTTTTTTAACTGAAACACTTCACTGTTAAACTGTGTTAAAAGTGTAAATATAATAAAAATCAATCCTAACAAAGAAAAACCAGGCAGGTATCTTTAGATATAATTATTTTCCAAATTCAAAAAGAAATTTCTTTTTTAATTTTGAGTCCAATTTTTGCTGTTTGCTGTGTAACAGGATCCGATATCCGATACGTTTTCTCTGATATCCGATCCAGCATTTTTCCAGCATCAGATTTAAAAAAATAAAATAAATGTTCGCCAGACTGTTTACCTTTCTTAATGTCTCTGGTATAACTTTGTAAAACTTTCTACACAAAATCACAAATTAAGTTTAAAAAAATATTCTGGTGCTGCATTCCAAAGAACTTTTATTTTATTTTAGAATAAAGATATAACTTCCAAAGCACCAGTCAGGAATATTGCTATATTTTATTTAAAAATGATTTAAAAATGATCTATAATTTTTCTTCCTAGAATCAGTGTAATATTTTAGACCCTGAAGGTCAACGGTTTTTATATATTTCAGGTAAAATGTTTTAACCTTTTCTTACTCATCGTATTCCGACATCCATTAATCCGTTTTTGTAGTATAAGCGATATTTACACATAGCCAAAATACAGATGAAGGGGTTAATTTATCCAGCCTGTGCATGTTTGGATTTTTTAGCTCGCATTATGTAACCATCCCTCCATGAGCCTCGGTGACTCCCCAGCCAGCTCGGATGATCTTTATTTCATAAATGGCACAAAGCAAGGTGTAGCAGCTTAGAGATCACGTGAAAGTCGGACCGAACGGCACGTGAGACGTGCAGGGGCCAAGATAATCTTTGTTGCCAGATGGTTTATCGGAGGGGGCAGAGAAGCAGCAGCTGGTCTCCGTGTTCTCCATATCCGGCGTTATGGGAGGAGATCAGAGGGATTCTCCACGTGTTCCTCAGCCCCTGGGCAAAATCATCAAAAAGTCCTCACATCTAAGACTCAAGCTTTCAACCTGAAGCCTGTGTGTTTGGCCTGCTTTAACACGAGCACTTCATAGCGTGTGTGTGATGATCTACTTGATGATGTACTAATCAAGAGATTAGTGTCTGATCCTCACCATTAGTGTTTGACTTTTTCTCGACAGGTATCTCATTAATCCTGTGGAATGGCCTCTACACGGCAGAGAAGGTCATCATACAGTGGACTCTGCTCACTGAAGCGTGCTACCTGGGTGTACAGTTCCTAGGTAAGATGAAGGTCCAGCGTAGGTGTGTTGGCTATTTTAGTTTTCTTCCCTCGGACATGGTTTCATCCAGATCAACCACAGAGCTAGCTTTCCAACGTTCGTTTTACACGCTTTTATATAAGGGATAACACACACTGTGTCGTGCTGTAAAAGGAAAATAATCAGCGACGGCGTGGTGTGATGAAGCGGAGTTACTGTTGCCATGCTGAAGTTGATTATTTTACTATTACAGTACGTCTTATATAATGACGTGTTTTATTCCTCTTACACCACAGCAATTTGACAATGATTTTTATTACAAAAGGGACCCATCGTACGGTTTTTATCCGTTTATAGCTACGTTCAACGTTGTGAAACGTCAGCAGCAGCGTTATAGCAGCTGGAAACACGCGTTCCCTCACAGCCTCTCTTCTTTCCTCCCCCATGAAAGTTAAAAAAAAAAAAAGTTTCATGTTACTAAGAATCCGCAAAGCGTAAGTGCCTCTGTCCTGAAGATGTCCGAAAAAGTTACGTCTTCACCTCTGACTCGTACAAAGTGCTGACACTGGAGACTCCTTCCATAACATACACACTTCGATTTTGAAATCTGTGTATTATTAGCGTAGTGTCTGGCCTACGAGTCCCCGTGAGTGAGCTGTTACTATAGAAACAGTAACGTATCCGAACAGCGCATTAATGTATATAAACCTGTAATTTGCTGCTGCACTACTGTCAGAGCTGCTGTTAGAGAAAATTAATCAACACCTTCTGACCAATCACAGTCCAGAATTCAACAGCACTGTGATATAAGAAATAGTATGTATTAAGTATAGTAATTCGTATTGAGTATAGTATTTTACTATGAACAAATTGTACCACATTTCCATAAATATTCATCAAATATATTAAAGTTTTTACAACTTTTTAAAACATTTTCGATATGAATATAGCGCTTTGATCGGAGGAGTCGTAACCTTGGACATGTTTCGACTTAAGGCCTGATTCTGTCTGTGTCTCCGCTCTCACTTTCTCTCTCTGCAGCATAAAAACTAAAATGTACACTCTGGCAACATGCCACTTCATGTCCAGGGCACTTAGTGTAAACAGCTGGGATTACGGCGCCCTCTGCTGGTGTCAGTGTTAACCGCCGTTGCGCAGTGTGATCACACGAGGGCGGCATAATGATGTCATGACCTAAATTCACACGCCACTTGGGCTCTCAGCCTTCTGGCTGCTGAACGTGTTTCATTCTCACTTGGCTTGTCTTTTTCATCACGTGAGCCAGCATTGTGTCTAAAGCGATCGTGTCTTCACAGTGACATCCGTCTCGCTCCTGGAGATGGGCACGCTGTCCAACGGAGCCGCTCTCCTCCTCCTCAGTGACGCCGTCTTCCTCGTCATCACCCTGTCGTACTACAGTCAGCTCAGCCGTCGGCCCAAGAAGATCTGAGATGCACCGGCTCGTGTGTGTGTGTGTGTGTGTGTGTGTGAGGATAATATGAGTATAACCCTGAGTGCACATTACAGGATTTGTCTTTCTTGACATGTTTACAAGATCAGTGACTCGGGTCACATGCGTGATTTTGGTTTATTTCGTTATTACACAAATTAATCTTGATATTTGTTGCATCTACGTGAATATTAGAAACATTCTCAGCTTGGATGGTCTGCACTCAGCATCACATTTCCTCCACGCGTTCACGCTCGCCACCTCGCTAAATTTAACGGTTCCGAACGGTTCATAATTTAGCTTCAGGTTCTCGGAGTGAGCAATATGGTAGCAATGTATCATGGCACTTATATAAGATACAGTTATGTTATATATATCACATTATTTGTTTTTGATAGGAAAAAATGACCAAAGATTGAGATTATGGAGTTCAGAGTTCAGTATTTTTCTTTTTTTTTTTTTTTTACCCAAAGTTTATTAAAAAATTAAAGTCTATAACAAGGAAAAGGCACAAGAGTGAAATGTTTGGTACAAAAATTGAGATTTTAACGTTCAGTCGTTTGATTGGTAGAGTAATAACAGAGTTATTAAAAACACAAACATCTCGTACAAGTTGCTGTGATTAAGGTTTCTTGTTCCTGAGCGGTTATTGTGTGTAAATTTAGCCGTAATTTAGTCGTCTGATGTGCCATTGTTTTATTAACAGTACCTTCTGAATAAAAAGTAGTTCTAGATATGTTAACCTTCTTAGAAATTTTGTGTGGTTTTTTTGGAGTGATTACAGCTGTCCAGGTCATTTTTTTTTAAAAGGAATTTTTGGCTCTCGAGATCTCTACACTGGCTCTTCGGTCCCTCGACTCCAAGCGAGATCTGTTTTTAGGATTAGCTCTTAAACACTAGACTCCTGGCCTACTTCTGCTTCTGCTTCTGCTCCATCCAGCTGAGGGTTTCTGTACTATATGACACACAACCACATGAATTCGGCTGATTTGATGTCATTTCTCACACAAGGATACATCACTAACCTAATATCAGCATTTATAGACAAGATCACAACATGCTTTATTTATTTATTTTTTTTAATGCACTTGTCATTTGTCCAAAGTTTCATTTGTTGGTCTTAAACAGAATTCACTTATTCAAGACCCTGATTCATGTAGATGCAATAACAAGGCACGGCCTCCAGAAAGAGACACTTTATAAGCTCTCTGGACAGAAAAATGGGTCCCGTCCATCAATAGCAGCGCTTTATTGTACGATGTCGATAGTTTGAGCACTCAGACTCTGAAGATTGCCTTTTTGCGCTTCGTGTCTGAGCAAAACACAACACTGACTCTCCCACGTTCCAGAGTGATGACTAAAGTGTGTGGGACCAAATCTGTGTGTGATTTGCTCATCGAAAGCACTTTGACTGTCCTGTAAAATCATCAGCACCTCAATTTTATAGAAAACTAGTGGGATTATTTGGAAGAGGAGGAGTGAAGGAGTGAAATATGCCACAAACTCTTAGCAGAATTGCACCCAGTCAGTGGAAGAGGGGGCCAAAACTTACAGGAACTGTCTCAAAACACTGTTGGCTTCCTGAGAGAGATGAAACCAAGTATTAGAAAAGACTCTCTTTTTTTCCCCCGCCTCTAACGAGCTTACGAGACTGAAATCAAATCAAAGCTTTAAGCCGCGCAATCAATTTTCAGACTGATGGTTTATCACTTCCTTTTTTCTTTCTTTCTTTTTTTTTTTTTTAAAATAAATTGCATAATCCTGTACTGTGTGCTCAGTTGATTAAGGCTGTTTTTACACTTGGCCTGTTTATTTTTAACTCCAGGCACATGTTTTGTCATGCTATCTCATGGGAATCAGCTGCTTTTAAAAGGCGCTGATGCTTCTGGGTTTTTTTTTTTTTTTTTTTGGTTACACTAGAGCTTCCACAAATTGAAAAATATTCAGAAGTGCTTTTTTTTTTTTTAACATTTTTTTATTTTTAAACCTCCTGTCCAATCCGATCACAAGTTGAGGGGCAAGAAAGAAAAACAAACACAGGTAACAAAGTGCTGGTGAAAGAATCAGTCAGTGACTGAGTGGATATGAGGAGATGAGGAGATTCGGACAGCGATCCTTATTCCATCTGATCACTAAGAAGAATAAAAGCTAATCTCCAGAGCGAGCGAGGCCAGGCTAGGCTGAAAAGGCCAAGTGTGAAAGCAGCCTTGGAGAGTTTGGTTTGGGAAATGACTTAGCACAACATTCATGGTTTACTGTAGCTCTTCTATCAGGACCAAACAAAATCTGGTTTGTGTAGCACCTCGTCTCTCTTGACACTTTCACTTTCATCGTGCGATGGCGTACAGATACAGAGTGATGAACTTGGGAATGCAGGGGAATTCCTGGTCAGGGCTTCTTCAGGTGTTTTCCTCAGCATGATCTCCTTTTGTTAATGTTTGTGCACTGGGTAAAAGAAAAACTTTTGTTTTAGAGATTTATTTTTCGATAGTATGCTTCACTGGAAGTATGTATATAGCAGATTAGCTAAAGATGTACTGTTATCCAGCGTGTAGACGTCAGACCTGCCAACCTGCGCCGCTTCCCCAGGAAAGCGCTGTCTGCCCTCTTCTGCATACATGAACTCACATTATTGGCTAGTGTCGCTGTGATTGACAGGGGAGAGAGAGTATGCAGCCCTCCCATCCTGAGAGCTGACAGTTGCGTACGTGTTACTGACCCTCTAGAAACCCCGCCCCTTCCCTGTTCTCTTACATTCTCTGACTATACTTGGAGAATGTTTTGAGTTCATTAACATGAAATAAAATTTATCATTTGTACATTTGAATTAGCTAACATCAGTCACTATATTTATTAGGGATGACACTGAATATTTTCATCACAATCTTTATTTTTTTGGCCAACAGTGATTACATATGTCAGATCTAACATGTTACAAATCATTTTAACGCTAACGATCATTAGAAAGTGATTTAAATATGGTGTTTGCTGTCTTGAGGCAGCATTTAAACATCGTGGTCAAACCCGTCACAATAACGTAGCTATACGGTGTTTTCGCGTTAACAACCAGGTGATTGAAGGAGGTCTGTTTTTAGTTAAAATGTAGCCCCTAAATAAAGTTAAAGTTTTCCATACACACTTCATCATCAACTGATGCACGTGACATCTTTCCCCTAGAATAGTTTCTACCTTAGACACGTGATTTACTCGACTACGTGCTATTCCTCTTCAAGGTTGGCAGGTCCGATATGCTGAAATGACATTTACATTTGGAACAGATCTATTGTTATGGCAAAATGAATGACATTTGTGGTGGTTTTATTGGAAAATAGCAAAATGTCGATTGTAGATCTGTTCTTGTAAACAATCACACTTTGACGCAGTTGAACAAGTTGATGCAGATCTAGTTTTAAAGCACAGTCTGTTGAAATAAGCTCAGAACGGTGTTACCGTACGCAGAGTGCAGGTTCTGTACATAATCGTTGTGTTATTTGTGAATGGAGCATTAAGTGCGTTAACTACATTAATCGATGAGTATTAAGAGTGAGAACAGTTTGTACGTTTATTTTAACTGTATTAATTAGTAAGGATGTTTGTGATTAACGTAGAGCACGGATCAGGATAGAGCTTTGCTTTTCGGGGTGATATATACTTGTAAACATATAAAACATTTTTGCTCTTTTCTTTTTTTTTTTTTGGAGATTGTGCTGCGTAGTCGTAGTGTAGCACTACAAATGTAGCATTAACGAAATCTGTAAATACACCGAATAACGGAAAGAAAAAGGTTTTACATTTGTGCTGTCTGCTCTTATTTTAGGTCAGTATAAACCGTTTTATCCAGGCAAATTAAATGGTTATAGTTAATCAGTTTTTTTTGTTTGGGTTTTTTTTTTTTTTCCTTTCAGCAACTTTTTTTTTTTTTTTACGATCCACAGCCATGGTCAGTGAATGTATTACTTTTTTTTTTTTAAATAAATCACATGACTTTTATCAAGGTTATTATGGTTATTGTTTAGTTATCATAAAAAAGGGGTTAAATCTCAATAACTAAAACCAAGTATAAATAATGTTAACTTTAATTGAAGTACAATTTTAATAACCACGACGTGTTTCACTGTGTTTCAGATCTACATCTGTGTGTGAATGAAAATCGAATAAATTAGCATGATGGTACATATTTGCATTTATTGTTCTTAAAATGAAACCTCTCCTGTGATCTTAGAGGAAATGACTTGTCTCTGGCCGCAAAATAGTTTGTGAACTGCTCGCTGATCTGTAGTAACCAAAAATCTTACCATGATTTCACCATATTTTCAGTTCTAAACACAACTTCTGGGTTATTGTGTGTTGAATTTGTGCTGTACAGTTGCTTTGCACGGTGACTTTTAGCGTCTTGAGCACAGTGTGCTTTCACAAAAACGACACGGCCGTTACTCTGCCTCTTTACTCCTGATTGTGTTGTGTGTTTTGTTTTGAAAAACTATGTACACATGAGCATACATAGAGTTCTGTATATACTTTTGTAGCAAGAATGTGAAGTGCTTCAGAAATAAAGATACAGTTTTGCAAATGCCTTCAGTTTAACTTTGTTTTTTTTTTTATTTGTTTGGCAGACACTTTTATTTATTTCTTTATTTTTAAAGTAATGCAGAATACCTGAGTCTTGTGGTATGTTCGATGTGCTGTGAATGTACAGGAACATGACTGTTTCTCTGAAATCAGTCACTGTATTAATAGAACAGAGGAAACGCAGAGCCACTGGGATTAATGTGTTATTTTTCCCAGATATTACCAGGAGGCACCATCAGTTTCCAGCTCCTGATAACTTTCCGGTTATCGCTACAGACCTCCTCCTCGTTCCTGATAACAGTGCTCTCAGAATGAACTCACTGTGATGATCTCACGGGGGTTTTTCCTCATCCTGTCCTGTAGGGGTGGAGTGATGTGACCAAAAAAAAAAAATAAAAAATCATATCTCGCTTCTCTGAGGCATTTCTATTTTACATATGAGTCACAATATTGATCATAATATCAACTAATTTAGAAACTGAAAAGAAAGAAATTTACAAAATTTTAACATCACATCAGCTGCTTCTAATCAGTCTGTAATAATATATATATAATTATTATTATTTTTTTTAATTTATAAAAAGATCTATGAGAAATGTTGTGTATTGCAACTAATTTGGAACAATATCAACATTATGTCATCGTATCACCCAGCACTGAAGCTAAGCTGAAACTATTTACCTGTACGAGGAAAACAATCCAGCTATGCTTTCTTTATTTTCTGTAAAGTTAAAGAAACAGTTTACATTTTTTTTTTTACATCTCTAACTATTTTGAAAATACCACGGTTGAATTTTTTTGATTTCATACAAATGAAGTCCTATGAAAAAAGATACAAACAAAAGGTAAACCTACAACAAACCTAATCGCTAAACCTTCATAGCTTCTCTTATGAATCAAGTCATGTGACTCAACATGGTGATTAAAAAATGTTAATCACAACATTTTTCTTTACATTTTTTTCCCCCCTTTACTGTACTGCTGTCCTTTTCGGTTTGGTGAACCAGCCATCAGGATGTCTTTTAGTCTGCTAAGATCTCTCGCGGCATGTTGTGATGTTACGGTGTTTGGTTAGTAACATTTTTGTGGTGCCATGTTGAAAGTTTAGCGCCCTCTGCTGTTTGCAAATGCAATGAACACATAAACAAGCCTTCACCCCTCTGTGCCCACTGCCTCCACTCCGCCTGATCATTTCTCTTTCTCTTAAAGATTTTACGGAAAAATATATATAAAATATGACGTTATGTATGACAACAGCTAATACATCATCACCTCACCTCCTACAGCTTGAGAAGCACTTCGCTTGCACTGCGGAAAATCTGTATGTTCATTTTTTACATCTACTGCTGTTACCGAAGTTACAGTGCAGCTTCTTCCTGGAATCTTTTTGTGAAGAAGAATGAGTTGGCATTTTTAATTTCCCCAATTTTCTCCCTAATTTAGTCTTGGTTCATTTTCACCCACCAGTTAAATCTCCCCTATCTTACAACAGCTACCAGTCCGGGAAGGAGAAGGCTATCACGTACTTCCTCCGAGACACATGAAGCCAGCAACCGCATCTTTTTGAACTTCTGCACATGCTGCAATACGGAGTGGCGTAACACACTCGGAGGAAATCACTATCCACCCCCTTCTGCATACATGAGCTCACAGACACCCGTGATTGGTTAGTGATTGATAGCGGAGAGACAGGAAGAGAGAGCGCATATGCCCCTCCCACCCTGAGAGTACGGCCAGTTTTGCCCTCTTGGAACTCCTTGTTGAACTTGCTATCTCCAGATGATTGTGCCTCTCAGGAACCCAATGTTTAAACCCAGTTTAAGCTTTCACGTTGGTTAACGATTTCCTACATTACTCACAATGCCATACGACTACCCATTTCTTTATAAAGAGAGAGCGATGCGGCGGCGCTTTAATCTTTTTAGCCTGCACCTTTAATCTGCGCACGCTGCTCAAACAAGTCAGCTTCCAAAGCCGCAAGTTTCATGCTAATACCATCTTCAACAGCATCGCTTTCGTCATCTCGTAGTCGCTAACTAACCAAGCCAGCTGCCCTCATATAGCCGCAGTGCATTCTGGGACTTTTGCTTCAGTGCCTCCTTGAGACTCCATTGTAACTGCGCTAGCGATAACAATGTCTCCCTGTGACGTCAGAGCGACACTCAAACTGCTAACCTCTTACAGAAATGCAGCATTAACTGTAAAAAAAAAAAAACACATACACTCACTGACCACTTTATTAGGAACACCTGTACCAAGTTCACTGTTTTGTGCATGATGATATGCTTTTCTGTTCACCACGGTTGTAAAGAGTGATTATCCAGGTTACTATTATCCTTCCTGTGCAGCTCGAACCAATCTGGCCGTTTTCCTCTGACCTATCTTATCAACAAGGTGTTTCTGCCCACAGAGCTGTCACTCACTCGATGTTTTTTTGTTTTTCGCACCATTCTGTGTAAACACTAGAGACTGTTGTGTGTGAAATTATCAGGAGATCAGCAGTTTCTGAAAAACCCAAACCAGCCTATTTGGTATACCAACATCCATGCCACGATCAAAGTCACAGAGTTCACACTTTTTCTTCGTTCTGATGTATGATGTGAACATTACCTGAAGCTCTTCACCTGTATCTGCATGATTTTATTCTTTCCACTGCTGCGACACGACTGGCTGATTAGATAATTGCACCAATGTGCAGTTGTACAGATGTTCCTAATAAAATGGACGGTGAGTGTTTGTGTTTCAGGGCGGATTTTATTTATTTTTTTTTTCCCTTTAATGCATGTTCTTGGATTGAACTTCTCTGAGCTATGTGTAGGCAAGTTATGCAATGTGTCAAAAGTTACGTACGTGCCGTGGAAGTCAGCGCGCTCGCGCTCTCGCCCTCCTCCGTTTCCGGTTTTAGAGGGGGTGGAGGGGTCACGGTAAACGCGTGGGTAGGCATCTCTGCTCGGATCAGCACGAGCGTCAGCATGTAAGTGTGTACAAGTGTATGCATTTGTGTGCATTTGTGTGCATATGTGTTTGCGTGTGATGACTTCCTACGTGACGACCCTCTACCGCTTGGTGGAGAGCGCGAGCGTTTCGGTTGTAGGAGTGAGTTCAGTTCAGCACACTGCCACATTGTGCATGTGCATGAGTGTGTGTGTGTGTGTGCGCGCGCGCGAGAGAGAGGGAGTGTGTAAGAGTGTGTGTGTGTGTGTGAATGTGCATGAGTGTTCAGTAGTCACCCAACAACACACTCCTTCCTGACGCTGGCTGTAGCGCGCGACTGACAGCTGTTGGACTCTTCTCCATTTTCTTTCATCCGCAGCAGCAGCAGCAGCAGCAAAAAAAAAAAAAAAAAAAAAAGAAGAAGAAGAAATAATAATAACAATAATAATAATAATACACGTGAGTATCACAGACCATCTGAGAAAGAAAAAAATGGAGGATTTGTTTGTACTTTCGGAAAGCTTTTCGTTTTCGGCGCGTGCTTCCTTGATGTAGAAAATCGTATGGTGTTACGTCGCACGCGCGAAGTTGTTGTTTGTTTGTTTGTTTGTTTGGTTGTTGCTTTGAGAGCGCGAGAGAGAACTAGAGACGCTGATGTGGCGCGAGCGGCGCTCGAGGCGCTCAGTGATCTCTGAGGTAAAAAAAAAAAATAACAAAAAATAACGACAGAAAACAGACGTTTTCTGACTGAAAGTCAAACTAGAGCTCGACGTTTAGCTCGTTTTCCACAACGTGTACATTTTGTACTCGCAGAAAACTACAATATCAGACGATAACCTAGTTTTGTTTAGCTTTATCTTCATTTTTAATTATATTTTTAACGTCAAATTCGTGTTGAAGGAGATGTGAGGGGGGTCATGTCATCTCCAGTTTAAAAAAACGACAAAACTAATCTTCTTTGTAAAACTACCATCGTGTTTTTCATTAACTTTTGGATTAAAGTTGTTGGACTATATCATTTTGAGCTGACTGTTATCGATTATAACCTTCAAAACCATCTCCTTTTATAAGAATTGCAATGATTTGGGTGGTATTTTGTCATGGCTAGGCGATATCACACACAAAATCATATCACGATACTTAGAGTCTTCGATACACGATATGAATCACGATATTTGGTTTCCTAACATGATTAGCTTCTGTATTGAAAACTATAGTTAAGTCTGGAGGTGTTATTCAGCAGTATATAAATTAAAGTAATGAGAAAATGGATGGAAAATGAAACAACTGGTACAAAAAAAACAATAAGAGTGAGCGATATGACAAAAAATATCATAATCATGAAATGTTTCATGATATATAGGTTTCCTAACAAGCTACCAGCAGGACAGTGGTGTTATGTTTGAAAATAAACCTTTTAAAAATTAGTTTGATGATACTTACTTCTGATTATTTAATGTGTACACGAAATATAACCTATAAAATTGTAAAGAAATATTGTAAAAATAAAAATAGATATTATTTTACAATGTAAAATTTAGAAAGCTATCAATTCTGCTTCCAATGTTTGTCAATTTGTTTTTAAAAAAAAATGTAAAAAATGTCTAAAAAGATATCACGATATCTCAGAAAAGTGTATCCTGACGTAGTTTATTATACGATATCGATATTCTATCATATCGTCCAGCCCTACTGCTTATTTGTGTAATGAAGTGCTTTTAGTTTGTTTTCTAACCTTGCGGACTAAAGTTTTTAGTCGATATCTTTTGAGATGACTCAGATTCTCCTGAGGGAATTAGCGTTATGTCGTTAGCAGGCTAGGAGCTAGCTGGTATTTATTGTACTTTTTTTAAGGATATCATAAATAATATCATATTGTGTTACTTCGAGTCACCGATACATGATACGAATCGTGATATTTGGTTTTGCTGAGGTTTTGCTAGCATTGTTAGCCTCTGTGGAAATCTGTAAATTCGGAAATTTTTATTCAAAAATGAAAATAATACGTAAAATGAAACAATTTTATGCTACGTATTATTAACATTTCTACATAATTAGTAGAAGTTATAAGTTATAACATCTCTGACGATACTTTTTTAATATTGTTAACAGTTTAACATATGATTCAGATTAATTTTTTGCTTTCTACTTGATGTGAAATAGATTTTAGCGCATTTAATAACTTTTTTTTTTTTTTTAAAAACCTTGCTAAGCAAACTACAATTTTAAACCCAGCTCCAAAAAAATGCTATTTGTCATAACATTTTTAAAAAAAAATTTAAATTAATGTATTAATGAAATTTATGTATTGTAATTTTAGAAAGTGAGATTAATTTTTAAATTTATTTATTTATTTATTTTTTGTGTAATTGTGCACGGAGAGTTTGTTTCTTTACTGCCATTGTGCCTCAGTGTCTTGACTCCTTGTTAAGGTTTATTTGTGGTCCATAGGGGGCCGTAAATATAAATTATGCTAGCTACCAGACTACAAAACTAGCTCTATTTGCTATTTGTGAGCTCGTCAAGCTTTTTTTGATTTAATCAACACCGCAGCTAAATACCGGCTCTGTGTGTCAGCTTCTTCTTCTCTTTTTCCCAGTGAATTAATGGGACATCTGTCACTGGGGGTTAATGCCCTCCTTATGAGGTGGTGGTGGAGGGAATGCTTTTCCGAAATGTAGGTCAACTCCGACTTTCCAGCAGAATCTGGCATTGGTTTCGCTGTGAAGTTCTAACGTGAAACACATGTTTCGCTGTTGAACACAGTTAGTCGTTTTTTAATGCTGTTCTCTCCCCCTGCATGATGTAAACTGTGTACATTTCAGTAAATGTCCCCTAAAATGGTGTAAGGCTATCGACAAGCTTTCAGCGGCAAATTTTCCAGTTCGACTGCATTCCATATTTCTTTTATTCCAACGGGAGGTTTAGTTTGAGTGCCTCTTTTATATACTGAAACTACAACCACCTTTGCTAAGATTTTTTCCTCCCTCCAGAACTCAAAAACATGTTTTTGTTGTTTCACACTTTTTTCAACTGAAGCTTTCTCCATAAAATTGACTAAAAGGGCAGGGCTACAGTATCTAAAATCTCATTCAGTGAGATTTCTACCAACCACGTCTAAGATTAAAGGATGACGACGTGGTGCTCACAGAACCTGCACTCTAAGCTTGCTAGCCAGCTAGCTGAGCTAATGTCGTTACATTGTACATGATGATCTAAATACTGAAATCTTACTTGTGACTAATGTGCGCTAGTTTACTAGCAGTTAGCTAAACGGCTAGGTATGCTAGGTAAGGTTAGTGACGTTAGGAACTGTGAGTCCTAATAGCCTAATTTGCATATTCATGCATATTCATAGACTATGACTTAAAAAAAAAAACTATGCAGTTTATTAGTCTATGAATATTATGTATAATGGTTTAAATGGCATGTTCATGGGTACTTGACTAGCTTGACTACAACTAGCTTTATCCTATGTTCACATTCGCAAACGACAAAGTGACAGGCAACTGTAAAAAAAATTTTATGTACGTTTACTGCGATTTCAGAGACAAGCAACATTTTTAAAAATAAATTGTATGAATATTATGTATGATGGTGTAACAGAGATGCCTCTGTTGAGTGTACGGCGCTAGTACAGTTAGCTTGCTTCGCACATAACGTGTAAAGTCAAACAACCGATTTTCACACCGATGAGTGCGTTATTTAATTTGTGTTTAGCTAGTTAGTAATAATCCAGACAGTTGGCTTGAATGATTCCTCGGACCCGATCCTATGGCACGTGTGGTCCGACGTTTCTTCAGTTCCCTGTTCCCCGCACACAACCTGCACTTAGTTCCCGTTTACTGTTTGATGCACAAACATGGAAGAAAAACTTGGTTGCATCATATCCTGTCACATACAAACGTACGAACTCTCGTTAAATGTGTATAGAAACGTTGCGTTTGGAAGGAAGTAGTAGCAGAGATCGTTTGTGCCTCTGGTGAGCGAGCGTAGCTAGTACAGTTAGCTTGCTTTGCTCATCTGAGAACGAAGCCAGAACGTGACATTCAAACTCAAACAACGATTTTCATACTCATGAGTGCATTCTTTTTTTTTTTATTTGTGTTTAGCTAGTTACTGGTTCATTTACATGTTGGAATAAAAAAAAAAAAAAGAAAACAACGCTGGACGGTGCATGCCCACACACGACAAACCACAAGTGGCTTGTCGCTTGCAAGTGTGAACGGACCTTGGGTTAAGCTTTTCCTCTTGGCCTTTTGAGGACCGCTTTGAGAACCCCACTTCATCAGAGTGACTACGAGTCGTTGTGTTCAGGTGCCAGAACTAACCCTCTAGATCAGTTCCTGCCTCACGTGTGCTCTCTTTCTTTTTTTTCCCCCCGTCCTGTTTACATGCCATGGAGCGTGAGAGTGTTTGCTTTCTCAAGAGGATCCACTTGTGCATCTCGTTCTTTACCCTCCCGTTCCTATGGTTGCCGTAGGAACCCGTCCGGCATTCATGAGACTGAATTAAGTCGTCTGGGACGGAGAGAAAGAACGGACGGGCTTTAACTAAATGGCCATGCAGTCGTCCGGCTTTCACCGGGAGTCGGGTCGGGCCATCTGTGACGGTGTGGCGTTGCTCGCTGTCAAGTTTAGCAACCGATATATAAAACAGTCTCGTTTGGCTCGATGGAGAAGCTTGTTTTCGGGATCCTTGGACGATTTTACGCTGCTCATTTTCAAAAGGTGGAAAAAAAAAAAAAGCAGAACTCATTGTGTGGCATGGTACATTTAAGCCAGTGTGCATCTTTAGTGTGTGTAGAGTTTCTCCTTTTGTAAGCTGTGAAAAGCGTCACTGAAAGCTGCCATTGTTGTTGTGGGAAATCAAAGCTGGCCCTGTCTCTCGGCAGGGTGTGTGTGTGTGTGTGTGTGTGTGTGTGTGTGTGTGTGTGTGTGTGTGTGTGTGTGTGTGTGTGTGTGTGTGTGTGGAGGGGGGTTGGAAAAAGGAAAGGCCTTGGGGTGTTAACCAGGGCCTCAGTGTACGTCGCATGCTGATGAACTTCAGCTCGTCTGCCCCCCTTAGAGAACTTTTAACACTCTTTCCAGATGTTTTTAAAAGTCCAGATGTCCTGACATGCATGCCTGAAACATATCATACATGCTTTATGTCACTTCATTAGTCCTTCATTACCTCCTTATGAACAAATATCAACTATGACAATATCCAAGAAGAGAAACAGGATCTTCTCTCTCTCTCTCTCTCTCTCTCTGTCTCTCTCTCTCTCTCTCTCTCTCTCTGTGTGTGTGTTATTAACCTGATTAATTTTTTTTATTAAATGGATGCTGACACATTTTAGAGTGTGTCGTTCCCAGAGGTTGGGGCAGTTGCATGGCTGGTTTATCCACTCATGGAAGAATAATGGTGTTCTTTTCTATTACTGTATTTTCAACATCTCAGCATTGACGTGTTCAGGATTTCAGATTCGTTTAGTTTAGGAAGGGATTAGACCTAGTCACGTGTGTTTTTTTTTCTTCTTTTTTTTGTCTTTCCTCTTTTGTGTAGTTTTCGTCTGGTTGTGACTGGTATGGAAAAGTATGATAAGGAGTATGGAAAGTGTCCTACTTTTTTTTAATTTTTTTTCTCTCCTGCAGGAGTGTCAGAGATAAGCGAAAGACGAATTTCAGGCGGTAACATGATACTTCAGACCTTCACTCTTCGCTCGCTCAGCATATGTGGATAAAAATAGCAGCACTTTGAAAATTCGGACATAGCTGCGGAAATGAGCCGAGGACGTTTTATAAGGTTGGAGGGAAGCGGAGTGGAGTCTGTTAACTCGACATATTTGTCACATTTGCTAAGTCAGAACATCAGAATTTTGTGCACTTTGTGGGAATTTTGAGCTTTTTGTAGAAAAAAATCTTCCACAAGATGACCTAAGTACATGTTAACAATTATTACCGATGACCTACTTTTATTTTCTCAAACTGTCTTTGCTACTATAAACCCCCAGATCATAATCTCCGCACTTTCTAACTCTTTCTGATTTATGATTTTATCAGAAACAAGCCACAAACAAGCCCTTGATCGTTCATCGTCTTTCAGAACAAGACAAAGATTTTAGCTGTCCGTCAAATGAGGGGGCGGGCAACCAGGAAGGACTGAAGTGTCATGTTGTCGTGTTGCCATTTTTGTCGCCGATATACTGTAAGATCTATTAATTATTCGTTTTTCTCTTAACCGGTTAACGTACCGCATTACAGTTACATCATCGGATCTTTAAAATTGACTTGACAACTTTATTTAAAAATGTTAAGGTACTGGTTCTGTAAAAGAAAAAAAAAACCCAACATTCTCTGTAAACAAACAAATAAATAAAGGCATCAACTGACCCTCTTGTTAAACTATTTTAATAAATAAGTAGTGGAGATAAATACTACGTTGTTCAAACGCAAAATTAGTTCACAAATACTTGCAGCGTTCGTCTTTGCTAGACTTTAGAGGCGCCTTGATTTCAAAGCGATGTTTGCACTTTTACATTATCAGACTCTACAGCTACGGATAAACTAAACGACTCGGTGCTGTCTGTCATAAACTCGTATCTGGTTTTTATTCCAGGACGCGTTCATTCTTTCACGCATCTCCTCTAGCCAATCAGTGAGGAGGTGGGCGGGCACTTCGGTTTCGGTTACAGCGCGACGCATGAGTCGATGGTTTTTCTTTCCGGTATAAAGAGCTTCCTCTCCTGAACATCACTATTTTTGTTTTTCTCTACAACAGTGTTTATTGTCTACACACCTGCGGACGTATTAAGTAATCTCTTTATTCACGGATTAGCTACCTCCTGCACTTTTAAAACGCCGGTTTCTAGTCTTTTAATGTCATGAATCTGTACAGATTCTCTGTAAGTACTTTGTACCGTTGTGCCTTTGCACTGTTTGTAAGTTGATCCGGATAAGGATAAGGGTGTCTTTTTTTTTTTTTTTTTTTTTTTTTTTTTTTTTTTTTTTTTTTTTTTTTTTTTTTTTTTTTTTTTTTTTTTTTTTTTTTT
>CM040985.1:1683751-1695521 GCA_022985145.1 Pangasius djambal | reverse complement strand
AATTTGAGTATTTTTCTATGTTATGTTCATGTTTATGTTCATAAACTTTTTATTTAATAAAATATGTTTTCATAGTTTGTGTTGTCCCTTATTATCAATGCAAAATGGTCACTAACTAAAGAGGATTTATGCTGATATTGCCCAAAAACCCTATTTTGTTCAGGCGTTTCCAAACTTTTGGAGGGCAGTGTATGTATAGTGGATTTAATGTAGTGTAGATGCGTCTAAGGGAATCCTTCTATGAACACATTCGTAACATGTTATAACACATCCCTAAGGCATTGTACTACACTACATAGCAAACTCATTATGAATTCTTAACATAGTGCATTATACGTAGTTTCCGTAACACCGTATATATCATAATATCATATGTCACCAACACGGCACTTATAAGGTGTTATAATCAGGTTATAATATCATATGACTGTTGTTAATCCACACTCATAAATAAAATGTATACATTTAGTTACTTGTTAAAAAATCAGAGCATGTCTCATGTCTCATGCATTCTCAACAATTCATATTGCATTGCTATAAAGTATAATGCAATTTTTAAAATGCCTTATAAATGCATTATAATGTGTTATGAGGGTGCTGTGAGGAAACACAGTTACTGTTACCACCTGAAGTTGATTATTTTCCAAGGCTATAACAGCACGTCTAGAAACGTTTTATTTCTTTTATACCCAACGAATTCAATTTTTTAATTTATTAATGAATGACACATCATACGTTTATCCATTTTATTATTACATTCAGTGTCTGCGAAACAAGTTACTACCAGTTCTTCCTGTTATGTTACAACCGTTCTTATTTGTCTCTCCCTTGAAGTTTATAAGACAAAAACAAAACGAAAACGTGTAGCTTGTCATCTTTTGTTACCGAGAATCCGCAAAGCATAAGCTCTTCTGTCCTGAATGTGTCGGAAAATTGTCACAAGTTACAGCTTTACCTTCTGGCACTGGAGACTCCTTCTATAAACGTTAAAATGTAAATGTTAAATTAAAATAAATGTCTCCTTGCTAAAAAGGTTCACCATAGCAGCAGTTACGGGTTTTCCTTTGTTAAACGGTAGCACATTTTTTAAATTATTAGCTTTAGTTTACGTCTATCGTCTGCCAATCCCTGTGAAGTCCCTGTGAGTGAGCTGTTACTATAGAAACGATCAAGAGCGCATTATGAGTTTCATCTGCAAAATTACAAACGAATCAGCACCTCCCGACCAATCAGAATTGAGAGTTTAACAGCTCCGTGGTGTAATAGGTCACGTGGCCTTGAAGGAAAGTGTTACCAATCTTTGTTCTCTTTTTAGTTACAAATACATTCAGTCAGTGTTTGGAATGTGCTGATCGACTGCAGCGGAGTTCCATAAGGCTCTTCGGATCCATCAC
This sequence comes from Pangasius djambal, assembly GCA_022985145.1. Lineage (NCBI taxonomy): Eukaryota > Metazoa > Chordata > Actinopteri > Siluriformes > Pangasiidae > Pangasius > Pangasius djambal. Next base: position 1,694,127 of record CM040985.1, on the reverse strand, counting down.
AGCGATTGATTGAATCGTTAACGTCTCCTTTGTGTTTGCGCGCTCGTCAGTGAGATAACAGACACACTTTGGACTGGTACTGCTGATTACGTCGGGCGATTATGTCACACTGTTGTGTCCTAGCTCTTTTTTTTCCTTTTAGAGCGACTGTACACTGCGCTATTGTTCAGAGAGGTGGTTTGTGGTGGTGGTGGTGGTGGTGGTGGTCTCGCCATGGAGCAGGCGTAAGGGACAATGGTAGAGTAAATAGGGACGGCTGCCGGTTGAATGTGAAAGTGTGACGTCATTGGGGTTTATCAGCGAGGTTTAGGGGCAGCCCCACACTTCCTGCGCCTTTGCCGTGGAACCATCGTCACGTCATCAGCCGGTATGTTTGAGTCAAACAGAGGTTCCTCTTCTGGAGCTCTGATGTCCCTTGTGGCCCTGATCGGATGATTACATCAGTCGAAAGCGATACGTATCCAATATGGTTTTCTTTAAAAACTACTAAGCTGAATCACTTTACACTTAACTCTTTCAAACACAAATCACTTACTATGCAAATATAAGAAAGTATGAAGTGTAAATATAATAAAATCAATCCCAACAACAACAACAACAGAAAACCAGTCCGGTCTCTTTGTAAACGTTTCCAGGTCCAAAAATAAATTTCCTGGATTTTCGCAATTTGTTTGAATATTCAAATACCTCATGATATGTTTGTTTTCCCCCAATATCTAATCCGATTTTTTCCCAATATCCGTTACTGGGTATCCGATCAGTTTCATCTCTACTAACGGTTTAAAAAGCTTTACAGAGATTTAAAAAAAAAAAAAAAAAGTCATTCACAGAAATAGCTTTTTTTAAGAAAGATGAACAAACTTTGTTTCCTTTTGGTTTATCCATATACAAGGAAGTTGGAAGATTTCATTATAATAAATAAATCTTTTCCTCGTGTGTGTTTAAACGTGTCAATACCTTGATGTCGTGAAATTGTTCAGCTAGGTTAGCATAAATATGAAAATGTCAAACCGTAACACTCCTAGCCTGGATAAGGTTCTGATTTTTCCCACTACAGTCTGCAAAGTGCCCCGATTAATCCCAGGTATCGATGATAATCCTGTCTCAGCTGAGCGAACGTCACACGGAGCACTGGTTAAATCCTCACCTCACACTGAGAGCTCTTTTCATCCAAGCTCAGATTAAACTCGGACTAAGATTCTCGGTCGTCAGTAACTCCTTGGAGCGTACGGTTTAATTCAGCGCATAATCCGTGTCCGGAGACAAGGCCATGACCTCCTGATCCGAGCCCGAGCGCGTTTTGTGTTAGAATTATAACTGAACCAGATGTGGACAAGCGGAATAAAATGGTTTTCGCTGAAGTTGAAGTAACTGCAGTAAAAATGTGGTTGAAATAAGATCATCTGCTACTTCAGAAATGTCACATGGAAACAGATTTCTTTTCCACAGTTGCTCTAAAGGGCCTAGGGCCTCACTTTTTGCTGGTCAAATAGAGAAATATCCAACCACAGTGGTTTAAAAAGTGACTCTTTGGCGATATCTGTTGCTGGGAAACATCTGAGGCATGATCTCGACATACTGCGTGTTCACATGCAAGATCTACGTGGTGTCAGTCAACAGCACACGCTTTCACAGATAGGGAAATGTGTCAGATATGACCCAGCGATACAGACCAGTTCATAATGCTTTCGTACTTGTATACCTGGCATACTTGTATTTCAGTTACTTAAAACATGTATATTCAAATGCACTCGCATATTTATTAGGTATAAAATTTGCATGATTTTATTATAGCATCAGACGAGCAAACATCATAACATGGCACACACGACAAAACTGGATGTTTCTGTTCCCATTTGAGTTTGGTGAATAAAAGTGAAATGTGTGATCTTAAACAATTCGAAATGTGGACTTTCGTCGAACGCGTAAACATTATGCAAATTTGAATAGTATTTAAATAGTGAACTTTAGTGAAAGTTTGACAGCAATATTATAATTATGAAATCTAAAACAATACAGTTTCACTTAGTATTCGAATGCGTTTGGATATTAATTAGATGTGATATTTTATATTAGCATCAGTCGAATAAACGGTCAAAACACGGAAGGTGAAAATCAGCTGTTGTGAATTTTAATGTAAATTCGAATAGCATTCAAATAGTCAAATTCATTTTGACAGCACTAAAATAATTCTAGAAAATCTAAATAAATAAAACGAACTTAAAAAAATTTAACTTTTAAGGGCTTTCCAGCAATTCTGTGGCAGTCATGCAACAGTGCTGGAAATTTCGTAATATTCCCCCTATTGACAGGCCAAAGCGTTTTGAAAACGTTTTTCTATAAACATCTGTTAGGCGACTAAAAGTAAAACATGGAATCTTAAACAATTCGAAAATTCATTTCACCTTTGAATGCGTGAATATTATGAAATTCGAATAGTATTTGAGTAGGGAAATTATTTCGACAGTGAATTACAAGAAGTTGCATTAAAAAATTATCTAATGTTATGACAGGAAATTATATCAAAGCTAAAAATAATAATAAAGCTAAGTATTTAACGCAAACTTTCTAACATGTAGTATGGATGAAAATGCATTCGATTATTAATTCGATATAAAATCTGAATTTAATCCAAGCGAATATTGACATTTTGTATAGTATAAAACCTATGATGTTAAAAATCGGTTGTTTAGACGACAAAAATTTAAACAGTTCTTACAGTTGAATGCGAATAATTCGCTAGTTACGCAGTCACGTTTATTTTTTAATTTGCTGTAACATCAGCACTTTGGATAACCATGCGATTTAGCGGTAACCATGGTAATGAGCTGGAAAATACGCCGTACGCTGACTTCTTGCGGTTGCCTTGTGATCGATACTGCCCCCTGTTGACAGGCCACTTTATCTACGTCGCATGCGACAAGGCGCATTTCGCCTAAACGCGTACGGACTTTTTATAGACTTGTGTTAGGCAAGTAGAAGTAAAAACGTGGTACCTTAAACATTTGAATGTGGGTTTTTGCATAAATTTGAATATTATTTGAATATGGAAATGAGTTTGAGCAGCTCCGTTGTCTGCTGATTTACATCTTTGTACCGTTTTGTATTTTTGTAGAGGACTCATCTACAGAACTGAAGGTCGGCTCCTACATTGTGATTGGTGTCGGTGCCTTCACCATGCTGATGGGATTCCTGGGCTGTCTGGGAGCGATCTATGAGATCCGCTGTCTGCTTGGACTGGTAACACACACACACACACACACTCATATACACACTCATATACACAAATATACAAATGTTTCATAATGCAAAAAAAATCACTTACTATAGAAACTTTTTGATAAAACGTTCAGTTTGGAGGTAAATAAAGAGATTTAGCTTTCACATACACAGTGTTTATCAAGTTTAAACGGAACCCTGGTGTGTTCTCCGACTTGATATGGTTCTTTAGGCAGGTGAGAACACACTCGGGTGTTCACGCTCGGGTCCAAGAGCATAGTGCGAGGAGTTCTTGTTCTTGTTCTGGTTCCAAGTGAACGCTACTGAGAGAACGATTCGACTCTGAATCGACTCCTTGCAGGAAGTGAATCAGTTTTGGATTGCCGCGCTTTTTTTTTTTTTGTAGATTTTGAGACAAAGGACAGAGCTGTAGAGCTGCAGAAATGCCATGCGTTCTGTAGATTTGGGCAAAAAAAAAAAAGTAAAGCTGAATGCATTACACTAACCATTTAAACTCATTATTTATATAATTATTTATTGAGCGCCAGCTCCATATTCTTTGTGTCCTGTTGATTTTTGTGATTTCTACACGTAATTGATACGTAAAGGTTTGTTCTGCTGTTTCCATCGTCATTTTTCACACATACACACACCTCCAGACCCTTTTTTCTTTCTTTTTGTTTCGTTTGGTTATGTGCATCGTGAAAGCAAACCGACCCAAGTAGCAAACGATTCAAAAGAATCAAATTCGCTCTGAAAGAATTCAGTGAAGAGCTCAGAATTAGCTCTGTCTAGTGTCACGACTATGAAAACAATATTAACCCTTTATTTTAATAACTAAATCCACCAAATGATGCCTACAGCAGCTAATCAGACCTTTACTGCCTTAAAAAAAACATTTTTCACTTCATCAATGTGGATTTAACCGTTACTTATTAATTATCATAATAACGCTTTGCGCTATCCATTTCATAACGGCTTTAGTACCTCAAGGGAATCTAAAAAGTGGAACATTCACAGATTATTCAAAACACTCATGGTAGTATGAATGCGATACGACACACGTGAGCCGTCCGTGATCTAATCCCCGGTGGATCGGATTGCACGTTGAGACTTTGCGATTCAGATTTTGTGCACAGACATGCATCATTAATCTCCTGACGGATCTCTCTTCCGCAGTACTTCACTCTCCTGCTCCTCATCCTCATCGCTCAGGTGGTTGCTGCTGTCCTCATCTTCTTCCAGCGTGATGTGGTGAGTGACGTCATCGCCCAGGCATCCATCTTCTACCTTGTTTATTTTTTTTTAATACCCATATGCTTCACATGTGCCTCAGCCGAAGGCATTAGAGTCTCAGGACTGGATTTTCCAGTATGGCTTTCATTGCTCGGGTTTATTCAAGTTAACAAACCAAAGGGAAAGGAAAAAAAAATAGTGCTTGAGGGGAAAATGATCTTGCTCAGAACTTATAAATACACTGCCCCCTATTGCACACATGGGGTCATTACACATTACACATTACACATGCAGGGTGGTTGTGGTTTTGCAAACAGATCTGTTTTTTTCCCCCCCCATTTCTTTATTTATTTAAAAAAAAAAAATCCCTGACATTATTAGCAGGAATTTCCCCGCTTTGGACTTTTGTTCAAACTTCCACTTTCAACTCAAGTGTTAAAAAGTATGGGATTTTTTTTTTTTTTTTTCATCATCACCTTTCCCTTTTCTGCTCTGACTTAATGACTCTGTAAACGTGCCACGAACTAAAGACGATGTTTTTCATATCCAAGATGCCACAATACCACTTTATCTTTTCCCACAACGATAACCGATACACAGAAACCTTGAATATCAGGCGATATTGTTTTTTTTCTTTAAAAACTACTAATGATTTTTTTTTTTTTTTTTTAACTGAAGCACTTAGAAGAAGAAAATACACAGCGTACACAAAGCCGCGGTTTCACGCAACAATCGTTTTCACTGCAGATATAATTAATAATATAATAAACTATAAATATAACTAAGTCTCTTTGTATATGTAACATTTCCAGTTGAACCTCAGTTCAACCTTTTCTGTTTGTTAAAGGATGGGTTTTTTTTTTCCGCTTTTCTGAGATATTGAAGGCGTTGTTTTTAGTTCTTTTTAGTTTTTTTTAGTATTACATCATCTACAAACTCTGATTTATGTTAAAATTTAAAAAAGTGAAAAGTATTGAATCTTGGAAATAGTCCAATTTTTCAGTTTATTACAGGTTTCTTTTCATTCGTCAGCTTTTCAGTGTTTCAGTTATTTATTTTTGTAATAAATAACAGAAATGTCTTCGGGTATCGTGTTATGATGTTTGTCGCGTCGCACCATCCCTAACGTGACGGGAATTTAGTTTCCCCACAGGCGAGTTTCCCGAAGTCCAGATGTTTCCCTTGTGCTTCTTTGTTTGATTTTATCTCCTGTTGTTTTAAATCAGGAGCCTCAAAACGGGTCAGGATAACGACGTAAGGATCGATAATCGTCAAGATGGCTTCCTATTTCATGGCTGTAAAATCGGCTTCTGTTCGTGGCACTGAGGAAGAGGCAGGAGTCAGAGCTACAGGTAGCAGAGCTGAAGATGCTGAGGTTCTCTTTGGGAGTGACGAGGTTGGACAGGATTAGGAACGGGTACATCAGAGGGACGGCTCATGTTGGACGTTTGGGGGACAAAGTCAGGGAGGCCAGATTAAGATGGTTTGGACGTGTTCAGAGGAGGGAGAGGGAGTATATCGGTAGGAGAATGTTGGACATGGAGCTGCCAGGCAGGAGGTGAAGAGGAAGGCCAAAGAGGAGGTATATGGAGGTAATAAATGAGGATATGAAGCTAGTGGGTGCGAGTGTTGAGGATGCAGAAGATAGGGATAGGTGGAGAGTGATGATTCGCTGTGGAGACCCCTGAAGGGAAAAGCCGAAAGAAAAAGAAGAAGAAGAAGAAATTGGTTTCTGTTCATACATGAGATTCGCAGTAGTGGTCTGGGAATTGTACTTGGTTAGATTTCTCCATTCTGGTTTGAGCTACTACTTCTTGATGAATTAGTCAGCATTGAGGTTTCAGGAACATCTCTCTCTCTCTCTCTCTCTCTCTCACACACACACACACACACACACACACACACACACACACACACACACACACTGTGATATTGGGATTCTGCCAACTTCATGTCTTTCCTTGTCCATGAACGGAAACATGTGACCAGGACCTCCAGTAAAGCGAGTATTCATCTTGGAGACAGATATTATTCCAGATTTATTTAACTATTAAAGAAAGATTTGGATTAAAATGTAACGCATTCTGCCAGTTGGAGACTAGATGCATAGCTGGAGAGCAGGAGACTTTCCTGTGTAAATATCCTTCCCATGTGCTTATTTTCTCTCATGTTCACATCGCACAGAGGTTTGTGTGGTTCAGAGTGAGTTCATGTCAGGTCACTTTTTTTTTTTTTTTTTTTTTTTTTTTTTTTTTTTTTTTTTTTTTTTTTTTTTTTTTTTTTATTTTTTTTCTTTCTGAGTTTCATCTGCAGTCAGCTACATTTTTTTTTGCACCCTTTAAAAGGATGGAAAGTTTATGTATTAAAAAAAAAAAAAAAGAAAAGTTTTTGAATTCATTAAGAGAAAATAACTTTATCTAACCAAAAAAAAAGTTCTCATAATAACTTTTAAGAAACAATGTTTTTTAGTATTTTCTCTCAAAAGTGTAAAATGAGTCAGAATGAGTGATGGAGACTCTCTAAAGAATAATTAGATAGATAGATAGATAGATAGATAGATAGATAGATAGATAGATAGATAAAAAACAACACGACATAAATCCATTTTAAATGTTTAAGATGTGACTCGTTTGCTTTATGTATTAATGTTTGCTCATTTTCATGGCAGGTGCCAATAATTCTGGAGTTGGCTCTGTTTTAGTTTGGCTTTAAATACTCTTTGTTCTGTTTTGGTTTTGTCTTTCACCGGCTAGTGCAGTGTTTCTCATTCTTGGTCCTGGATTTGATTTCGTAATAAAATTATTTTCCTCTTGTCCAGGACAGTAAATCCTGGAGGACTCGAACATGATTCTTTTAACACACTCTTAGTTTTGAACGTGAACTAAAAGTCGAAGGAGCTTCTGAAAGCGATGCAGCTGGTGCAGGTCTGTGAAGTCACTTTTGGTTTTCCCGTTCTTACAGCTGAGGACGACGACATCCAGCATCGTGACCAAAATTGTGGAGAACTACCAGGGACAGAACAAGACCGCAGAGCAGGCCTGGGACTACATTCAGAGGAGCGTGAGTAAAGAATAAGCGAAGAGGGAAATGTCTGAAGTGATGCCTTTCAGTCCGAGTTGAAGGCTTAGTTAGTTAGTTAGTTAGTTCTCTTGTGTTGGAGGTCATTGTGAAATTTAAACTAGCAATTAACGCGACAAGTTTAACTACCCGAAGCAAACACTTAACGCTAAGCAAACCTTCGTCCTCCGTTTGAATTTTTCCCTGCATGCGTTCTATAGAGAAGGTTTTGTGCCAGAGCAAAATGCACGATGGGGAAAAAAGAAATAAAATTAGTGACGTGCGGAAAACGTGCCACGCTGAAAAGCAAAACCTTCGTTGCACCACTCGGGTGATCGGGGATCGCTTTTAAAGAATTAAACCCTGACGACGTGTTGCATTTTATTTCACTGTGCCATTCCGTTTAAGACAGAAAAGCAAGGAAAGCGTGAAATCCAATACACAAACCGTATCACGTTTCATTAGCGATCCGTGGAAAACGTACCACGCTGAAAAGTAACACCGTGATTCCCTGTTTCATTAGTGCGTTGTAGTCGTGCTGCACTGAAATGCAATCTGTCCAATCACAGCGCTAAGAGAAGAGAAGGGGTATATAATTAGTTTGACTTAGTAACTCATCGTTTCAAGATATTATCTTGTTATTTTGACTTTAATAAGTCATTATTTTGACTTATTGGCTTGTTCTATTATATTATATTATATTATATTATATACAATTATTATATGTCAAAATAACAAGATAATAGCTTGAGAAAATTAGTGATGACTTAGCAAGTTAAAATAACAAGTTACTACGTAGAAATAATGAGTTAGTAAGTGAAAATAATGAGTATGTTGAAATAACGAGATACTAATTTAAAATAATGACTCAGTATGTCAAAATTACGAGATGCTAAGTCAAAATTACAAGATACTTAATAAGTAGAAAATGAGATGCTAAGTCAAAATAATGAGATGCTTAAGTAAAAAAAACGAGATATTGAGTCAAAATTACGAGATACTTATTAAAGACGAAAAACGAGATACTAAGTCAAAATTACAAGATACTTAAGTAGAAAATGAGATGCTAAGTCAAAATAATGAGATGCTTAAGTAAAAAAACAAGATATTGAGTCAAAATTACGAGATACTTATTAAATACGAAAAACCGAGATATTGAGTCAAAATTACGAGATACTTATTAAATACGAAAAAACGAGATATTGAGTCAAAATTACGAGATACTTATTAAATACGAAAAAACGAGATATTGAGTCAAAATTACGAGATACTTATTAAATACGAAAAAACGAGATATTGAGTCAAAATTACGAGATACTTATTAAATACGAAAAAACGAGATATTGAGTCAAAATTACGAGATACTTATTAAATACGAAAAAACGAGATATTGAGTCAAAATTATGAGATACTTATTAAATACGAAAAACCGAGATATTGGAGAATTATGACTGATCAGAGAAGTTGACTTTTTTTTTGTCTAAGCCTTTATTCTGTTTTCTTTGTATTTCTGTCTTCATTCTGTGTGTGTGTGTGTGTGTGTGTGTGTGTGTGTGTGTGTGTGTGTGTGTGTGTGTGTGTGTGTATCCCAGATGCACTGCTGTGGCTGGACAGGCCCCGAGGACTGGAAAAAAAACCCTGTGATCATCAACAGCTCTCAGCTGCTGTACCCCTGCTCCTGTCGCAACACCTCCCTCGCGGAAGAGGACACCACAGACGGCAGCTTCTGCGAGGCTCGGTCTCCTTTTTGGCCCATTTACGACAAGGTATCTTCCTCACACACACACACACACACACACACACACACACACACACACACACACACACACACACACATACCCTAACCTTGTTCATTCCAACTTTATTGTCATTGTAATTTAGCTAGCCTCAGGTGTAGACATGTGTTAGTGTAAAAAGACAGGACATTAGGACATCAGTAATAAAAAAAACCTATTAAAGTAGTAATAGTAATAATAATAAACTACAAACAGCACAACATTTTATAGCGTTTTTTTATATTAATTTGTTCTGTTTTGTATCCCGTAAAGTTACGGCTTTACCTCTGACACTGGAGACTCCTTCCGTTAAAAAAAAAAACATCTCAGTACAGAAGAACTTCGCGACTTCTTCGTATCAGCAGTTACACACAAACGAGCTGTTACTATAGAAATGATAAAGCATTAATATAAACGTGTGATTTGCAGCTGCGTTACTATCAGAGCTGCTGTTATAGAAAATTAATCAACACCTTCCGACCAATCAGAATCCAGAATTCGGCAGCGCTGTGGTACACAATATTGATAGCGCTGATAACATTGTCGTTACATGTCGTTAATCCATGACTAGTAAAATAATTCTGTAGTTCAGGATCGTTGAGAAAGACGTTTTCGCGTTTACTCTGTTGTTGTCGTTGTTGTTGTTGTTGTTGTTGTTGTTGTTGTTGTCGTCATGTCACATTTCTGCTCTGTGCTCCACTCAGGGCTGCATGGTTAACGTGGAGAGCTGGCTCTTCACCAACTACGGAGTCATTCTAGGAATCTGCCTCGGGGTGGCTGTTATTGAGGTATTCCATACATCCTGTTCTCACACACACACACACACACACACACACACACACACACACACACACACACCCTAACCCTGTTCAATACACCTTTATTGTGATTGTAATTTAGCTAGCCTCAGGTGTAAACATGTGTTAGTGTAGAAAGACAGGACATTAAAGAAGTCATTTTTAACATTTTACCCAGTTTTAGGGGATTAGTGGAATCTGGTCATCATTCAGTGTTCAGCTGCGGAAAGTACAGAGTAGATGAGTAGATGAGTAGATGAGTAGATGAGTAGATGAGTAGATGCATCGTAAG
>CM040985.1:1670409-1683651 GCA_022985145.1 Pangasius djambal | reverse complement strand
GCCAAATTTCTGTCCCCGGTTCTTCTCGGCTCTGTGATTAATGATCGTTTCTCCCGCAGCTACTCGCCATGATCCTCTCCATGGGCCTGTGTAAGAGCGTACACCAAGAAGAGTACACCAAAGTGCCGAAGTATTAAAGAAGAAACGTACACACACACACACACACACACGCGCACACACACATCTTTTACATTTAAAATATATTGACCTTCTCTGCATAGTTTACATGTTTTTGTTTTGTTTTCAAAACTCTTACCCAAAATATCGAAACGACGCTTTAGAAATCGTGGGAAATCGTAAACCTGTGGAAAGCACGGCGGAGCGTGTGACACGTTCCGCTTTCTTTATTTCGCCGCGTTCGCCTCCCGTGAGCTTGTGTTCAAAATACCGTCACCTAAAACTTCCCGGATGAAGGAACGAAAAGCTTCTGCGCATTTCTCTCGGCGCTCCTCTTCACACGTCCTCCTAGCTAACGGCATCTATTGCATGACACTTCTTTTCTTTTTTCATTTGTACATCAGTGTTGTTTTCGTTGTTGTTTTTGTTTGTTTGTTTGTTTGTATATAATTTAACGATCCTTTAATTTAGCATGTTTCATGGTTAGGATGGGCTGTCACTCTTTCAAAATCTTTTCTTCAGTTATACTTTTCTTTTTTTTTTGTCTTTTTTTATGTACAGATTGCATATTTTTTACATTTTTGAATTTTTTTGGGCTTATTATTATTATTATTATTTTTTTTTTAATCAGGGCTAACCTGATTTCCGTGATTTTTATTGCCTTATTTCTAATCCGATTGCTTTCGCGTCACTCATCTGTGACTCCTTTTATGAAAAGACATTTTGAAGATTAATCTCTTTAACCGTAACCTGACACTAGGACACATATATATGCACTCTGTTTGGAGGGAATGGAAAAGTATAAGCATACTTTAAAAAAAAAAAAAAATTAAAAATTAAAAAAAAAAATACTCTGATGAATCTTATGATTGAAGTCTTAATATTATATTGTTTTAGATTTGACTTTTTATCTTGACTTTTTTTTTTTTTTGTATATTTGAAGAAAGAAAATGGATCGAAACAGTTGGAACATCTCGTGTTTTGTTTGTATTGGAGCAGAAATTGTTCTGAGAAGTAAACCATTAAAAAGAATTTATGGTACGAGGTTAAAAAAAAAAAAAAAAAGGTATCTTTTTATAAACCTGGAATACATTTTTTGACCAAGTGTGACTGTCAAATAAGACGTACATGTGTAAAAAAAAATCTGTTACAATAAAGTGAACTCACCCAGATTTTGTTGTTTTTATTGTATCTGTGTTGAGGGATGTTGTGTAGTTGTTTCCACTGACACACACTAGATGGCAGTACTGGATTTTTAAGCAAACGCGCATGTCACGGAAAATTATTTATTAATCTTAGCCACTTTGTCCTGATTGGGGTTTTTCATACAGTGAAGTACACAGAAGACTCACTGAAATTATATGATTTGCTGAAGCACTAACTGTCTCTGGGTCTTATTTCTTAAAAAAAAAAAAATAATAATAATAATAAAAATTCACACAGTACCATGTGAAACTGCGAGATGAGCTAATGATGATAAAAACATTTCTATACACAGCTTTAGGAAGCGATGAGTTTATTTATTTCAAAACTAAAAAGATTTTTCCTCCAGTCAAGGCAACTGATAAATTACTGCTATTTATACATTTGATCATTAAACTATGTTAAAATATGTTTGCTAGTTTAAACACTTCTCTAATAACATATACATTGAACTGTTATTCTCGCATTGGTGCATTATTTAACAATTTATTATTATTATTATTATTATTATTATTATTAAAGTTGTGCGTAAATGTTTCTGAACTACAAATTGTCACCATTTTGCTGTTTTTTTTTTCATATGTTAATAAACAGCAATAAATCATCACCATCGTTCGTGACGCGTTTACACTTAGCCACGCCTACAAAAACGCCATAAAAGTGCAAAATCTTCCAGTAATGCAGCTCAGCCACTGCAGTGCGTCAGCCACCACAGACACACGCTACCGCTTCTTTCTTTCATAGGGCGCCATTACTTTTGTCATGAATTGAACGGCTAGCTTTATTTGTTTCCTTTCAAGTCATTAATATGAAATGAAATGAGTTACACAAAATGTGCGTGAAATCGGTGCGTAACTGAATATCGGACAAATAAACTTGACAGCGTAACGCGTGTATAAAAATCGCAGTAACAATTACACAGTTATTCAGCGTTCACGTTTACGAATCTCGTTATAACAACATTTACGTCGACTCGGGAGCGAGACACCGGGTATGAACGATTTTTTCCCAGATAACTGGATTTTCATTAATCACCACATTTTTTGCGTAAATGCTCCCGAGAACAATTTACGAATAAATACATGCATCAGGTCGTATCCAGCGCTTCCATTTCCTAAATCCTAAAGCTACATCAGCCTCAGCTCGTAACCATAGATTTCAGTGTTGCAGGACAACATTAATAACGACATAGCCTCACACAAAATGAAGTCGAGAGGCTATCACACTTGTCTTATGCTATTGGCTACCATCTAGTGAGTTTCGTGAGACAGTTGAGACTCGGCAGCATGCAGTCATCCAGCGTGGAGTCTAAACGCTCGCTTCGAGGCGAACCTTCAGCCGTGTTTGAGGTTAATATCATTATCCAGGGTTTACACATTTCAACTACAACTGAAAAAATACACAAAAGACCTGAAACTAGTCCAAACATTTCAGCATCGGAAAATTGAGACGTTTCTTCTTTTTCTTCTTCTTTGCATGAAAAAGTATTTCATACCTATTCCTCATGTACGGACATTATCCACTCCATAATCCCCCTTTATCTCTTTCAATCTTTGCAATAGAAATGGTTCTGTACATCACGGACACACCGTCTGCACTAATACTTTACCATCTTGTGGAAATCTATTACATTTAATTCAGATTATCTGCTATAAAATAAGATCCTGGTGGTCGTCGAGTATTTTTAAACTAGCTCAATCTGGCAACCTGGTCATTAAAATGTCCAGTCCGCTCCTCTTCCTCTAGGGAAAATGTTTACAGAGTGAGCGTGGGGCAGGAATAATCCTGCCCCATATGGCTCTCTATTAGCGCTTGTTGCAGTTCCCACTTTTGACCACTAGGTGCAATGATGAGTCTCGTATCTCAGTCTAAATCGTTGGTGACTCTAAAGAGGTAATTAGTGTTTTAATGGAATGTAATTGTCGAATACACGGAAATGTTGACGCTCTGCATCACTGCCCCTATGGACGATTCATCACTGGACAACATTTACCTTTTTTTTTTTTTTTTTCTGGCTTGTATTTTAATGCCTCTGATGTGCAAAACGATGCCACTGAGATGTTTTCAGCGTAACTCCTGTCCCTTTTCATCCGTCCGGAAGTCATTAAGTGACGGCGCTCTTCCCCTCGTCCTGCTGCAACAATAAAAACAACATTTCCACCTGCTCGCACTCTTCATCTCCGTCCTGCACACTCTTCCACATCCTGTTTTCAGACGAGAGTGACCTTGCACACACACACACACACACACACACACACACACACTTTTTCAAACCCACTTTTTAGTTCCCGTGTAAGCTGACAGTTTGAGAATGATATTTTTTTTTTTACGGATTTCAAAAACTGGCAGTTTTTTCTTTTCTTTTCTTTTTTTTTTTAAAGAGTTGGATAAAATTGTTTATGATTAAAATGAAGAAACTCAGCTTCCACACGCCATCATCAGGATTGAGGTTTTTTTGGGGGATGGAATGGAAAAGAGTTTTTCTCGAAGAGTTTTTATTGAAAGAAAATAAATGTCTACAAATAAAACGAAAAATGTAAACTTGAAGTAGGTAAAAGAAACAGGCTGGATTATCGTAATAATACTATATGAGAAAAATGAGAATTATTTTTAAATAAATAAATCAATCAGCTAATTCATTAATTCATTAACGGTTCATTTTTCACACAATATACATTTTTATTTTTACGTCTAATTTTTTTTTACTCGCGATTCAATTATTTTTACATTATTTTTTTTTCACACATGAATAAATTTTGGACATTTTTACATGATTAAGTTCACGTGATTTTTTTTTAACCGAAATTTATTTTCATGTCGTTTTTGGTTTACAGACGATTCACTTCTTTCCACGTAAGAGTCAGTTATTTTTGACGTGTCATGGAATTTTTTTACACACTAATAATTTATTTGTATGTGTAATTTTTACACAATTCATTTACTTTCACGTCTTTTTTTTTTTTTTTTTTTTTTTTTTTTTTTTTTTTTTTTTTTTTTTTTTTTTTTTTTTTTTTTTTTTTTTTTTTTTTTTTTTTTTTTTTTTTTTTTTATTTTTTTTTTTTTTTTTTTTTTTTTTTTTTTTTTTTTTTTTTTTTTAATTTTTTTTTTTTTTTTTTTTTTTTTTTTTTTTTTTTTTTACAGATGATTAGTAAGTGTATTGTGTGAAAGAGTTTAACCGTGAAGTGTCATTTTAAAAATAATTAGTAGTTTTTAAAGAAAACTATATCAGATGGGTATCGGAAAAGAAAAAGTGGTATCGTGGCGTCTCTATTGTTAAATAAAATATATTTATTTCGGCTTTATTACGGTACGCAGTAACAGTGTCAGTGACGGTGATGTCTGAAGGCCGAGCTTTAACGAGCGCTGTGAGAAACCGTAGTCGACAGGATGGAACAGAGACACATGTGACTGCAGGACACAGCGCTGTCCTTCACACACACACACACACACACACACACACACACACACACACACACACACATGCTCGTCCACAGCGGTTATCCTGTCTGAGTAAATCTAATTTCGCTGCACAGACACAGCTAATGATGGAGAAGAGGAAGGAGAGTAACAGAAGAGAGAGAAGAGAAAGCCAAGAGGAGCAGAGCTGATCACTGGAACTACATTAAAGATCTTTTTTTTTTCTTGAGATAATTTTAGTCTCACTCTATTACAGGCACAAAACCAGTAATGGCCAGTTTCACTGTAGATGTTCCAGAGATGAGCGGTTTTCAGTCGGGTCCTCCGTCAGTTCATAAGCGATCCACTCGGATCTCCTGTGGTGTGTCTCTGCTCTCAGGCACTGAAGCGTAGGCTGCACCGCATGGACGCGTCCATCTGTAGGGACTGGAGATGTTTTTCTCGTGGAGAGAGTGTAAAAGGTCACCACCAATTTCACTCCTAAAATTTTATTATTTGTTTTTAAAGCTTTGCATGGGCTTTGCTCCACCATACGTATGTGATCTCCTTAGTCGGTACACTGCCCCAAGATCTCTTCGATCATCAAGTCACTTACTCCTTTCATTTCCACGTTCACGTTCCAGAGCCAAGGGTGACGGGGCTTTCTCACTGGCTTCTCCCAGGCTTTGGAATAATCTCCCTTTTCATATAAGATCATCCTCCTCTATGTTCAAATCCTCCTTGAAGACTCACTTTTATTCTTTGTCTTTTAATTCAGTCTGAACCTTGAAAATGTCCATTTGTCTTTCGGTATTTTGTATCGTTAAATGTTTTTTTTTTGTGTATACATTTGCTTTATACAACTTGTACAGCACTTTGGTTTCAACTTCAGTTGTTTTTAAATGTTCTTTATAAATGAATAGACTAAATTAAACTAAACTAAACTCTTACATTCCGTGAAAGGTATCGTTGCTAATATCAAGAATAAAACACTCCACGTGGTGCTGTTATAGTAAAAAAAAAAAAAGTGTGATGTGAAGCAGAGTTACCGAGTGTTTTATTCCGCTTATACAACAACAATTTACCGATCATTACAATATGTAATTTATTAGAGAATGACATCATCATACTTTTTTACCCATTTATAGTTGTAGTGCCGCGGAAGGTCAAGGAAACAAGTTCTCACTTACGTTAGAGTGGCTGTAAACCAATCTCAGCAAGCTGTCACTGTTCTCTGTATCAGAGACTCATATCTCTCGGACCTCAGCTTTCTAACAATCTGGGAAACGTGAAGAAAATTAAAAATACGTTGTACGAAAGGGGATCTGCGCTATATGGCCAAAGGTTTGTGCACACCTGACCATTACACTCATATGTAGTTCTTCCTACAAAGCACACAATTGCACAGAATGTCTCTGTATGCTGTAGGGTAGTGCTGGAAAGGAAGAACATCCCATGTTAGCTCGCTCAGACTGAAGAACTCACAGCAAAACTGAAAGACCATACGCTTTAAGAGCTGCCTTTAAGGAAGCTAAGAACCATCAATTATCCAATGATCCCTTAACGAGCCCGTTAGAACCGTTTTTCTAAAAGTGTACCAAGATAGCTTAATGCTAACCTCCTGAAAGGTTCTTGGTATTAAGAAGAAAATAATGAGAATAATAATAATGATTTTATACTGCAAGTTAATAAAGACATTCATAGAAAAAGGGTTCTTTAAGGGTTTGTTGGATATTTACAGATATTTACACGAAACCATTTCTGATAGGAAAACATTTTGTTCCACAGGCCACTAGGTCTAAGAACCCTGAAGTTTCTTCTGCTGTCCCTCTGGAGGAACTCTTGTAGAAATGGTTTCAAGTCCAATCATTTTTTTTTTAGAAGTTAAGAACCTTTCATTAGCTAACAAACCTTGGAAAACACTTCCTGTCTGTGACTGTATAAAGTACCAAGAAGCTGATTATTAAACTCCTGACAGGTTCCAGGTATTAAGAAGAAAACAATGAGCAATAATTTGGAGTTTGTACTGCACACTTACCCACTGAATACACACCCTTGTAGAGAAAAGGGATATCTGAAGGTTCTTTGAGGGTTTTTTGGATTATTACGGGTTCTTAGCTCATGTTTTACCTTGTATGTACCTGTGCTGTACTAAATTGGGACAAAATGTAAACAATCAGTGAACTTATTGGATATTTTGAGTCATTTTATAATTGTCACTCATCTTTTCACACCTGAAGTAAGTTTTGATGCAAAAGTTTTAAATAAAATCTCATTGTGAATCATCGTGTGCGCTTCCTCGCCTTCACGTGTGTACGTCATTTCAGCCTAGTTTAGTTTTAGTGTGTTTGTGCTTGTGTGTGAGATGTGAGGGATTTCTCTGTGTGTGTGTGTGTGTGTGTGTGTGTGTGTTTTGGCTGGAGCTTCACGGCTGCTGTACAGTTTAACACAAGCGTCAGTGGCACGTCTGGAATTCTCATCTCCATGTGCATTTAGCAGCCGGACAAGGGTTTGGCCCAAAGCCAGGGACTCCAGCACCTCCTCAACCCCACCCTTCGAACCTCCTCCACAAACACACACACACACACACATCCTCCAGTTAACCTCTTCAGATTTTTTTCCTCCTTCACCGCATGCCTTTGCCTTGTTAAAGCTCTCACACTGAGCACTGAGAGGAAATAGACAGACCGTTAAAGGAAAAAACGTGAGGCCTCAGACGTAGCTGGCCACACTTTTCTGTTTTCAGACAAAAGCTGCTGCTGCATTAAAATAAAAGGATTATTTGCTATTTGTATAAATAACAAAGAAAAGAAAAGACTAAAAAGATGTATTTAGTTTAGGGGAATGGGTTTCCAAAAGTTTTCTAAAATTGTCGTTGGTGTACATATTTATAAATATGTGTTCCTAATGTGGTGTATGTATAAGAATAATTCTTATATTCATATTCATCTGTGTAAATTAATAAAATAACTGGGTGGTGAAGCAGGTAGCGTTGCTGCCTCACAGCTCCAGGATGTCTATTCTGGTCCAGTTTCGGAGTTTCACATGTTCTCCGCGTGTCCGTGTGGGTTTCCTCTGCGTTCTCCGGTTTTCTCAGACCTCTCAAAAACATGGCAGTAAGTGGACTGACGACTCTAAGTTGCCCCGAGTGTGAATGAGTGTGTGCATGATGAACTGGCGTCTCATCCCAGGGTGTATTCCCGCTTCACGCTCAGCGTTCCCGGGAACCGGGATCGACTCTGGATTCACGGCCGCCCTGACCATGATAAAGCGCTTACTAAAGAAGACTGAATGAAGATTGTATTTGAAACTCATTTGACACATAAAAAATCTCATTTCTCTTTGAGTGAACGCAATTTACAAGTCGGCCATCTTGTGAAAATCAGTAGCGGTTTTTGTTGCCTCTGAAGTACAGATGCATTATGGGCCTTTGCAAGAATTCAGTATACATACTTTAGTGCATTTTTAAAGTTCACTATGAGAGCATTAGGTATTTAGGATTTAGGACCTTCACAGGAACAACGTGGAGGATTATGGGTAATCTGCAGACGCCAGACCGTGGTGGTTCACTTGGCATCAAGTGTGCTTCAGGAAGAAGAGAAACTGTAAGTATACTTGACACTATGGTGTATTTAAACAAATGTACGAGGAAATGAGGTCCGTTGTGTGAAAGATGCTTTAAAAAAATTACTATTAAAAACTCACCGTTTTATTTTTTTGTGACGTTAATAAAAGATGCCTAAGTTTGTGTGTGTACAAGTGTACACAAGTCAAATATGTACCTGATCCAAAACACAGAGCAAATCACAAACATTACTGAGATCATTCCAAGCGTGAGCTGGTGAAATAAGGTTTTAAAAAGGTTTCAGTTGGAAGAAGATAATGAAGGAGTCTTTTCAAAAGTTGTTGCAGTTTTACAACTAAAAGTATTTTTGCCATTTTTGTATTTAGAACAATGATGATCTGGGGTTTTTTTTTTTTTTTTGGTATAAATACAGCAGCGTACATTCCAGGTTCAGCTCCAGTGATTAGCTTTCAGAGCTTCACGCTGTGACGTTCTCGTTGCTTCGTGGTGCTCTGAGGAAAACGTGTGCAGGTATGTGAGAACCAAATGGACTGTGGAGAGCTGTAGTGAAAGATGTGCCAGAGGTTAATGCAGTGCTATTGCACACACACACACACACACACACACACACACAGCGCCAGACATGCAGGGTGAGAATGATAATGCTTTTCACACCCTCTACAAAGTTCTCACAGCTTCCTCACAAGTCTGCACTTGTTAGGACGAGAGAGCAGAGCTTTAATTCAGCTCCAGTCTCTAATCGTTCCGGATTTCGCCGAGGTTTAAATACACAAACCGGCTGCACGGTTCTCCGCTGTGTAACATCATTACAGGAACATTATAATAACTGGATAAGCTCGAGAGCCATGCTGAAGTACACACCTTAAACTGTTTGATCTGCTGTATATCTGTGTGGAATGATAAATAAATCCGTGGGTCCACTTCACAATAAAATTAAAAACAAGTTACACGTTTTGAATTGTTGACACTTTATGAGGCATATTTTGCCGCTGTATCTCTGAGCAATAACAGAAAACGGCATCATCTCAAGAACAGCGTTCGACACTTTTAGAAAATTCAGAACCCTTAAGGGTTCCTCTGGGTTCCAAGTGGAACCCTTTTTTGGAAGCTCAGAACCCAAAATTACCCAAAGAACCCTTTAAGAACCCCATGAAGAACCTTTTTTCCCCTAATCGTTTGATTTAAAGGTGCAGTCTGTAAAGTTGGTAGCACTTTATTTGAAGGAGACCTGCGCTGGGCCTTCGTAACGCATTCATAAGCGATGCATAAATAGAAGATTTTTTAGGAAGTATATTTTTTTTACACAAAAGAACCTGAATTATCATTATGGGTCGAATGTTTGAGATCTGGATCTCTAATTATTTTTCACATTTTATCTTGTAAGTTAGAGTGTGCACCTGGTAGCTTTTTTTTTACTTTTGTTTAGAGCTGTAGTTAGTGTTTCTGCTTTTTACAGAAGAGTGGAATTGAATTTTTATTCACATTCAAAACTATTATAAAGCACATTTCCAGAACAGAGTCACTTATTTCTGAATGATTTTCATTCCCCAATTTTGCATTTAGAACACTTTTATGACGCACTGTGCATGTTTCATACAGCATCACTTATTTCTGAAAGCCATATTCCACAAAATTTATGATTTTAATACCCTTAGACTAAAGTTGTAACTTAATTTATAGCATGGTTATGAACAGAGATGGCACTGATCCAATACCCAGTATCAGTATCGGAAGAGAAAAGGTCATATCTTGCCATCTCTAGTTATGAAGCATTAATAATAATAATAATAATAATAATAATAATCCTTGTTGTTCTTCTTCTTCTTCTTCTTCCTCTTCTTCTTCTTCTTCTTCTTCTTCCTCTTCTTCTTCTTCTTCTTATTATTATTATTATTAGTAGTAGAAGTAGTAAAGTACATTTTAGATATAATAAAGTTTGTTTGTTTATTTATTTATTTATTATATGCTGCAGTTTTAATGTAATGGCACCTCCTGCAGAGTTTAAAAAAACGCATTAGAAAATGCGACACTGGTCAGTGTCAAGACTGCAAAACTTTTGAATGACATACTTCACTGGATCCATATAAATTTGTAGGTGTCTACCTCTGAGAGAATGATTTCAATTGGATATTTAAATTTTGTTCACAGGGGTTGACCTCTCAGAGAGCTAAATTACAAAAGCTGTCCGTGTTCGCGGTTTGTCTCGGACGTGTTTGGCCAAAACTCTTCATCACACACAGAGACTGTGGGCAGTCGAGCTCAGATCTTCAGTGCAGTTTGTTCAGGACTCTTACAGGCTGCCAGGGAATTCCTCTCCCCCACAAAAACCCAGATTCCTCTTTTTATAGACGCTCCTCTTTCATAGCCATGTCTGGATATCTGATATTTTTCTGAGCTCTCGCTCTCTTTCTCTCTCTCTCTCTTTCTCTCTCTCTCTCTTGCTCTCTCAGAGGCTTTGTGAATTTCTTTCCTCCTTCAAATTACAGTTTTGTCTCTGAGAACTGGCAGAGAGCTGCAAAAGTTTTATCATTTGTTCAGAAAAAAGGGATAAGATGTTCGATTTCCAGATTGTAGAGAAGAGATTGTCCTGGCTGCCGTACTGTAAGACATGTGAGCAGGTCAGGTCCTGGAGCGAGAAGCTCAAGCATGCAGTTTCTGGCTGAAGGAAGGAAAGAGGAGAGCCGAGCCAGAGCTGTTTAAACAGCTGTACTGAATCAGCGAGCCTGGCGCCATGGCCTGAGAGCTCCGAGTACCGCTCTGAGTCTGAGACCTCCAGAGGTGCAGTGAGGCTCCAACAGCTTCTAATCTAACAACCATCATGAACCAATCTACATTCATGTCTAGTGGACAATGTGGATAAAGAATTATAGGCACTCCACAAAAATACATAAAATAAATGGTACATGCAGTGAGTAATATTTCAGCTTGAACATATGGAGCTGCTGTATAGTTTTATTTTAAGGCAACGTGTAAACATCGGGCTTCCACACGATTTGATACAATACAATACGATACGTTTTTTCGATACCACTGAATCTGCCACGATACGATTTCGATTTAGTGTTTAGTGTTTGTTCAGAATCGGGGGTAGGCCTAGCATTGATTCATTAATGAACGATGATATAGACAAGAACTAATTTAGAAGTATAATCGTTATTATTTACACATCAGCTTAAAAATATGAATTATGTTTCACACACCAGTTATCTGTCATTTCTCGATAATCAATTTATAAACAATTTATGATTATTGCCTCGATTGATTTCTATCTTTTCCTTTTAATTCAATGCACCGATCCAACTCATCCAGCCGTTACACTCTTTCTGTTTAATGCTCCAAATATCCGTATTCAGATTTCAACTGAAGTGGGTGTGGCCTAAACTAAAGAAATGTTTTTAAAATTATTATTAAATATGAAACATACCTCTATTCCCCTCTGCTCACCATGTAGAAATGATGTGTGAATTCTGGCTCTGGCAGTTCCTCAACCTCAACTACATCACTCCAGTCCATAATTAGTCTCAACTAGAGATGTGTGCAAGACTGTTTTTTTTTTTTTATTATTTTTGTTACTGGTTATTATTTTTGTTTGTACATGCCAGCCATATTGTCCAGTGTCGGCTTGTCCATAAGGTACATTTTAAATGCCGCTAAAATACTAATCGCCACTTTTGAGTCACCAACGATTTAAAAAATGTTGTTTGACAGCTATAAGATGATTTTTTTCCTGCCCCATGCTCACTCTGTGAACATTTTCATTGGAGTAGGAGGAGGAAGAGGAGGAGCAGACAGGACAGTTAATGGACCGGGTTGCCAGATTGAGCTAGTTTAAAAATACTCAGTGGCCACCAAGATCTTGTTTTAATAATAATAAGCAATAATCTAAATTAAATGTAGTACATTTCCACAAAAGTCTAAGTGCAGACAGTGTGTCTGTGTTGCAAAGAACCATTTCTACTGCAAGTTATATCGCAAAGATGGAGGGAGAGAAAGGGGATTATGGAGTGGATAATGTCTGTACATCAGAAATACATGTAAAATACTGGTTTCCCACTCAAAGGCTGAGAAAAAGAAGAAAAATCTCAATTTTCCAGTGCTCAAATGTTTGGACTAGTTTCAGGTCTTTCATGTGTTTTTTCAGATGTAGTAGGGCTGGAAATTTTTGCTGAAATGTGTAAACCCTGGATAATGATATTAACCTCAAACACGGCTGAAGGTTCGTCTCGAAGCGAGCGTTTAGACTCCACGCTGGGTGACTGTATGCTGTTGAGTCTCACCTGTCTCTAAAAACTCACTAGATGATCACTTATAGCATGTCAAATGTGATAGCCTCGCAACTTCATTTTGTTTGAGGCTATGTCGTTATTAATGTTGTCCTGCAACACTGAAATCTATGGTCACGAGCTGCTACTGATATTGTCTAACACATTTAGTTGGTTCTATTTCCCAAAATATACAAAATAGCAGCCTGGTTTAAACCACTGCGATCCTGACCAGGCTGTTACTAAGGATGAATGAATGAATGCTGTAAATGCATTGTGCAGCACTGCACAGTCATATTATTGTTTATTTTAATGTCCGTGTTAATGTTCATGCTAATAAACGTGGTCTTTGTTTGTCCTGCAAGCTTCATATCTGACCGCTGGCTCACATCTGCATGAATGTAAAAACTTCACGCTTTTTTGTCACATCCTGCGAGATTCCACACCTTACACACGCCTCCTCATATTCCTTACACACGCCTCCTCATATTCCTTACACACGCCTCCTCATATTCCTTACACACGCCTCCTCATATTCCTTACACACGCCTCCTTATATTCCTTACACATGCCTCCTTATATTCCTTACACACGCCTCCTCATATTCCTTACAGACATTTCCTCATATTCCTTACACACATTTCCTCATATTCCTTACACACGCCTCCTCATATTCCT
>CM040985.1:1609392-1670309 GCA_022985145.1 Pangasius djambal | reverse complement strand
TCCTCATAGTCCTTACACACGCCTCCTCATATTCCTTACACACATTTCCTAATATTCCTTACACACATTTCCTAATATTCCTTACACACGCCTCCTCATATTCCTTACACACGCCTCCTCATAGTCCTTACACACGCCTCCTCATATTCCTTACACACGCCTCCTAATATTCCTTACACACACCTCTTCATATTCCTTACACACATTTCCTCATATTCCTTACACACGCCTCCTCATATTCCTTACACACACTTCCTCATAGTTCTTACACACATTTCCTCATTTTCCTTACACACATTTCCTAATATTCCTTACACACGCCTCCTCATTTTCCTTACACACGCCTCCTAATATTCCTTACACACATTTCCTAATATTCCTTATACACATTTCCTCATTTTCCTTACACACACCTTCTCATATTCCTTACACACGCCTCCTAATATTCCTTACACACATTTCCTCATATTCCTTACACATGTTTCCTTATATTCCTTACACACATTTCCTCATATTCCATACACACCTTTCCTCATATTCCTTACACACGTCTCTAGCTTCAACCAAGACGTCCTGTGAAGCTTCCTGGCAAGCTTTCTAAAACAAAAACAAAATGAATAATGTGTCTCCTATTCATATCTAGAACTGTTCAGTTTCTAATTATTCATAATTAGTAGGATTAATGAGTAATTTGAGTAATGTGAGTATTTGAGTAATGTGTGTGAAGGTGTGAACGTGAACTCAAATAAACACCTACGTCATCATGTGAATAATACGTGATCACGTGAAAAATTAACACATGGAAATAAATTAATCGTGTGGGGGAAAAAATCATGTGTGTAAAATAATCACGTGATGTTAGTGACAGCAACGAGTCTCTTCCTGTGATGCCTACTGAGGTTTGGATGCACATGCACAATATTTCCTCCGTTATATTCTCAGGTTTATGCCATTTTCAATTCACACCACAGGTTTCCACCCCAGAGACTGAAATGACTTTTGGAAAATATTGATTTTATGCCCAACAGTCATTTCTGTGTGGATTTGTGTGTGTGTTTGTCTCATTAGTTTGTTGAAAGATTGAAATATTGTTTCTCCAATTGCTTGAATGGAAAATTGGAATTATTAGGTGATGTACTCCATAAGTTTATTTTATACAATAATTTTGTTAAAGGGTGCCAATAATTATGTATGGATCGGCTTGATTGTTACAATTTTTTTTTCCTCTCCATGTCTTTACCCTTTTTTCTTTTGGCCTTTATGTAACCTTTTCAACCTGATCTCAAGAGAAATTTGCCTGAATTCGAGCAGGGAAAAATGGATGTGGTTATATTTTGTTGGATTTCATGTGCAAATTATTTTGGTAGAAAAACTGCACTTTCGGAGATTTTCACACACATTATGTGCAAATTTTGAAGTATGAATCCTCCGGAGAAGTATGAAATTTCTTGTCTTTTGTCGCTGGGCTGCATAGTGGGCAGTTTTTTTTTTTTTCTCTTACATTAATACGGCCGTTCATTATATCGCAGCACGCCATACGCAGAACATCCAATTTGTGCCTGAGCTCAGCAGCAGCTGTTCAGCTACTTAGTTTGATTAAATAAAGATCCCCAGACCGTTCAATCATTTCCGGCAGAGCTAGTGTACGAGCGAGCGCCTGGACAGAGTCTGGCCTGCCAGGATGATGTATGTGTGAGCTGCAATTTTCATAAATTGTTCAATTTTCATGCAAAATACATGTTGTATGCATGCAGGGTGTGTTATTAAACGGCGTTTCTTTGATGGGGACGGGGCGGAGGTGGAGAAAAGCTGTTGTGCATGTTTGTGTAATAATTTAATCCGTTTTATTGGAAACTGCTCGTGTAAATATGACTACATTGCATTTTTATTTTCCTTTTTTGTTTCTTCAGTATGTCTAGATGCTGAAAGCTTTAAGGAAATATCCCTCAGTGAGCTCGTGCTGTCCCTCTTTCCCGTCCTTAAAGACAGCTGTTGAACTGAACACACTGCGTGTGTGGTGCTCTTATAGGAAAATAATCAGTGATTGAGTGGTGTGATGAAGCTGTTAACACCCAAAAGTTGATTATTTTCCAATAACTTCACATCCCCGAGTGTTTCCTGTTGTACCACAACAATTTGCCAACAATTAAAAGTTTTTTGCTTAAATAAAGAATGATACATTTTTACTTTTTATCCATTTATAGTTACATTTAATTCAGCAAGTTAGTTCCTGATCTCACTTACGCTACAGCAGCACATCACCAGCCTCTCTCTCTCTCTCTCTTTTCTCTCTTTCTCTCTCTCTCTTTTCTCTAAATAAATGTCTCCTCACAAGTCCCTCTGAATGAGCTGTTACGATAGAAACAATAATGTTGCTAAACCTGTGATTTGCAGCTGCACTACTGTCAGTGCTGCTGTTACAGAAAATTCATCAACACCTTCTCTTCTGACCAATCACAATCCAGAACTCAACAGCGCTGTGGCGTAGATGTAGCTGTGTGGTGTATTCTTCCGTTAAAGGCGTGTGCGTATGAATGAAGCTGTAAAGGTGTAGAATCTGGGATTATGTTGAGGTTGTGTACAGTAGTTTGGCTCTGATGGCGTATGGATTCCACAAACCCTCAGGAATGTGTGAAATACCCGGAACTACTTTTTACTCCACTGTTGGAAAGTTGGATAAAACTCCAGAGAACGGTTTTAGTGAGATTTTCCCTCGTATCTGACTCATCTGAACATGTTTATCGCTTCTGTGGAACTGCTGAAGGTCTGAATTTTGCTTTATAAAGTCATGTATTTTAATGTTTAATGTGTGTTTATTAACTTCGTTGAACAGCTGCCCTTAGACTTCCATGATAAGTGAGTTTAGATTTTTTTTTTTTTCTCAGTGCAGGAAACTGTGTGGTTTGTGGTAATCACACACACACACACACACACACACACACACAAAACAGATACAGTAGCTAGAGATTAGCAGCTTTGAAAAACACTGGAGTATCCCTTTAAATAAAAATAAAATGCTTCACAACTGGCACAAACTATGATGAAAGAAAGAAGGTAAACAGACATTTACATTCAGTAAAAAAAAACACCAGATTAATTACGCTTTCTTCTGTGTATTATTTTAATGATTGCTTTCTACATCTGAGATGATTCGAGATGTAACGCAAATGTTTTTACTGAAGCAGGTCTGAGGGGTTTTACTCACTTCTAGACATCTCATGAGGCTAGGAGTATTAAAGGTCAGAAGAGGAAGTGACCTTTTTTTTTAGAGTGCTCCCTCTTGTGTGTGTGTGTGTGTGTGTGATTGCATTAAAGAAATTAAACAGAGAGACAGAAGGAAAGAGAGACAGAGCTGAGCTTCACACAGAGGAGAGAAACGCTGCCAAGTTCTAACAGCATGATGTACAGTCTGTATGGCTCGAGGGCTTTAGAGGGCTGTACCAGGGAGCTCCTAGCACTGCAGAAGACACACACACACACACACACACACACACACACACACACACCAATGATATGGACAGAAATCTATTCATGAATAAATTCATCTTAGATAAAATGAGAAAGTATCTCATTCACAGAAGCAATGAATTTAAACCGTGAGCTGAAGCCGAAGAAGCTGTGGGTGTAATAAAGAAATGATTTTCTTTTCTGTATTGAAAAATTATTCAAATGATAAAAACATTGACACCAAAGCAGCTCAGGACTAGAAGGAACTTGGCTGAAGTCAGATGTCTGCTAAAGCCCATCTGAAAAGAGTTGGACAAAGGAGCGAATGCTTGTTTTGGAGACAGTAAAAGCGTCTCCATGACCCAGAAAATCAGGCGCAGTTTACGTCAAAGCACTTCCACGCCAGCGGCGTAACCGAGTCCACTTTCCTGTCAGCGATCTGTTTATCTACTAAATGATAGAATTAGTTTGTATGTTACATTTACTTCATAAAAATCTGTCATTCAATAACACTTCCACTTTCCTCCACACTGTAGTCATTTACTTATTTATTCATTTTATACAGTACGGACATCGCACATTTCACTGACCGTCACTTTATGACCACTTTATTTATTATTTCACTACTGATCAGTTTCACTTTATTTATTTAGTAACTGCCTCGTGTTTATTGTACAGAAGCCCTGAACGCAAGGTGTGAATTCTTTTCAATTGCTATGTCATTATTTTGACTTAGTATCTTGATATGTTTACTATCTTGCTATTTTGACTATCTCGTTATTCTGACTTAGTATCTCATTATTCTGACTTAGTATCTTGATATGTTGACTATCTTGCTATTTTGACTATCTCGTTATTTTGACTTAGTATCTCATTATTTTGAATTAGTATCTCATTATTCTGACTTAGTATCTCATTATTCTGACTTAGTATCTCGTTATTTTGACTTAGTATCTTGATATTTTGACTTAGTATCTCATTATTTTGACTTAGTATCTTGATATGTTGACTATCTTGCTATTTTGACTATCTCATTATTTTGACTTAGTATCTTGATATTTTCACTTAGTATCTCATTATTCTGACTTAGTATCTCGTTGTTTTGACTTAGTATCTTGATATTTTGACTTAGTATCTCATTATTTTGACTTAGTATCTTGATATGTTGACTATCTTGCTATTTTGACTATCTCGTTATTTTGACTTAGTATCTCGTTATTTTGACTTAGTAACTCTTTGTCTTGACTTAGCATCTCATTTTTTTACTTATGATCTCGTAATTTTGACTTAGTGTCTCGTTCTGACTTAGTATCTTGATATGTTGACTATCTTTTTATTTTGACATAGTATGTTAATATTTTGACTTAGTATCTCATTATTCTGACTTACTATCTTGTTGTTTTGACACTGTATCTCATTATTTTGACTTAGAAAATAAATATCAAGATACCAAGTCAAACTGTGTATGTATGTATGTATGTATGTATGTATGTATGTATGTATCTATCTATCTATCTATCTATCTATCTATCTATCTATCTATCTATAAGGAAGTGTGCATGTAAACTTTGAGTGTCTGCAGTTTAAGTAAAACAGAAGATCAGTGACTTTTCCCCCCCAAGCACCTGGTGTTTACTGTAAAACTCTGGCTACTGGCTATCGACTTGGCTGTTTTATTTTGTCGAGTCCCACGAGACATAAAACATACTGGCTGATTAAGTCTATCGTCAAACCTAAAAGTGTCCTCATGAGCTGCTCTGAACTCAGTTGAGAACCAATAATCATTCCTGGAATGCAAGTTTTCCCAAATATTACACTGTTTCTATTTTGAATATTTCGAAAGGTCTGGACATCTGGACGTCCGTGTCCTCATGCTTCCATGGCGATATTCCACACTGACCTCTTTGAACTTTTACGTAGGAAGTAGCAGGATCATGAGCAGATCAATGACTGCATGCTAAATTTTTAATACGTGAGGATTTTTCTAATGAATTTGGAGGTTTAGAGATTATTCTGTAATTCAAATTATTTATTAATTACCCTTGAAGAACCTTGTAAACATGTCTACTTGTATAGTCTGTTGATGATCTAATGATTATGAGTATTTTTTTGGGTTCTCTGTTATGGTGTTACGTGACAGAACCATGAGTTCATCAGCTCATGACCCATGCTCAGGTCACATGCTGCTCTGAAGAGAAACTGTGTGATTAGTCCATTAGTCAGTTCACAATGTGGGTTTTATCTCTGTAGATAGTAAGGCCTTTCATTTGGACTTCTAAAATCCATTCAGCGTCTCATCTTTCTTATCTTGGTTCAAAGTGACCCATCAGTAAACACACCTGAGTCAGTTCCGTCACGTGGTTCTCTTAAATAGCGTCAATTTCTAAAGCTGTTTTATTTGTTCCTACACTGACATGTGACTTTAGCAGTAAAATATGCTAAAAATACAAACACAAATCTATGAAATCAGCATCCATAATTAGATTATATTATATGTGATGTTATATTTCATTTTATTTTACTCCTGTAGAACATAGTGGTGAGTGATGAAGCAGCTTTTTGTTTCTGGAACACGTTATCGTCCTTATTTATTATTTAGGGATTTTTAATTATTATCACATGCCTTTAACATTAATAATATTATTATTATTATAATTATTATTGTTATTGTTGTTGTTTTATTTAATTTTTGACTACCTTTTGCTGTTTTCTGTTTTTATTTAGTTGTATTTTAATGTGTTAAATTATTATTATTATTATTATTATTATTATTATTATGCTTTGTGGATTATCTGTTCATGTCATGTTTTACTGAATTTAACTGCATAATGTGGACACTAATGTGGACTAACAAGCAAAGGGTGACACTAATTAACTGCCATGGCAACAGGGCAAACAGGAAATACTGACCATATAAGGAAGGTGGAAAGGGACCTTAGACAAACTGTTCACAGAGTATGAAGGTAAAGCAGAGATATGTACAAGAATTGCGTGACATATGAAGGGTAAATAGGGACAAAATTAGAGCAGCCATGACACTTTAACTCCAAAATTCTTTTATATTTGCCTCATTTTTTCTTTCTTTTTTATTCTAACTCTGATTAAAGCGCGCACTGAGACATGGCAGATCATTTCTGACTCACTGAGGCTGATAAATCAGACTTTTGTCATTTCAGTGAGTGGAGGAGTTAATGAGGGCATTTCAGCAGAGCCTCGGCGTCTGACACACGGCTCCTGACGAATACATCAACGAGAAACCGCTGACTTGCTGCGAGGCCTTTGCATTAACTTGGAAACTTCATCATCTCTCTGCTGAGATGTGGCTCCCGAGACAAAGGAAGCTCTGGGGATTTGAGGAGGATGACATGTCGGCTGGAATATTTACACAACCTTCGTGCCACTTTCATGAAATATTCCTGTTATATATGAGTTCATTTCTGTACTGAGGTAACGAAAAAAAAAAGGTATTTGAGGTGTCATGTCACGAGTGCTTTTTAACTATGAAAAATGAGACACATTAAGCCAGTTCTTTTCGCACTGCTGCTCATGAGGCATCACAGGATGGTGTAACACACTCGGAAGACAGCACTATCTGCCCTCTTCCACATACATAACCTCTGTGATTGACAGCAGAGCGAGCTTATTCCCTTCTCTACCAGATTTTGCTCCCTTGAACTCCCATCCAAGGATGACTGTGGCATCGTCAGGAGCATAATTCAAGTGATGATCACCAACAAAACAAACCGAAGTTGACATCGAATGGAGACACAAAATCTGCTTTGACATGATTAGCATGATTTTTTTTTTTTGACATGATTGTTTCCATTCAAACATTTCACACTTTAAAAAAAAAAAGACTTTCCAAAAGAACATATGAATAAAACAGTGTTTCCATCAACTATTGTCATAATAATATATAAAAACTCCTGAAGATTCATTATCCTCTGTATTCGCTAATAAGCTAGCTAGCCTACTGTATTAAAGCAGACTGGTTAGCAAGCTAGTCAGGCAGTTAGTCCTCTTAGTAATGCTAACCATAACCACCTGACCATATTTGAATATTTGATTTTGTTGGGGGTTTTTTTTGTGAGTAAGTTAATATTCCTATAACATTCAAAGTTACAAATCCATGTACATTACAGTAAACATGGCAGTATCTCAGGCTCCGCCCACACTTGGTTACAGTTGCTATGTTGGTTATTCATTGTAAATCGCAACAACCCGCAACATCCAAATTAGTACTCGTTACTTTGGATCTTAATTAATCAGGGCGTGAATTTGAATGCTAATTAACATTTGGGCAACTAAATATTTAATATCACAGATAATTTTTTAAACGATTGTCAATGCTTTAAACATTTAAAGTTAATCATTTAATTGCTAATCTCTTACGCAAAGCTAGGGATCATCAAACTCTTCTGCTTCTGTTCTTAAAGCCTGTGAAACTGCACGGTTTCTGTTCTATCTTCTTCCTTTCAGCAGCAGGACGGTCGTCTGTTTCAAGGCCACTGCGGAAACAAGGACAGGGGGCACGACAGATGGTCTCCCACCTACTGCCTCAGCATTCTGGATAAAAAAAGGCCATGTTGCAGCAGTTCCTGTTCCTGTGTCCCTGTTCTGCTCACACCAATAATTTATTTACTCGTAAAATGCTACTCAAAAAGATTAGATTTTTGTTATTAGTTTAGCTGAAAGGACCTTGGAGCATTGTTTGTTCCATCACTGGTCACTACAGAAAGGAATAGTTTAAATAACTGTAATAATTTGAAATAGCTAATTGATTATTCTACATTAAATAAAGAATAAAACACACCGTGTCATGCTGTTAGAGGAAAATAATC
Organism: Pangasius djambal; assembly: GCA_022985145.1. NCBI lineage: Eukaryota > Metazoa > Chordata > Actinopteri > Siluriformes > Pangasiidae > Pangasius > Pangasius djambal. Next base: position 1,662,021 of record CM040985.1, on the reverse strand, counting down.
AACGGCAAGATGGTGTGATGAAGCAGAGTCACTGTTACCACCCTGAAGTCAATTATTTTCTTATAACAGCACGTCCTGAAATGTTTTATTCTTCTTATACCACGGCAGTTTGCCAATGATTTAAAAAATTTTATTAATTAAATAACGAAACGTCATACTTTTTTATCGGTTTAATGTTATAGAAACTGATAGTTCCTATTCTCACTTATGCTATAGCAGCTGTAAACAGTCGTTCCATCACCAGCCTCTTGTTCTTTCTCTCTCTTGAAGTTGATAAGACAAAAAAAAAAAAACCACAGCTTTTCATCTTTTTTTTTTTTTTTTTACTGAGAAAATGCAAAAAAGATGTACTGAAGATGTCAGAAAATTTACAGCTTTACTTCTGACCGTTAAAACTGTCGCGCTGACACTGGAGACTCCTTACTTAAATGTTAAATAAAAGTCTTCATCACCATATCACGTTTTTTAAGCCGTCTATTATTGGTTGAGCCTCCGGCGTACAAGTTCATACGAATGAGCTGTTACTATAGAAACGATAACGTATCAGAGCGAGCGCGTTAGCAGCTGCTTTTATAGAAAAGTAAAAAAAAAAAAACGCACGATTCATATTCATACATTTCATTGTGTACGCAGAAAGCTGTTATTTTCTTCTGTACTGCGAGTGAGATTCACTGCGATGTGTCATTCCCTCCACAGTGAACTGACGGCTGCATTATTTATTTAAAAGCAGCTTCCAGCAGGTAACGCTTTCCTCCAGAGTAAACAGCTCAGTGAGCCGGCTCAGGCGGAATGCACATCAAACCTTTCATAAAATATAACGTTTTATGAACACTGAAAGCACTCGAGCTTTAGTACTGCAGGTTCAGAAACGTGATCAGGAATTACAATGCACTAGACGTAGGTTAGATCATTTTAGATGGAGCTCACAGCATTGTGTATAATTCACGTAGTTTTTCCCCCAGGTTGGACCAGACTGTGCCAGTTTTTTGCTTCCTCCATTTCTCTACATGTTCATTTACTTCCTGGAAAAAAAAATCAACATTAAAAGGATAAAGCAAAAGCAACACAAAGACTAAAAGTTTCTCTGTTTTTTTTTTTTTAAGATACACTGAAGGCTTTGAATGTTCTGTTGTTCGTAAGAATCGCTCTGAGTTCTTCGATGAGTCACGACGTTTCTTCTCTACTTTGACTAAACTGTGGCATCTCGTCTGAGCGCTTGTTTTCAGACGAAAAGGAAATTATTGTGCAAGTAAATACAATGCGCCGTGACACGTCTATTGGCTCAAATTCCTGCGCTCAGTGCTCACAGCTGAGTCACACACTTCAGCTTTTAATTGCATTCAAACTTTGGACAATAGACATTGTCAGAAAGCAGCTTCACAGAAATCCAGATGCAGATTTAGATCTCTGGTGAGAAAGCCAGATAAAATATGGAGTTTGGAAGCTGATATGAAGTCTGAGGTGTATTTTATAAATGTACATTTTTGCCAGTATAGACTTGATGCATATTAGCTCCAAGGTGAAGCATCCAGGATTCCCAGGAAAAAGTAGATTTTTCTTTCAATGTGATCAAACAAATAAAAATTTTACATTCTACTCAGATGGCGAGTTTTCTACACCGATGTTTAACACGTGACACTCAGCGTAACTATTTAGCTAGCTAGGCTACATTAACGTTAGCTTGCTGACAACCTTTAGCTAGCCAGAAATTAGCTGCTTGATAAGAATTTCACTATTTCATGAAACATAAAAAAAATTCACATTCCTATCTTCCATTTTGTCTCCACTTATCTCCACTCCACATCACTTCACTTCATGAATGACATGAGACGACTGCGATCGGCTAAAGAGTTTACTAAAGAGTTTGACGTATACCATTCCCTGGGAATCCCTGATTCATCACATTCTTTGGCCTAATCAGCATTAAATTTGTACTTTCGAGATTTGAATTTATATTTAGGGTTGTGATTTCTTAAAATCTCAAAACAGTTACCCATAATTTCAATGCATTTAATGTGTTTAAAGGCAACTCTAGCAGGTTATCTATAGCAAGTTCAAAACAAAGAAAATGTACTGGCAAAAAAAATAAATAAATAATAATAATAATAATTAAATACAACACAACAACAAAAATTTTTTTTAACTCAGTGTGATGTGTATATAATTCGAATATACAAAATGAATGCCGAAGTACTTTTGTCATCTTCCAAGCTCCATAGAAAATCTCCCTGAGATGGAAAACAGAACCCGTCCTCTTCTGCGTCACATCAGATAGTAGGAGTGTAAATCATTACAGTGCACAGGTGTGGAAGAGTAAAGACAAAGAGTACTATGTGTATTAAGTGTGACAGTATAAGAGTCCTGGGATGAGCCACAGTAGAGTCATTATGATTACAGCAGCAGCTCTATGAGATCCACGTGAGATTAAACACTGAAGCAACAGAGAAAATTGGGAATAAAGTATTTTCGGGAAGTGCGGATTTTTAGGATATTTGTGTCAGATAATCTGTATCAGGCAGATCTTCAGAAACTTTGTCAGGATTAGGAGCACAAATGCTGCTTTTTTTTTTTTTATACTAAAACCGTAACTCCGAATTTCCGACCTACGACTCGGAAAAACCAGAGAAAACACAAACTCAACTCGGAAAGTCTGGAAGGTCTCCTCGTCCCCGAGCTCAGCGTGTGACGTCAAATCAAAATGGCCGCTCACAGCATGAACAGTACACACAGAAGCACATCTTTATTTTTAAACGAGTTGTACTGTATATACATCTATCTGTTTTAGATCAAATAACATACAAGACATGTTCGCTTGTTAAAACTTTAACACTGACTATACAGTTCGCTGTTTCGAGAAGATAAATATACATCACATCACACTTAGCGTGCTAGAGTTCTGCTAGCAAATGGTTGGAAAAACTTGAAGGTGTCCAGGTTTTTTTTCTCCACTTTGTAGCTCGATAATTACAAACCAAATTGTTAAACCGAATGCAGCAAAAGATGCATTTTGTGTGTGTGTGTGTGTGTGTGTGTGAAGAGGGGTTGATGTTAACCAGCAGAAAGGTCAGCTTCAGGGTCAGGATAGGGATGAGATCAGCGCAGGTGGCTCACATTTTCAAGCTCAACACACAGGAAACCCTTCGAGACGATTCTCTCTCCACAACACTGCTGACATTCTACTCTTTCAGAATGAGCTAATGAGGATGATCATACTTGTCTGTTGTAGCTGGAAGAGAAACATTTTTAATTCTCTTAACGCAATGATCAATAAATTAATTACATCTTAAATTAATGAATCTTATTTGTGTAGTCAGGGGTTAAATCTGGATTTCCAAAGTGGGGGAGCTTCTACTTTTTTCGTTTCTCGTTACCATCAATGTGGGAAAGACGATTCTTGGTCAGCTTCCTTCGTATCTATCGGCATTCCTCTGTCCCGAAAACAAAAAGCACGAAATGCACTGCTTTGTTCTTATAACCCCATTCATGCACACTGAGACTCTTAAACTCTGTTTAAGATATTTATAAGGGAATTATGATTATGATCAGGATGATCAGGATGATTACAGTGCTTTTGACATCCTCTGCCCACTGAGCTTAAATATGTGTTAAATAAAATAAAATAAAACCGTACCATTCGATTTATGAGTCCTTATACGGAGTTATCAACACTGACATCACGGAAATGTGATCAAATTTGATCAAATCAAATGTTTTAATATTTCTGTTTCGGTCCTAAAGGCGGTCAGAGTTTCAGTTTTCAGCTTTTTCTTGTTTGTGTAAATATCTTCCGAGTCTATTTCTGAGTCTGTTTATGCAACGAGACGTCCCACTACCTGCATGCAGTCAAGTTGCTCAAATTCTCTTGATTTTCTGCCTCCAAAGCTACAGCCAAGACAAACAACCTCCTCATCTCCAGAGTTACACCAATCTTTAATTCTTCTGCATTGCTGAGAATAATAAATCTAATCGAGAGAGCAGGCTAGGATAGTTCGTTAGTCGATACTAATTAGGACTGGTATGGGGCGTAATTAGGGCCTTGATATGGTTATTATCATGAAGATAATAACAATACCAAGATAACAATACCAAAATGGGCTTTTAGGGAAAAACTATAACACCTTGCTGGCGCTCTCCGGGGAAATTAACATCATTGTGCATGATATAACTCTAGAGTTAACTTCCTGAATGCAGACATGTCCTCATTTCTGGGGTGCAGATGTTTATTTCTCTTGAATGGACAGAATTAACAATGAGGAGAGACTGATGTCTTCGTGATTGCCTGAGGGAGAAAGTGGTTCTTCCTGGAAAAAAACGATAATAATATAAAGTTAGATTGCCGTGCTGGCAAAAAAAAGCTGAGCAAGCTGAATCTCCAAGTGAACGTGTGTGTGTGTGTGTGTGTGTGTGTCTGAAACAGCCATTGTTTGGGCTTATTATCCGTGTTTCTAGTGCTGCCAATGGGAAAAATGAGATAATTATAATTATATTACTGGCCACTGAGCAACACTGATGCAATTAGCTTCTCAAGCTGAGTTTGGTGAATTGCAGTTTAAATGCATGTATTAACTGTTAAATTGTTACGTTTCCACACACAGTCACACACCGTGTTATGTTTTATCATAAACATGCAGGCTGTATTCCTGGCATGGCTGCAATTTTCCATAAAGGAAGAGAAGTGGACATTTCCCTTCCCGGTGCCTGTGTCAGGATGGAGGGTGAAGGGGAGCCGTGGGTGGAGACGGGGCTCCCAGCCTGCTGATGATTCCAGCTGTCACAAGGATTCCTTCATGGTCCTTCTCTTTGGTTTGCTGATTTAATGAGGCAACTGCTCGGGTTCTTGGTTTATCCATTAGTGGTGAGGGAGACAGACAGAGATAGGCAGAGAGAGAGAGAGAGAGAGAGAGAGAGAGAACAGAAGCACAGCTGTGGAGATAACCTGAGTGCTGTGAGGGTCCGAGGAAGGAATAAAACACCGCGTGTGGTGCTGTTATAGGAAAATAACCCACGACAGGGTGCTTTAATGAAGCGGAGTTACTGTTACCATGCCGAAGTTGATTATTTCCCTGTAACAGCACGTCCTGAAGTTTTATTTCTCTTACACCACATGTACTCTCTATCTCTTTAAGTTAATAAGACAAAAGAAAATTCATTATTCATAATTCATAATTCCTTAAAGCTACTTAATTTTACAGCCTCCAGCTGTTACCTCTGACACTGGAGACTCCTTCCATAAATGTTAAATAAACGTCTCCTCGCAGATCAACAGTTGCACAGGTCTTTAATCTGGAATTTATTTTTTTATGAGCTGTTACTATAGAAAGGATAACGTATTAGAACAAGTGCATTAACATACACCTGTGATTGCATTTCTGACCAATCAGAATCCAGAATTTATAAAGTGCAATGCTATAAAATTCCAAGTATATCCTGAATAGTTTTGGGAATCTTGAAAAATCCTTCAATACCATCTATCCTTATGTCCTACAGCTTGTTCTTTAGCTTACCTTCCTCTACATAATGGGAGTTTCTTTTCCCCACACATTTCCTCCTGAATTTGGACTCCCACCCACCAGCCAGCCATCAACCGGGGCGGCGTAAATCACTGAGAGGAAAGTGCTATCTACCCTCTTCTGCATACATGAGCTCACAGACATCCACGATTGGCTAGTGTTGCTCTGCTTAACACAGAAAGCGCGGCCAATTTTACTCTCTTGGATGGATGCGGCAATAACGGCTATTCTGCTGTCAGAATATAAAGCGGGTCTGAGGCTGAAAGTGCCCTGTGACAGCAAGGAAGGAAAGTCAAGTAATGTATCTGTAGCTGTGTCTATAAATATCACTTTCAGGTCCTGAGCAGAACGTCTAATGATCCAGGTTGGGTCACCTTGCCTAGAGGCATTATTCATGGAGCTCTCCCCGGACCCTCTTAGAGTCCAGATCAGTCAATTAAAGTAACTGCAGGCAGCATGGAGCTCTCACTGAATGTCAGAGTCCACTGGTCAAACACACACACACACACACACACACACATGCTGACTGTTGTTCCTTCTCTCTATAGACGTGTCATGATGATATGATTAGTAAATATCCAGGCAGGGAATTCCACCTGCACATGCTGTCCATCACTCAGTACCTCCTTCTCTTTACTGTGTCCTGTTTCCTGCAACATGGACCCAAACAGTTCTGGGTACGTAACTGAACCGGACACGCCCCCTTCCCGTGTCAGCCAATCGGCGTTGGCCTGTAGGCTTGTTGACTCACAGCACCCGAAGAGACGCACAACATCCAGTTAGTTTATCAGTGGACTTCATGTTAACACGTTATCCATAAGCGCTCAAGTACGCTTTAACACAGACGTATAAACCAGCCGTAATATCACGAAGATTAGCTAACCTGTAGCTAGCCGGCTAGTCAACTGCTAGTAAACTAGCTTGCATTACTAGCATGACATGAGTGAGATTTCACAGATATAAGTTTCGATTTACATCATACTTTTCTCACTGAATTATTCAACAGCAGCTAAATCTGTTAAAATATAATGTTACCTTGGCAACCACCATCCGGGCTTCGCTAACATTAGTTTGGTTAGCTAGATAACAAGCTGAGCACGCTAAAGTGTACGGGTACTACAGTGTTGTCCTCAGATAATTAGCATACGTAACGTGATTGGGCGAAAGGTGTGGCGTTTATTTTAACTCAAATTAAGCTCATACATAGCTCCGCCCCAAATCCCTAGTTTTATACTGAAGTAATGAGGTTTTTTTTTAGCTGCTTTAATGGAAAAAAGTGACTTTAGTGGTTTATGCTGTGCTTTTAATGAAAACAAAACATCCAAAAGGAGATAACTATTTTAATTTTTTGTAATTTTTGAGCTCAAGGAGGTTTTAACATTGTGTCTGTCTAGAGTATGGCTCTGTTTCAGAATCTGAAATCAGAAAATATCAGACGGACTTCAAATATGACTCTTAAAAAAATGCAGAACAGTGCTACGATTATGCTTCATTCCATATGATACACATTGCTGATGGGTGGAAGTTACATTTATATAATTAAAATGGATAGAATTTCTAATACAATCTTCTTGAAATCTCTTTAACTGCTCAAAATCACACACACACAGGACAGCTACGCACTATCTACACTAATGGCCCTGACTCCACCCCTTCTAATTTTCATTATCATGCAGATCCCTGTGTGTTTATATTAATGCGCTCGTTCTAGCGTGTTAGCGTTTCTATAGCAACAGCTCGTTCACAGGGACTCGTACGGGTGGAGGCTCCATTAATCAAAAACAGATTTAAAAACGAGGAGGGTTAACACGTATGGAAGCAGTAAAGCTGTAACTTTAAGTTTTCCGACATCTTCAGGACAGATGACTTTACGCTTTTTTTGCGGTTTCTCGGTAACAAAAGATGACAAGCTGATTTTTTTTGTCTTATTAACTAAAAAAAGAGAGGCTGGTGAGGAAACGACTGTTTATAGCTGCTATAACGTAAGTGAGAACAGGAACTAACTCATTTCACAGACGTTCCACAACATTAAATGTAACTGTAAATGAATAAAATGTATGACGTGCCGTTCTTTAATAAATCAAAAATTGTAAGCATTGGCAAATTGCTGTGGTATAAGAGGAATAAAACACTTCGGGATGTACTGTTATAGGAAAATAATCAACTTTGGGTCAGGTCACATCACGTCATGCCATTGTTGATTATTTTCCTGTAACAGCACGCTAGCTTTTTCGCTGATCTCTTACTAGATATAAGCCCCGCCCCGTTGTGTTGGGATTAAATAAACCCCGCCCCACAGTGTGGGAATTACAGAAGTCCCGCCCACAACTGGGAATTAAATAAGCCCCGCCCCATACTGTCTGAATTAAATAAGCCCCTCCCCAAAGTGTAAACCCTGCCTCCAATCAAAACAACACATGATGTGCTTTTACTTCATAGGAATTCAATTACAAGACCCAGCCCACAACCTGGCAATTAAATAAGCCCCGCCCCCAGGACACGTCACCGTGTGTCGCTTGCAGGTTTAAAGCTAACGTCATCGTAAAATACTAAAATAACAATTTTTAGTCCGAAATTAAATGAAAAGAAAGAAAATAAAAGCTAATTCAGTTTAAGATTGTGTTACATTTGATCATGAAATCCGTTGTAGTTGCATTTTTAAAATATATTTATTACTTTATTTTAACACAATAACATAAAGTTGTCTAATGGTCTAAGAAATAATGATTAAAGTAATTCAGAAATGTTCACTATAATAATTAGTACTTTTCTGCAGTAGAAATGGTAACATAAAAGTTAACATAAAGCCACAAATCATATTATTATTATTATTATTATTATTATTTTTATCTTATTTTATTTTTTTTTTGGTGAAATGTACATATTAAAAACTAACCCTGGAAAATAAACAACGTTTGTGGGAGAATCAGTGAATTTTTATGGACCACTCCTAACTGAAACATGACCATATGTGTATGATCGGATGCGTCCCCGCCCACTGAAGCTCACACACACACACACACACACACACACTGAGGCTCTGAGCTTGCAGTATCCGTGAGATGATCAGGAGCTACAGTGTGTTCACGCAGCCGCTACGTTTTCACGCCTTTCAGTCGCTGGGATTGCGTTCCTGTGCGTTCCTGTGCGTTCCTGTGCGTTGTGGAACCGGGTTCTTTGCTGCAGACCCTGGAGCGGATTAAAGCACATGGTGAGTGGGACACGGAACACTTTCTCCACTTCCACAGAAACACACCGCCAGTGTAACGGGAGCAGACTGGAGAAAATCTCAGGCTGAACTTTTCTCCTGACTGCGACCCAAAACTGAGGGCTTTGTGTTCAACTGTGAGTGCGTAAAAGACGTAAACAAGTCCGCGAGCTGCGCAGAGAAACGCGTCTTGTTTTGCGCAAACGCGTTAAATCAGAAATGAGGGTCGCAGCAAAGCAGTTTTGTGCTTTTGTTGTTCAGGCTTGTTGTCAGTGCAGATGCTGAGCTGAGCTCTGCTCCTGGCTCAGGGCTGTTCAGCTGGAGGGAGGATTATAATCCGGTGTTTGATCCTAGAATTGTAAAAAAAAAAAATGTTCCTAAATGTTGAAAAGCTTTGTTTTGAAGGCGGAAGTCGGCGTCCTGATTTCTGTTATTGCACTAACTCTACCACTGAGTGCCAAATGATGCATTCTTACCTGTTATGTACTCTTACTGTTGTACAGTGAAGCATAAAATTCATTTGTTTTTCTGCTGAAGTTGTTATAACGCGTCTTAGAGTTTTATGCTGTTGGTTGTAACATTAAGTTCCTCCAAACTGCAATTACAAACCTTTAATTAACACATTTTCAAAGATTGTTTATAGCTAAAATGACTCAGGAGGGCATCTAGACTTTCACTTCTTATTTAAAATACCAACAATCATGAATATACATGAATATGCAAATTAGGAAACGCCCATTCTTAACAGCCTCTTGTGCTACTCATTCCTCAAGCTACTCCATTCTGCTAGCTTTGTTGTTTTGGCTCTAGCGTAGTCCATTTTTCCTGCAACATGGACCCAAACCGTTCCGGGTACGTAACTGAACCGGACACGCCCCCTCCCTGCGTCAGCCAATCAGCGTTGGCCTGTAGGCTTGTTGACTCACAGTACTGAAGAGACGCACAACATCCAGTTAGTTTATCAGTGGACTTCATGTTAACACGTTATCCATAAACGCCCAAGTACGCTTTAACACAGACGTATAAACCAGCTGTAATATCATGAAGATTAGCTAACCTCTAGCTAGCCGGCTAGTCAACTGCTAGTAAACTATCTTGCATTACTAGCATGACACGAGTGAGATTTCACAGATATAAGTCTCGATTTACATCATAATTTTCTCGCCGAATTATTCAACAGCAGCTAAATCTGTTAAATATAATGTTCCCATGGCAACCATAATTTGTTCCTCGCTAACATTAGTTCGGTTAGCTAGATAACAAGCTGAGCACGCTGTGTCAGTGACTTAAAGTGTACGGTTACTATAAAGTTGTCCTCGAATAATTAGCATATTGAACGTGATTGGTTGAAAGTTGTGGATTTTTTTTTTTGTGACATCACAAATTAAGATCATACATAGCTCCGCCCAAAATTCCAAGTTTTATACTGAAGTAAAGAGTTGTTTTTTAGCTGTTTTAAATGGAGAACCGTGACGTTAGTGGAGTGTGCTGTGCTGTTTGAATTAATTAAATGAGAACAAAACACCCAAAAGGAGTGTTTTAAATTTGTCATTTTTGAACTCAAGGAGGTTTTAACATTCTGAAATGTTTTTTTTTTCCCGGCTAAAAGCACAGTTTGCCTTGAGCTGCGACCTTCACGACTGATTTTCGGCCCACTGTTAACATTTTGTTCTTTCCTAAATACGTGCTCTTGTCAACCTCAAGGTCCGAGTTAATGGCCTGTTGTCTTGAACAACAATCCCCTCATCTGTGAAGGAAGCTCAGAACAGCAAAAGTTCCTGGGTTTATCATGCGGAAACAGACTTTGTGTTGTAGATGCGAGACCCTGATAGTTCCCGTTGCACGACTTCCTCTCATCGCCTACTAATAGAGGATGCAATGAGCACGTAACACATTCAGACTGACCTGAAGTCTGAAACTTGGGTGTGTGTGTGTGTGTTTTTTTTTGGGAAACATTTATGGTCTGCTTCATTGTTGAAACCTGCCGCCAACAATCTTCTCATCTGCTCATCATTTACGGGGGAAGAAAAAGTCAGGAAAATCCCTTTCATAGTGGAATGACTCTCCGTCTTCATTTCCACTGCTGTTCATCCTCAGGGTTTAGCTGCGACAGGAGAAACTGCTTAAAAGGAGAAAGCCGAGAGCTGATTGGCAGGTGACGGGAGGGACTTAGAGTTAGCAGGATTACCGAAGTGTGTGTTTGTGTTTGTGTTTGTGTTTGTGAGGAGAAGACCGAGCTCATTTCTCCCCTCGGTGATTAAACAGATTAACCGCATTGACTCTGAGAGGAGGAGAGGTGAAAAAGCGCTGACATGCCAATACACAAGCTGAGTTTGTGCCACCAGACGCCGTCAGCCTTCGTACAAAATCCACACCTGAACCAACGAGAGCTTATAAACAGATAATTACACACTTTCGGTTGATTGCTTACGAAGCAGATGCGGTGTGGTCAGACTCAGTGACTGTTAGAGGGCTGAATCCAGAATTATAAACACGGCTGTTAGTCATTTATCCGCTGCTGATGTTGCTGTTGATACTGTAGCATCGATATGGCAAAAATATCGTATCACGATTCTTAAAGACATTTCTACGATATCATGATACGTATCATGATATATACCGTAGATTTGCGGCACAGTAGTGTCGCGTTACAGAACAGTAATAAAACCTGTTTGATTGTCTACAAAAATTTTTTAGATTTAATTAAAATAACATTTTAATTTATAAAAATTAAAAAAAGTATCTGTAAAAAAAATTAACATAAGTACAAATTTTGAACGTCAAATTACCAACATCAAATTAGTCAGTTCGTAGTTATTAAAAAAAATGAATAAAAAGATATCAAAATATCCATGACATCTCAGAAAAGGTACATTTAATGCACACTAAATTAGACACATTTTTAAATGTTTAATACGTTTAAAAAAAATGCAAAGCATGTGATGTATCTCATGTATTTATTTAAATTCCCTTTTATATTGGGAGATCTTTTCTTTCTTACTGTTGCAGTAGGAAAGCAACAAGAATGAAAAAAGGCACGTACCATTCTTCAGTATAGGAGTACAGAGCTCATAAATGACAAATAAACACAAATAAACACAAATAAACACAAATAAACAGTATTCTGCAGGGAAGAACCGTAGAACCCTGAAATACTTCTATCTTCTGTGGACCATTTGCACATTTTTATATTTTTATATTTTTTTAATATTTATAGATGAGAATCAGAACACAATAAATGATCAGGAGATTTTATTTTTGGCCTTTATTTATTTATTTTTTTTATTACTGTTTCCTTGCTCTGCTAGTTAGGACCACACACATGCACACACACACACACACACACACACACACACACACACACACACACACACACACGCACGCACACACTCTCTGTATGGATTTCAGTGATTGCATTAAAAAACCAGCTTTATATGTTTTGATCTTGGACACAAAAGGTTTTCCCCGTCTGTCTCCAAGCCTCAGAAGTAATGCTTTATTAGAGAGCTCCATTGTGCCGAGCTCCACCTGCCTGCAGCCGCTAATGGTCTCTCCTCGGCAGGGATGAATAGCGACTCGGTTGTAGCCCGTCTCCAGTGTTATAAATGCAGAGCAGGGCCGTGAGGAAGCCGGTCAGAGGCGTGTGTACGGCTTTGTGAGAGCTCGGTATGGGGGAGAGGGCAGATAAAGCCCACAGGTGTCTCTGCTCCCGGCTACTTTCAGGCGCGAGTCAGGGAGCCGGAGCACGCTGTGTGTCGGCTAATTAGGAAAGTGAAAGAGACGACGTGAACACCGCGTGTAACAATCGCACGTCTCTGCTCCTGTGTGTAGCCGAGGTTTGGGGCGGGGAACTTGTGAAATGTCTGGGGACAAGCTGCAGTCCCATCTGTCTCGCCTTTTCATCTGGTGTGTGCAAACGGCACAATGCTTTTTTTTTTCCCCTCAGGAATCAACAGGAGCTTGAAGTTCATCACTTTTACAGTTCCTTCTGTTTATACATCTATCTCTGAAGTACTTGAGAAAATATTTTCGTATTGCTATAAATAAAGAAGGTTTAGTGTTTATTGTGTGCAGCTGTAATGAATGTGCAGGCCGTCTCTAAGAAACGTGCGAAAACTCTCTTTAAACAAATACAAAACTGTTATAAATAAATATGCAACACATTTGTAAAGTAGTCTTCTCCATAATGTCTGCTGTTAATCAACGTGACGGAGGTTTGAGATAATTTACACCAATGTAAAAAAAAAAAAAAAAAAAAACTCTCTCAGGTGGGCTGGAAATAACTGGTAGCTGAATAGTGCTACATTCTTTTCTATTTTTACGTGAATAGACACTTAAAACCTTCCGTCGTGTTAGATTTTCATTTTGCAAGTTTCTTCATCAGGGTGGAGCTCAAACAGGCGATTGCGTGACGTGTTTCTGGAGGGGAAGTAGTGATTTCAGTGAGCAGCTAGCCGCTAGTTTGTTGTTTGTGACCAATAAGAGACATTATGTTGACTATTCTTGCTCGAATATTATTAGCAGGTTAGTTAGTGATTGCTTACGAGCTCCAGCTGAACAATTGCTAAAAATGTGCGTGCATGTGTTGCAGTTGTATGAAACAAGGCGCTCGGAAACACTTATAATAATGTTGAGTCTTAGAGAAAGACTTGACCCTAGCCTCGTGCTCCGTTTTCCAAAATCGTCAAATTAAAGTTAAGCAAACTCAAACGTGGTGGATGCGAAATTAACCGTTATCGGAAACTAAGCGTTACTGTAACATTTGTACGTTTTATTATGCTCGTATGTGTGATATGAGTGCCTAAAATATAACGGGATATTCTGTGCACTCACTCACTTCCTTGCTGAAAACGTCCCTGTCCGTCAGGTTTCCGTTAAACACGCTGATGAGCGCTGTCTCTTTTGAAACTCTCTGCCGTTGTCGTGACTGTTGTCATGAGCTGCGTCTCAAACGTGAAACTCTGACCTTACTTTCAAAAAATTTACTAATGGAAAAGATTCAGAAGGCTGGTATGCAAGACAAACCTTTCAGTAAGTTTGAAGGCCACAAGGGTGAGAGGTGAATTTTAAAATTCAGAGACTAAGTGTAATAGGAAAACCGGTTAGTGTTAGTACTCTGTAATGGTCTAGAATAGTATGAGATTTAAGAAACAATGCTGGTCTGTTTAGCAGAGGTAGATGGATGTGTCCATTTTTGTTGCTGAACTATGCTAGTACAGCTTGTCATGGTAGTCAAAAGACTTATATAGCATGTACACTATTTATTAAAATGTAGCTTGTTTGAATGCGATTTCAAAATAGTAGCACACGAAATCTGACTTCATGGTGATATTTTTAATCATAATTTGTAAATTAAATGAGTGAAACACTCAAGCAACCCCTAGTTTGGGAACATCTTTTCCTGTCATTGGTTTGTTGCCTGATTGTGTTCACCAGTTCTGTGTTTAATTCTGTTTAAATCTGTTTGTCTATTTATCATTAAGTCCAAGCCGTAATTTTCTAGTCCGAGTTCATGTTTACTGTTACCTAGTTTTTAATATTAACAATTATGAATATTTCAGTGGTTACTCCCACTGGTTGTGTTTTGACCCTCACCATGATAGCTATGATAGCTATGATAATTTTACGCGCTTACATCTTGCGTCTTCACGATAGTGCCCATGTTGACGTTATTGCTCCGATTATCGGTGCAACACTTTAAGTAAAATATCATACAGTCTGTTTTGCAAATTTTGTTACGCTTGTTTTGTTTGCTCACCTGCTGTGGTGCTTCTATAATCTGATTACAGCACTGAGCTTTGTATTCTCTTTAAATTAAATTTAGATCAAATTAACCATATGCTTTTTTCCAAGCTTTTTTAAAAAAAAAAAATTTTTCTCGTGCACACTGTTGATTTGAAAAGATTGTAGTGTTCTCACGCAGCGGTGCATGAAATGTAGCCTCATTATCTCACAAGAGATTAATTAGAAATCATTATGATAATGGTTGTTTGTGAAGCATGCATCCCAAATGTATTAGAGACAAAGAAATGTGCACAGGGTGAACTTTTCTAAACCTAAACCCGTCAGATTGTAGAGATGTTGTTGTTTTCCTTTTCTTGCTTTATTTGTATTTGTATTTATAGATGCATCATACAGTGTATAGCAAATTGTGTACAGCTTTCATGTGGAGTAAAAGGTCTAATCCAATTATATCCTCCTCATTGTTTTCTCCCACAACTCCAGTCTCTGCTCTTCTTCACTCTGTGACAGAGACCTTCGTGTTTGGATTTGAAAGTATTCCTGGGGAGGTTCTTTGTGTTTCCTCTCCCAGTTGTTTACATGAGAAACCACGAAACAGCAGGATTTGGAAAGGAGAAGCCACAACGATGCAGTGTTTTAAAAGTGAAACTCTCCGGGTGTTCAGAATTATTTTCAATCTTGGCAGCGGCCCAGAAGGCCTGGAGGTCTCTCTTGGGTCTGTCTCCCGTTGCAGATTTGTGGAGGATTGCTGTCGAGCCAGAAGGCTCTGCACTGTTTTGCTGTCTAACCTTTTCAATGCTTTCGTGATTGCTCTGTATTTCATCATGAGCTGTGCAAAGCCTTGATCCGGATCAGCTGTGAAATGTCTTTGATACTCTTTTAGCCGGACTAAATATTTTATAGCTCGCAGATGGGTTTTTGTACTTTGGGAGGCTATAAACGCTTATGTATAATAGACTGAATGCTCTGTAATAATGGATCTGTGACCTCGCGAGCATTTGGAGTGAAAATTTGCATATCCATTTTGTCATGTGTAAGAAATCTGAATCGATGGTGCTGTTTTTTTTTTTCACTAATATGCACATATTTCCAGTAGTCGATGCTGGAAAAAAATTCAGGTTAATAACAGAGCGGTTGGAGATGTAATAGTGTAACAGGTAGGGGGCGTGGCTTGTTGTGGTTCTTCATCTTGAGGGAGGGGTTTAACGGAGGAGCCAGAAAAGTACTGACTGATGTGACACACCTGAGTTGTTACCTATGGAGAAGATTCCATGGCACGAAATATAATCAGAAATATAAACAAAAAATGTGAACTACAATAAGCAAAAAATTATCGCTGTTCATTACTGACATGCAGAAAACGTACCACACTGAAAAGCAAAGCATCGATCTCTGACTTTGCGCCGGAAGTGAATGAAATTCCCTGTCGCTTTGCGTTTCACTTTTATCAGCGTGTTGCAGTCGTGCTACACTGAAATGCAATCACTGTCTAAAGCAAATACTACTATTATAATCACGCCTAAGAGTAAAAAAGTGCTGCTTTGTTTAGTGTTGATGGTGTGAGCAGCCATGTTGACATGATGTCACGTCACTTTTTCTGCTTTTCCGAGTAAATTGGAATAATTCCGTGTTACGAGTTTTAATGCGGCAGTAATCCTTCGATGCTCTCAGTTAACTTCAGATTAGCTTTCTCATTTGTTCTAAATGTTTAGTAGTAAATACGATCAGTGCACTGGCTTTACTTTGCAAAATTCTTTGCCACTTTTCTTTCCTGTCTGGTGGATGTGAGTAAAAATGACCTCATGCTTCCTTGCGGTTTGTGCGGGACTTGAATTTGATTAGTTTTCTGCTCTAGCGTCCTAGCTAGGCTAATCATGACTGTAACAAGTGCATGTGCTGCCACAGAATTAACTGCTGATTTGGTTTTACTAAGTTCAATTAGCAGCATGGGTAGTTAGATGGCTTAGCTAGCTAGTGTAATCACTGCTAGTTCACAAGGCTTACGCTGTCGTACTCAGACAACTAGCTAACGATAGTAGCAGTTAGCAGGTAGCTAATTCAGCCATTTGCACACTGCTTTATATTTATTTAAGTCTTCTGGAATCTTCCTCAGGTTCTCTGTCGACGAAGTGACATACGGTCCTTCGAGAGCAAAGCTAAAGAGAGCAAAGCTAAAGAGAAACTTTACAGCGAGGTCGTAAAAGGTGCCTCACATCCTCATGTGGCACTTCTGGTGCACTTTTTTATGATCAAATAAACTTTTCTTTGTCTCTATGGCAAAAGCAGAAGCACAACTGCACTTGAATAGAGGAAGCGATAATACTAGGCAGTGTAATTCAGCTAAAATAGGTGAATGCAACTGCCTGGAAATCAAAATATCTCAAACACACAGACTCTCGTGATGGAAAACAAGCCGTCAGAAGCAGGCTGAATGCATCATGCATGTAGGAATGTGGGTCATTTGCAATTCGGTGTATTGATCTACGACCAATGAGCCATTATCATTAAATGGAACATGCAGAGAAATCGAATCCTGGTCTCTCGGTGATGGAGGAAGAACACGGATGAGGTAAAAACATGTTGTGAACTCAGCATCAGACCCACACTGAGAGACAGATGAACTCACCACAAGACTTCTACAAATTCTTCTCTGCTGCTGTGGATCCAGCTGTGAAAATGGCACAGTGCAATGCTTCTGCTTCGTCTCTGAGCGCCTGAACTTATGCAAATGGGAAACGACTTTCACAACTTTACTAAACGGCTCATGTTTGTCTCGTTTTTGTCTTCTCTAATATCTGATTTTTTTTCCCAATCTGGCAACACGGGAGGTCCATAGGGTTAATATAAGCGATTAAACTTTAAAATTGTTTTTTTTAAATCTTTTTTTTCAGCTTTGAATCAAAGGCAACCGTCTCATGTCTTTTCTGGCAGCCCGTATTTTGGTCTTGGATAAGTAACATTTATACGTGGATTAATTTAAATTAAATTAATAAAGTATTTTTGTCATAGTATTAGCAGTAACACCAAATATGGTTTCTAATTATTATTTTGGTCTTAGATTCAGTAACGATTTTTTTTTAAAGCATAGAATTAATACGCAAATACACAAAATGTGGTTTCTAACTAAATTAGCAAATATACAAATGTGGCTAACTAGTATCCATGCTAATGGAATGAGAACATTAAGGGCAATCTAATGATTTACTTGAAATGAATTTTTTTTTAAATAGTAAATTAATTAACTTTCAGTCTATAATTTGGCTAAATTATATCATTTGGGTTGTGTTTTTAGCATAGACTTAGCATAGAATTAGCATAGAAGTAGCATAGCAAGTACACAAAATGTGGTTGACTTGGATCTATGCTAATGGACGTGAGGGTGTTAAGTATATTCTAATGATTTGCTTAAATTTATTATTATTTTTTTAAATTAATAATTCACGTTCGATCTGTAGTTTAGGTAACAGGGTTGTCTGTTCAAAAGTGACGTCGTCAGTCAATACTGCAATATCGTTGAAAATAAATAAATAAATAAATAAATAGAACTTGAGAGAACGTGAGAGAACTTAGTTTTCTTCTTCCCGTGATCTTCAGAAAGTTTGGGTGATGCGGTTTCTCCTTGAACATGTGAACTTGGAACGTTCCAGATATTTCACAGGGGTATTTAAAGGTAAAGTGTAGGTGTAGAGTGGGCCGGGAAACATGGAACAGGTAAAATGCTGTTTTCTTCGTTTAAAATAATTAATGTATTTGCCTGAAACATGCACCTATGTTTAAAATGTCTTTTACTTTACTCTCCATACAGATCTGTAACGTTAATATTAGTGGCGCTGTGATCTTATGACAGGCGAGCTGATCGGCTCCTGAAATTCTCTCCGGGTTTGTCGGAGCTCCTTCTACAGCGCAGTGAAGAGAAGATAAATGATCCTGGGGAGAAATATAGATTGCGGGTCGACACAAACGTAATAGTTATTGATTGTTGTGGTTCTGTTTGTCCCAGTGTGAAAAGCTAATGAAGTGATTTATACGAGCGTTAATGGGAGACAGCGTATAGATGTTATAGAAGGAGGTGAGTTAGTTACGAACTGACGCCGTGGGAAATGCAGCTGACGGCGAAACGATAAAACACACACACACACACACACACACACACACACACACACACCGAGCTTTAATTCCCAGACTGTGTAGAACTGGTTCTGAACACGTTTCTGCTTCATGTCTGATTCTTTTGCTTTTTGTTCGGTATTTTTAATGTATCAAACCACACTGTGTCTTTATGGTGGTTGTAATTTTAGCTCTGTGTGTGTGTGTGTGTGTGTGTGTGTGTGTGTGTGTGTGTGTGTGTGTGTGTGTGTGTGTGTTTTCATGCATGTATATAACCTTCTGAATGTCCTCACAGTCACTCGGTCCTCAGAAAAATACAAAGTTTTCACGGATTTTATTTAATAGATTAAAAGAAATATTTTGGGTGCTGAAGTTAAACTTATGCTTTGGTTTAGATGAAAGCACACACTCTTAGAAATTCTTGGGGGAACCGTTAACGTTAAAGGTTCTATGTATGTAGAACCCTACAACGGAGCAGTAGAAACACTTTTGGAACCTTTAATTATCCATTGAACCCTTAAAGAACGCTTAAAGAACCTGTTTTTAAGAGTGCACCAAGTACCAAGACCAAATGTTAAACGACTGACAGGTTCTTCAAAGGTTCTTTAAGCGTCCGTTGGATAATTAAGGGTTCTTAGTTTCATAAAATGTAAAACTTTTAAGGGTTCTTCTTAAGGATTGTTCCTCTGGGGGAAGCTTTCAATGTTCTTTGAGGGTTTCCAAGTAGAACCCTTTTTTGGAAGCCAAGTACTCTTAATTATTCTACTAACCCTTAAAGAACTTAAAGAAGTATACCGAGATGGCCAAATGTTAAACTCCTGATGGGTTCTAGGTATTTAAGAAAAAAAGGATTCTTCAAGGGTTCACTGGATAATTGTGTTCTTCACTTCCAAAAAAAGGTTCTACATGGAATTTGTTCTGATACGCGACATTGTTATTTGAAAAACAAAAAGAACCAAAATATTTCCTTTTGGTTACTAAAGGTAAGCTCAACCTTTGGTTTTGTTGTAGACATACACCCTTAGACCTTCTGGGGGAACCCTTAAAGGTTCTCTGTAGAACCATACAACAGAGAGCGTCTCTATCAGAAGGTTCTAAGAAGAAATATTTTTTCAACTTAAGAACCTTTTAATTATACAATGAAACCTTAAAGAACACTTAAAGAACCTTTTTTCTAAAGGTGTACCAAGTCCAAATTAAAAATGTCAAACGACTGATTAGTTCTAGGTATTAGAAAAATGAGTTCTTCAAAGGTTCTCTAAGGGTCCATTGGATAATTAAGGTTTCTTGGCTTCTTGGGTTGTTCCTCTGGAGGAACTCTTTAATGTTCTTTGAGGGTTTCCAAGTAGAACCCTTTTTTGCAAGCCAAGAACTCTTAATTATTCAATTAACCTTAAAGAACTGAAAGAAATATACAGAGATAGCTAAATGTTAAACTCCTTATGGGTTCTGGGTATGTAAGAAAAAAGGGTTCCTCAAGGGTTCACTGGATAATTAAGAGTTCTTAGCTTCCAAAAAAGGTTCTACATGGAATTTGTTCTGATAGGAATCATTATGCTATTTGAAAAACCCAAAGGACCAAAATATTTCCTTTTGGTTACTGAAGGTAAGCTTATGCTTTGGCTTTGTTGTAGCATACACTCCGGGGGAACCCTTAAAGGTTCTATGTAGAACCCAACAACAGAGAGTTTCTCTATCAGATGGTTCTAAGTAGAAACATTTTTTTAACTTAATCCAGTGAACTCTTGAAGTTCTAATCATCTACCTAGTACCAAGACTAAATGTTAAACGAATGACGGGTTCTAGCTGTTAGAAAAAGAGTTCTTCAGAAGTTCTTTAAGGGTGCGCTTGCTAGATACGTTTTCTTAGCTTCTTAAAACTGAGAATGTTTAAGGGTTCTTCTTAAGGGTCGTTCCTCTGGGGGAACCCTTCACTGTGTTCTTTGAGGAAGCCCAGAACTCTTAAGTCTTATCAAGAAACTCAGAACCCTTAATTATCCAATTAACCCTTACATAACTTTTTTTTTTTTCCCCCTAATACCAAGATAGTGAAATATTAAACTCCTGACAGGTTCTAAGTATTAAGACTCTTTAAAAGTTACTTACTTACTTACTTACTTAGTCTATCTATCTATCTATCTATCTATCTATCAGTTGTAATAATATTTATTTAGTCACTTTATTTACCAAATAATAGCTGATTATTTGAGTAGTGAATATCTGATTATTTGAAGTTCAAGTTCTGCTTCCAAACCAGCTATAATATTTCCAAATAAAGCAATAAATCAATTCAGATTTACAAATTTAAAATCCTAATGCCGCAGATATCGTTTCCACATCGACTGATCCAACATGTCGTCGGAAACAGTGTAAAGGTTAAAATTTACTCGATCAGTGAAATTTATACTGATCTTTATACATGAATTAACATTTACAGCTACCTTTTCTCTAACTTTCTCTTTTCTCTAACTTTCTCTTTTCTCTGACTTTTGAATTTGAGTCATATCGGTATTTGGTGGTAAGAAATGCTAACAATGCTCTAGCGTATGAAGTGTGTGTGTGTGTGTGTGTGTGTGTGTGTGTGTGTGGAGTCTGTAAGAGGAGAGTGGTGTTATTAAAGCATGCTGGTAGACGCTGAAGTTCAAACCCGTATATTTTACACACATGTTGTGGCGGTGGTTTAACTGGAGGATTAGAAAGAAAAGAAAACTCCAGTCCAGACAGGAACTCGTCGTTTAAACCCCGGAAAGAAAACACACCAAACAGAAAAGGTCTTCGTCATCACGCGGCCATCGACAGAGAAAAAAAAAATCGGACACGAACTGAAATTAATATGTAGAAATTAACTTATTATTGATTACAACTCGGTAATATAGTGATATAATATTTATTAGTATGATATTACACTTTTCTATCGTCAGATGTCTTTTATAACTCTATGACTTCCCACTATAACTGGGAATAAAACTCTCCGTGTTGTTCTGTTATAGTAAAATAATCAATGACAGGGTGGTGCGATGAAGCGGAGTTACTGTTGCCACCCAGAAGGTGATTATTCTCCTGTAACAGGAAGTATTTTATTCCTGTTATACCACAGCAATTTGACAACGCTAGCATTTTTTTTCCCGATTAATTAAAGAACGATACCTCATACTTTTTTATCCATTTCTAGATACATTTCATGTTGTAGAATGTCCGATGTTTATTCCTACAAGTCTAAAATGTAGGTTGGAGTCAATATAAATAAATTATATACTTTAGCACTTTTATTGTGATCTACGCAACCTGAAAGTCCCTTGGGGGACGGCGGAAATGAAAGCAAATTAATCTGACAGAAATGTTAATAATAAGATAATTGTGCTGAATTTGTGCCTTAGTGAAATAATCAGAAATTTCTTTACACTGGAGATATTATTATTATTATTATTATTATTATTATTATTATTATTATTATTATTACACCTCCATTTCAAGCAGCATTTAAACAGAGCCTTCGAAAAGGTTATTAAAATAATACACACTCCTGCCTACACTCTTCTATTTTATGTCATGTTTTTAACCTATTTTTATCTTTTATTTGTCCTTTATCGCTGTTATAGTTTCAGTTTCAGCTCCGAGACTTGCTTTGAGATCCGAACACAGCTGCTGAGACCGATGAGCACACACTAAAACTCATTTAAATATTATTTCCTCCCCCTTTGCACATGACATCATCCATGTGGGACACACGCCACTAACTCCATTAACTGCACACGCAATTTACTGCTCATTATTTATCATTACTAAGCGGCGGCCATTTTGGATTGTGAAAACGTCTTCAAGGATATTTTTATAAACATCACACCAATAATGTGAACCTGGATGGTTTGATCGTGCCTTTACAACAAAGACTGAACCAAATTTGAATCATTAAAAGATTCAGATCCATAGCTATGACCCGATTCTGTCTTTATCCTGTTTCTTACAAGTGAAAATGTAATTTTATTCTATAAATAAACCCTAGTTCTGGTTGTAAGTAAATCTGTATAGATCTTGAGGAGAAATATTATTCTACTCCTAGCAAGATACCTTCTGTTAACAAGAGAAGGCAGATGTCTCCTTTTTGCCTTTTGGGTTCTTGTCTTGTTCTGAATAGATTCTGCCTTAAATGAGTCACAAAGCCTCGGATTTCTGCTGCTTTTGTCTCGTCTTTGGAGCACAGCTCTGCTCTTGTCCCACGTGCTCTCTGAAAAACAGCTGAATCAAGCTGGCTTCAGAGTCCGGCCTGAACAAGAGGCCTCTTTAGGAGACGAGACCCATAACAGCAGAACAGGTTGACGTGATTTAGGAAGAGAACCACTAACAGAATCTATGTTACACGTGTTTTTGGGAAAGCAGATGTGTCTATAGTTTAAGCTGTTTGTGTTGACAGTAAAGCTCAGACAGTTAGGCAGCACAGGAACGTGTCTGGACTAGACGAACGATTCAGTCTTTCTGAACGAGTCACTAAGGTGAACGAATCAGTATCACTAACTCTCCTGCACTGAATCCTTCTTTTTGTTCAGTTGCCAAAGCACAAATTTTCATATATGTCCATAACCAACTTCCTGATGATCAAACTTAGATTTAATCAAGAATCCTTGATTCACTCTTCTCTCATTCAAGCGAATCAGTTTAATGACTCACTGAGTTTAATGAGTCCCGTTCAGAGTCATTCAGTCAGAGCTGGAGATTTTTTTTTAACCATTATCTAAACACAGACATACAAATATACTGTATA
Source organism: Pangasius djambal (assembly GCA_022985145.1). Lineage (NCBI taxonomy): Eukaryota > Metazoa > Chordata > Actinopteri > Siluriformes > Pangasiidae > Pangasius > Pangasius djambal. Next base: position 1,638,696 of record CM040985.1, on the reverse strand, counting down.
ATAAAATAATGCAAAATATCAACATTATAATCTATATTGACTCAAATGAGTCGTGCAACCGAGTGAATCTGAATCAATCATTTAACTGAATCGACTCAAGACTCAAGTACTGTGTATGTTTGATGTTTGCTCTGTGTATGATGTAATAATATTATAATAATATCTGTTTTGAAAGACTTTATGCTTTTTTATTAAAAAAAACATCTTGGTGGTATTTGAAGAAGTCGAAGATGATTTGTCCAGCTTACCACCACTAGGCAGTGTATGAATGTTGGTGTAAGATTCCACAGATAATATTGGTGTAAGGACAGCAATCCAGGTTGTCGTCTATTCCCGTGCCAAGAACTCTGCTGTCTGTAAATTTAAAGGTAGCAACGTACCATTATAGTAAATCCAGTGGCACCAGTTTGTCCGTAGTTTTTCGTGTTTATTTTTATTTAAGTACAAGGTGTGATGGAGCGATGGAGGCTGGGATATTGGAAATCCCTTCACAAAATCAAGGAACAGTGGAATTTTAGTGTTCAGATGTTGACTATTAAGTGAGGATCCTTCGTGCTTCATTCAAGCCTCAAGTACTTTGTGCTTCTTAGCCAAGACTTGTGATTTGTGTAATGATATAACAGAAAGAGAAACCTAGTGACTTGAAATAAGGCTCAGAACTTACACAGAATCAACAACAAACCTTGCATGGGTATAAAGAGTAACAGGAAGTGAATACTGATAATAAAACAAGTATGAGGTGTTATTGGAGCTGTGTGACGGTGCAGTCTGGTATGCTTACCTTCCTGAATCCAGAACTATCCAAACCTTGGTTGAGAACCTGTACGTAGTTTCCATGACATAACAGCACCTGTAAAAGTAGGAGGCGTTTGTATGAAAGTTACGGGTTGGAGACGAGTGATGGTGATAGCCTCTGTTAAAACGTGTATAGATTCCTCATTATTATTGAGCATGAGACACAGTGAGTTTGTTGTCCTGCCAGAGGGTGCCAATACTTTAATCTTGTTTGAAATTACAGATAAGTTTGCGTAGAAACTTCGCCACATGCTCACGTGGCTGAACCTTAAAACCGCATATGTTAATGCCCTATGTAGTGAGCACATATAGTGAACAGGAAGCCATTTTGGATTTGGCTTAATTTAAATATTTTGGTAAGAAAATGTAAAATTGAGACTATTCTTGTATGTAAATGAATAAAAACAATTATGAAACATTTAATTATGTGATTAAATTCTGGAGTTTCTTCCCAAACCAACCAGAAAAAAAAGGAAATTAGGAAAGAGAGAATAATTCACTACGCTACTTTGCTAGCTAGATCTTTTAATAATGTGTGCAAATATTTTTGTAGACCACATCGAGCTAAAAATTCCCGTCAGAGTTACAGAAGTTTCAGTACAGCTGATTTTCTGCGTATGTTGATGAATTTCGATCACGCGTAAAGTTCAAAGCGCATTCACAGCAAGGCTCATTTGCATTTAGTGCAGAACTCCATAAAAGGCAAAGTTCACAGTGAGCTGATGGCGTGAAATGAGAACAAAACGGCGAAAGAAACGGAATTTCTCAGAGGCAGAAACGTGAGTTATTTTCATTCACGTCCATAGCAATAAAAATAATCTGGAGTCAAATTACAGAAAAGGTTAATTAGGTGTGAATTAATCAATTACACTTCGCATTTACACAAACTCAGGTGCAAAACGTAGGATACGAATGTTTTTTAATTTTTTTTCGAACTAAACTGGATTTCCATGAACACCACATTTATTGTGTAAATGCTTCTACAAATAACTCAGGCTACGTTTACACGACAGCGATGTAGTCAAAAATGGAAAAGTTTTTCTCTTGCGTTTTCAAAAAGTTTCACGTATACACGACGACGCTTTCAAAACGATTCACGTTTACACACGTCTGCGATAACGGCCAAAAACGCTGTATTACGTATGCGCTCGCCTTTACAATAGACACGTACTGCACATGTCTACATACCGAACACGTACTACGCACGCGCATGACGTCACCGTTTTCAAAGATTCCCATATTGGGTGTTTACATGGAGACGATAACGGCGGCGTTTTCAAAAACTTGTACTTTGAAACCCGTTTTCAAAAACATGCGTTTTCAGTCCCCAAAATGCCGCTGTCGTGTAAACGAACAGGCAGAACGCATTAAAAAGTTTCCCGTGTAAACGGCCCCTTAGAAATAAACGAGGCCCATTATCATGACGATTCTGTGATCGTGTTTGACCAATCAGAGGTCTCCGATATTTCTAGCTCCGCCCACATTCGCCTATTCAGTTCCCTGATTCAGCAGTAATATTTAGTTACAGTACGACTCACTCAGCAATGAAAATAATGACATGTAATCATGAGTGTAAATTCTGTCAATCTGTAAACGTAAAAAAAAGCTAGCTAATGTAAACACGTTAAGTATTTGTAAAGATATTTGGTGTAATCGATTATCGGTTAAAGGTGTACGAGACAGTGGTGAGAGCGGCCATGCTGTATGGTTTAGAGACAGTGTCACTGAGGAAGAGGCAGGAGTCAGAGCTAGAGGTAGCAGAGCTGAAGATGTTGAGGTTCTCTTTGGGAGTGACGAGGTTGGACAGGATTAGGAACGAGTACATCAGAGGGACAGCTCATGTTGGACGTCTGGGGGACAAAGTCAGGGAGGCCAGATTAAGATGGTTTGGACGTGTTCAGAGGAGGGAGAGGGAGTATATCGGTAGGAGAATGTTGGACATGGAGCTGCCAGGCAGGAGGTGAAGAGGAAGCCAGAGAGGAGGTATATGGAGGTAATAAATGAGGATATGAAGCTAGTGGGTGCAAGTGTTGAGGATGCAGAAGATAGGGACAGGTGGAGAGTGATGATTCGCTGTGGAGACCCCTGAAGGGAAAAGCCGAAAGAAGAAGAAGAAGATTATCGATACGGGCATGGAAGCAACCACGGCAGTTGTGTTTTCGATCATGTCTAATTATCCGCATCTGATTAACACTGGAAAGGGTTTGTGCTCCAGACTGAGGTCTGGACGCGCCGGCTGGCTGTGTGGGAGTTTGTGTGTGGGACACACGCTGACCCACATCAGTGACTGAGATCCCTTCTGTCTAATGAATCATCAGTGTGAAAGAAATTACAGCTACGTACAGCTGAGCCACCCAGGGGCACGAATACTAAACACTCCGGCGTTAGTATATTTTTTCTTTCAAAATATGTTTACTAGGCCATTTTTTAATCGCTGCACGATATGGACGTGCTGATATCGCAATGATGATACGAAATGCGATAAATTTAAGTTGATTTTGCGATATGCGAAATGTGATCATTTTTACGTTTATTCAAAAAGAATGCTAACATATCTCATTTTAAAGTACATAACGGAATTACTGTTGTGCAGAGTGCAAAATAAGGAAGGAGTCTCCAGTGTCAGTGTGAGGTTTTTTTTTGCTTACTCCCTTCGAGAGAGAGAGAGAGAGAGAGAAAGAGAGAGAGAGAGAGAGAGAGAGAGAGAGATATCCTGGTGAGGGAACAACTGTTTACAGCTCTTATAATGTAAGTGACAGAAGATTATATGTAGCTATAAAAGGATAAAAAGTATGACGTGCTGCTTTAAAACTTTACAGGCAAGTTGCTGTGGTGTAAGAGGAATAAAACACTTTCGGAAAGTGCTCTTGTAGGAAAATGATAAACTTCGAGGTGGTAACTGTCACTCCTCATGTTCACACCATGACGTCATTGATTAATATTCTATAACAGCACAACACACGGTGTTTTATTCTTTATGTATAATACGCTGGAGTCATCGGCTGGTCCAGGTCCAGACGTACACTCGTCTCTCTCATAACTACTCACTAATCATTTAGTAATAATCCACGTTAGATACTGTTTAACCCTTTCATGCATCAATTATTTTAAAACACGTTCATGTTGTTTTTTTTTTTTTTAGTTGCATGTCACATGCATTTTGACCTTAAACACACAGGAACAGCAGCACATTATACCTGAAATTTAAAAAAAATCATTCAGGCTGCTTATAAATAATAAATATTTAAGGTACATGGCAAATATTATCAATATTCCTGACATGTACGAAATTGAAATCACTTTAGGACTGTTATATGATGCAGCTGATTTCGCCAGTAAAACAATCTACCTTTTTAAATAAAAGTTCATTGGAGAATTAAAATATATCTTATACCGAACTGCGTCTAGAATGGCAGATAATCTAGAGGGAACACGTTCTTAAATTAATTGTCCATAAGTGTAGACGGTGTATGTGCACGAAAGCGTTATGATAAAGAATATAAGCTAGGACTTTAAGGAGTTGAGGTCACGTGACCGTCGTTGCTGTTCGGAGCTTTGGAAGAAGTGAAGAGTTGCGAGATGTCTTAACCGCAGTGCACTAATTTATTAGCAGTGATTTCGTGTGGCTGCTGTAACTGACCGCTCTGTTGAGAGTGTTTTGGGAATCGGTGCTGAGTGTGTGTGTGTGTGTGTGTGTGTGTGTGTGTGTGTGTGTGTGTGTGTGTGTGTGTGATGCCGTGTCGGCCCCCGGCGTGGGTTCTTCCTCCTGCAGGATGTGTCACTCTGTACCTCAGCAGCTGGAGCTGGAGCCGAGGGCAAAGTTCAGAAAGGCTTCACGAAAACACAATTATTTTCCACTCTCTTTATTTCTAGGCTTCAGGATCTCCAAAGCTAATCATTCCTGAGTCAATTTTAACATAATTCTACAGTAGCCTTTTTTTTTTTTTTACTAAATAACAAATTATTTCAAGTTTCATTAGAGATACTGCGCAATGTTTTTAAACCAAATTTCCAATTTAGAGTAAAACAGGAAACCTTACCAATGACTGGTGTCTTGACAAAATAATCAAGTCATTTCAGATTTTTTTAAAAGGAAGTACAAGCAGTGGAGACATAATGATAGTGTTAAGTTACTGGGAAGTAAATTAATCCTTTTTTTTTTTTTGAGCTTTTGACGGATATATCAGTGATGATGTCATTCATTCCCATTCAGAGACGTCGTGACAGAGTAGGAAGTGCAAAAATGAAAATATCTTGAATATTGTGGAATGATGAAGCTTAATAATGATAAGATTATTAAGTCTAGACTTAGTTTCAGTTTCACTCAAGCTTGAAATTGTCTTCTGTTTGCAAATTATTTGCTTTTTTTTCTAAAAATTAGTGCTTGAAATTAGCAAAAAGAACAAAAATCTGCCGAAACAACAAAAGCATTTCAAGCTTGAAAACAATAAAAATGTCTAGAAATACGCTTAATGGTCTCTTAGGAAGGAAAATGATCAACAACAGGGTGGTGTGATGAAGCAGAATTACAGTTACAACCCTGAGGTGGATTATTTTCCTCTAACAGCACATCCTGAAGTGTTTTATTCCTCTTACACCAGCAATTTTTTTTTTTTTTTTTTACAATTAACGTTAGTTCAGGTCAGTTCCTGTTCTCACTTACGTTATAGCAGCTATAATCAGTCGTTCCATCACCAGCCTCTCTGTTTTTTCCTCTCTCTTGAAGTGAATTAGACAAAAAACAAAAAACAAAAACGCAGCTTGTGATGGAAAATTAATCAACACTTTCTGACCAATAAGAATCAAGAATTCAAAAGTGCTGTGGCATAATGAAAAATAGCAGATAAATGTGACTATATTTAGGACATTTTGTTACTCAAATACAAAAAAAAATGTTTTTTTAAATTAGCATTTTAAAAATAATATTGAACATTTACACCTTTTCAAACCCGAGGCCTCAATTTAAACAAAATGACTAGAACAGGTTCTAAATTTGTGCCTAAGAAATACGAGTACGCGAGTACGCACAAGAAAATAGGTATTTATATATAACACATCTGGACGCACAGCTGTATGCAAATCCCACACGTTTTAAATCGATGCGCTCATGCATATTGTAATGGACAAACTCATACTCATTTGCATAAAGAAACGCCCCAAATCGCCATATATGGTTACATGGAGCGACTTCAATTCCTTTAGATGCGCCTTTTATGTACGATTTTACTTTACATTTCATCTGTCACCTGTATCACCTGCACCTTTTTGTGAGCACTGAAATCAGTAATTACTCTCTCTCTCTCTCTCTCTCTCTCGCTCTCTCTCTCTCTCTCTCTCTCTCTCTCTCTCTCGCTCTCTCGCTCTCTGTCATGCTGATATAAGTGACAGTAAGGTGGATGGAAGCTCCTCATGATCAGTTTACCTGCTATTACACTTTTATGGCTGTAGGAAATCTATATTAACATTCTCACGCACATGCAAAACTTGATAAATGACACCCTATGCGTAGAAGTGTGTGTGTGTGTGTGTGTGTGTGTGTGTGTGTGTGTGTTTACAGAGAAAGCCATGCGTACGCACGGTTGATAAATGAGACGCCTGAATTACTGACTGATATCTTGTCATGTAACAAATCTCATCGGAAGGTGTGAATTCTCTCGATTTTAATAATTGTGTGTGTGTGTGTGTGTGTGTGTGTGAGTTGCACCTTTAATGGAAAGAGGGTTTAAAAAAAGCACACACACACACACACACACACACACACACTGCTTTCGATATCTCCTGTGAAGTCTGTAGAGTCACACCGCTTATTAAAAAGAGCACTGATTTCTCATTTCATGCTCAGCAGCACTAAGCAGAACGACGAATATGTGTAGACGGTTGGCTCGGTGATGCGGATAAATCCCGTTCTGCGCCTCCTGTCCTTCCTCCGATCTTCACTCCGCCTCCACTGAACACTTCATTGTCCTGCTCTTCGATCCACTCTGCTACGCTCTCTTCATATTTTATTTGCCTCTCTTTTATATATATATATTTTTTTTTTTTGATTGGTCCTTCATTTTCCCCTCTTGTTTGTTGCCATGGAAACTGATAGTTGTGTCCGGGGCTTCACTGATGTACCCTGTACGAACCCCGAGCCGTGGCTAATAAGCTCCACATACATAGCGCTCATGTGGCTTGGATTAAAACCTGTTTTCAGCCTCGTTCGTCAGTGCACTCGAGGGGAAAGCGCGATCGCGTGTAGGTTGAAGCTAATAAACGAGTAATTAATATCCGGTCCGTATGCTTTCACTGATTAATGGTGCGTGCTCAGACTTTCACGCCATCGCTTGGGATTCGTTCACTCTCCCTGTACGTCACGGTGCTGTTTAAAAGGTTACGTGGTGTCAGTAACGTGCAGGAAGTGCATCGTGACCTTTTCCTCGAGTCCTGCTCTCAGACAGTTACACTGACACAGAGACAAGGCGAGTTTTCAGGAAGACATCGAGAGAGAGAGAGAGAGAGGAACACGTCGCAGTTTACACCACTGCGCTGTTGAGTTCTGGACTGTGATTGGTCAGAAGGTGTTGGTTAATTCTCCGTAACAGCAGCTCTGACAGTAGTGCAGCTACGAATCACAGGTTCATATCAACTAATGCACTCGTTCTAAGACGTTACCGTTTTTATAGTAACAGCTCATTCGCGGGGACTCGGGTGCTAAAAAAGTGACGTTGTGCAGTTGGTGATGATGTTATGGTGAAGTTTTTAAGTTAAGGAGACGTTTACTTAACATTTGTGGAAGGAGTCTCCAGCGTCAGCGCTTTGCAACAGTCAGAAGTAAAGCTGTAACTTTCAGGAGTTTGCGGTTTCTTGACTGTTCATAGCTGCTTGAACGTGAGTATGAACAGAAACTGACTTTGTGGATGTTCCCCGACATTAAATGTAACTACAAATGGACAAAAAGTATGACGAGTTGTTCTTTAATAAATAAAAAATTGTAATCGTTGGTAAATTGCTTTAGTATAAGAGGACAAAAACACTTCAGGATGTGTTGTAATAGGAGAATAATCAGTAATGGATGCCTATTAAACAGGTACATCTAATCTGTATCTACAATTAAAATACAAATCCATCTGCTGCTCGGGACAAAGTATTGGCTCCCCTGTTTCCCGATCCAGCGAATGAACATCATCACTGCTGAGCAGATATTATTTAAGTGGTAGTAACTGTAATCTCCAGATTGACCTGTATGTTTGAGGAACCTAATAAACTGGCCACTGACCAGCGTCTGCTCTGATGTTCCTCACAGATACACAGACGAGGTGTGAAGAGAGCTTCTGAGAAACGTCACGGCTACTCACAGGGAGAGACATTTACAGGTACATATGGTATGGAGAGATTTTTTTTTTTCCTTTATTGGTTCAGAATCATTTGCAACAAGACTCATTTCAAAACAGCATGGAAATGATTCACTGCACGATTCATTTCTGATTCACCTGATGATTCATTTTTCACCTCACTGAATCAGAAATTTTTTTAAAAAATCTGGTCGTTTCATAAATATCGTATCTAGATCGGATCCTGACCCCAGATCCGTTTACACTTGCGTCAGATTGAAATTAGATCTCTGTATTGCGTGTAAATGTGCAAATCAGTTAATTAAATTCAAACTCCAACTTCCTGTTTCCTTGTTTTCAGTCGTTTTCAGTTCCCACAGGCACGGATCACGCATGTCATGCTATGTAGCATGTTAAGAGGAGGTTTGGTTGTCCAATTTGTCTCAGTTCACAGTATTTTTTTAAAAATTTTTATTTCCGATGAGAAACGATAGTAGCTGTGTATAACTTCACTACAAAAAATGCCATGTTAGCAAGTGAAAACATCGTATAGTCAAATTTATGTACAGTTTTCTACTGAAAGATTACAATAAACCAAATCTAAGATGATTAAACCTTTTCTTTGACATTTTTACTCTTTTCAGGCTTGAAAAAGTCATGTTTTGTTTGCAGATAATTTTGCTAATATCAAGCATTTATTTCTAGAAAGAAGCAAAATAATCTCCCAATAGAATAGAAAATTATAGATAAAATTGGCTATATTTTAAGATATTTTCGCTTGCTTAGATGTCATTTTTGCAGTGTTTAAAAGCTAAGCGGTTCAGTGTCGATGAAATAACGCTCTAATCAGTGTGAAAAATCAGTTCAGTAAATCAGTACCAGCTTTGTTCTCGGATTAGATTAGCAACGCAAGCTAACTGTTAGCTACGTACACTCACCAGAGGCACCGACGATGTCTTCTACATTTTTTCAAGCTTTATTTTTCTTTGTAATGTCTCTGTACCCGTTTAATGAGATGTCCTATATGACAGGACGAGAAGAAACCGTGGTTATGAGTTTTGCGTCCGTTTTTGCTGGAACTAATTGGAGCAAGAAACGAAAGTCGCGAATGAGGAAGTGAAGAAACGTGAAGAAAAGGAATCGTTTGAGAGAACTGTTTGGATTTTTCACAAATTTGTATAGAATTGAGAAAATCTCAGTTCAAATGTCACTGAAATTGTGGCTTTGTGTCTCACACACACACACACACACACACACGTAGAAAACCGTAAACCGTAGAACGATCGCTTTGTCGCTCGCTGGTCTGAACGTAGGACTGAGTCACACCTGGATTCGATTCTGTTTCATCCGAATACTTGCGTCAGTATTCCTAATCCGGGTTTGATCCCGATCCCGATCCCGAAACACAACCGAGTGTGAACTACATATCCTCCGTCTCTTTTGGTTTATTATTGGTTTTTACTCCTACATGTTAACGCTCATACCGTGCATGCGCTGATTTAGCTGCCGCTCATTATTGATTATTGCTGTCGTCTTGCTGTTTCAGCCTCATTGCATAAATTAGCCATCAACCTAATGCCATTTCTTCAATAGTGTTCTACCTGATGCTTGTTAAACCATATCGACAGAGTAATTTAAACACGTCTGTCATTAATCTAGAGGTCTCTAGTCTGGAGTCAAGTCCAGGATTATATTCCTGCGCTAAAACGAGTGGATTAGCAGGATGCTGACATCATCCAGAGCACGAGAACTCTCCTTTCAGCTATTATTAATAAACAGTTTAAAGCTCAGATACATATTTTTATTTTATGTATATTTATTAGTCAGATAAATTGTATTAACCCTAGACTAGGTAATGATGAAGTTAAATTATGATAGCTAGGTTTTTTTTTGGTTTTTTTTTTAAAGCTTTTTTCGACCATTTGAGCTCATGAATTTATGATTAGTCGAATCCTGGCCGCTTGCATGCTTTACCAGTCCAGAAATCATCTACATTTTTTTCTTCCTAAGGAACAAGGCTGTTATTCTGTGCAGAAATACTGTGCAAAAAAAAAAAATTATGCAAATGTATGGTTCCTATTTTAATCCTGTCACTTATTGAAAAAGAGCGAATGTGACTTGTACAGAGCGAGCACTGTATTTTCTGTTTTGGAGCTGTCAAAGTCCGTTTTGAATCTGTGAAAAGAGCAAGAACCCAGTTTCCATGGAGAATTTAATGTCCTATTTCTAACTCATCTGCGAATTAACGACACATTCACACAAAAGACGTGTTTCTTTTAGGTTTCTGTCAGTCAGAAATAAGACGTAGAACAAACATCTCTGAATGTATAGCCAGTATTTCAGTAATGTGTAGTTTTCTGGAAACTCACTTCCTGTCTGTTCTTTATCTCTTTGTCTCTTAAAATCATGGACGAACATGTGAACACGTTTACCTGGAGTCGAGTACAGTCTTTTAAATCGGCGACTTTTCTTCTCCAGTGATGTTTTTTCCATGTTGTTATTATTCGAGAGGGCAGCTGGGGCGACTACAGAGCGCTGTGTGCGAAAATGTTGGCGTCCGTTTCCTCCTCAGCACAGCGTTGCTCGCCAGCTGGGGTCTTATTTGGACTTGGAGGCCTGCTTTCCTCCCGAGGCGTGGATCGTTAGTGCGGTTCGTCCATTTGGATCAGACTGAGGCTCTGACAGATGTGTAGCTCAATGCAGTAGACATTCATAACAAATTATTGCTCACACTTGTGGTTTCAGCAAAAGGACGCCATCTTTAGATTTCACAGAAGCTCTCGTATTGTAAGGAGGACTTCGGTCTAAAGGCTACGTCAGTATTTACACTGGGAAAGTTTCTAGTATTCAGAATCGGGTTGCGCACATGTTGGATTTTCTGAGCCTGCCATTCAGATCATTCAAATCACCTCCATGTAGTTCAAGACTACACGAGGTTGCCAGATTTTTCTTGAGTAGAAGTGTTCATGTGTTCAAGACGGGACTGAGTAGAAGTGTTCAAGATGCCTAGACCTTCGCATTTATAATTATTTGAAAAAAAAAATCAGGGATAGAAAATGCAAATTGAGTGACCTTTAGATATCTGATATATTATTAATATATACACCTGTAATACTATTTAACATAAAATCAGAAACAATTTAACAACTTGATAACTAAAAAAGACTAATACAGTGATGATGATGTCTTCCAACAAAATGGCTTCCACACTCATTATTCAGCAGCACATAAAATAGCACTTGATCCAGCACATCCTGTTGTTTAGATTTGTATTAATTTTTTTTGTTGTTTAGATTTTGTATTCAACAGTTAATTGCGCACGTGGTTAGCATAGCTGTGAGATATTAAATCGAGGTCATGAAATCATAATGTATGTATGCAGGATATAACCATATTTTGTTACACTTTTGATTGACTATTTTGAGTTGTTTAATTAATAAAATAACACCAAAGAATTTTGTTAATTTGATCCGAAAAAAGTGTCAACAGTTTGAAGGATAAGCTGACCGAACACGCATCTGCTACGCTTATAGAGAAACTTTAAGTTCATTCATAATTAATTTTATTCATTAAAAATTCATTCCTTGATATGAGCGATGTCTCCGAATAAGGTCCGTCTCCTCAGATGTCCTCAGTGTAAAAGAAAAAAAAAATTTTTATGTTTATGGACTTTAGAGGGATGATATTATTAACTAATCGATAGTGTCATATTTATGTATTTAATATCACTTGAGCCGATATCACGCAAGAAAAATGCGCTTAAGTTCAAGGTCAGAATCGAGTGTAACTGAGACATGCCTCTGTTTTACTCAAACTCCGCCCCTATGTACGTAACTTCTGAATGACGCTCAAGTCTGTAGTTATGTCTTACGTCCGAATTCCAAGGTGAATAGCTTAAAGGATGTTTTATAGCTTTGTAGCGTTTTGAGACATGTTTAAATCTTCCCAGCTTGATTTTTTTTATGATTGTCCCCATGAAATTCTATCTGTTTGGATCTCTCTCTCTCTCTCTCTCTCTCTCTCTCTGTGCTGCTAAGGTACTGAACCTGTCCTTTCTTGTCTCACTTAGCTTTGTCTCTCATCAATATATGACTTTTATCCTCAGGAGAGAGGAAACATGCAGTCCAGCATCCATCACTCATTTATAGTAGATAAGCCAGCGCTCGGACTCCAAAAGCAGCTCTGTCCAAGACAAACAAGCTCTTTTTCCCTTTCAGAATAATGAGGCCTGGGAAAACGGAGAGAGCAGCCGTCTCACACTGTTACCGTGCTTTGTTTTAGGCTCTTCAGGATCGCCTTTGCAAAACCTCGCGTTTGGTGAATGAACACCGTATAGCATAAAAGCATAAACACCGAGAGCTATTTATATTTTACAGTCAGTGCTTTCGGGCAAAAAATATAAAGCAAACGCTGCAAATGAGACCTCAGAGACGTAACTGTTTAACAGAATAATTCATAATAGTTACTGAATAATAAAATCTAAAATGAATAATAAGATTTTAATACACAATCACTTTAGTTTTGTTGCTATTTTAGTGCTCAACTGCCATTTTTGCGAAGCTCATGTAACTGCAATAGCTGAATTATTTACTGCTAGGCACATAATTGGAGTTTAAAGACCTGTGTGGTACTTTTTAATTAGCTTTTAGATTAAACCTGTAATGCTACACTAGTATATTCTCAGATAAATGATGTATACCTGATGGTACCTATTGGATCTAATGCTGTGGAGGTCATTTGAAAACTGTTGTCAGGTTGTTTCTGTTGGCATGGAGATTCCACTGTCAATCATCGTGTGATCTGACACGCCCACACACATCTGATCAAGTGAAACGTTGATGTTTTTGTAGCATTTAACTATTTAAATTGTAGTTAAGTGTATTTATTACTCTAGCTAACAATTTTTGGTTCCCAGAATGTTCTGGGAATGTTTGTTGTTGGTTCCTGAAACGTTCTGAAAACATTTTTAGTTCCTGTTTGTTTGTTTTTTTCAGGAAAGTTTTCCTATAGATATAACATTCCTATAGGAAAATAGATATAACAGATATAACATTGAAGCTTTGTTGCGCATTATGGTTCAGAAAACGTTCCCCTAACGTTGTACGAATCTTTAAACTTCAAACTTTAAACTTCAAACCTCTCAGAAACCTTGTGGTAACCCGTAATGTTTCAGAGTATGTTTTCCTAACATTTCGGTAACCTTTAAATCATTTGAAACCTCTCGGAGACTTTGTGGTGACCTGTGATGGTTGAGAGAACGTTCCTCTAACGTTGTAGTTACGTTTGAATCATTTGAAACCTCTCAGAGGCTTTGTGGTGACCTGTGATGGTTGAGAGAACGTTCCTCTAACGTTGTAGTTACGTTTGAATCATTTGAAACCTCTCGGAGACTTTGTGGTGACCTGTGATGGTTGAGAGAACGTTCCTCTAACGTTGTAGTTATGTTTGAATCATTTGAAACCTCTCGGAGACTTTGTGGTAACCTGTGATGGTTGAGAGAACGTTCCTCTAACGTTGTAGTTATGTTTGAATCATTTGAAACCTCTCGGAGACTTTGTGGTGACCTGTGATGGTTGAGAGAACGTTCCTCTAACGTTGTAGTTACGTTTGAATCATTTGAACCCTCTCGGAGACTTTGTGGTGACCTGTGATGGTTGAGAGAACGTTCCTCTAACGTTGTAGTTACGTTTGAATCATTTGAAACCTCTCGGAGACTTTGCGGTGACCTGTGATGTTCAGAGAACGTTCCTCTAACATTCTAGTAATGTTTACATCATTTGAAATCTTTTGGAAATCTTGTGGTAAGCCGTGATGTGTCAGAGATTGTTCCCGAAACGTTCTAGTAACCTTTAAATAACTTGAAACCTCTCAGAAGCCTTGTGGTAACCCGTAATGCTGACTTTGTTCAACAGAATAGAAAGTCCTCAGAGCGTTATGAAACAGTTCCTCAAAAAAACAAACAAACAAACAAACAAAGAAAAGGGAACCAAATGCTAATGTTAAGGAAACGTTCTTTCTTTGCTGTGTCTTTATTCCACAGATTTTTAGCATCACAAACCACGTTGCCATGGCGACAGAGGCTTTAATAATGCAGTATAGCGGCTGGTTCTGTGGCGAGCGCAGATAAGGCTCAGGTGCTGCGTCTAGAGTGTGGAGAAGAGGATTAACAGGAGGAATGATGTGTGAATTTTGTTCTTCCTACTCGCTTCAAAGCAGAATGCTCATCTTTGTAACGAAGGATATAGCACGATCGATGGAAAGATCAGTAATTAAGTCTAAACAGTGTTTTCTGTTTCTTTAAATGCAGCCACTCTCCTGTGTGTGTGTGTGTGTGTGTGCGTGCATGAGCTAAAGACGCTGGCTTCTTTGGAGCTACAAAGCTAATGTAGATAACATAATGGAGGTCTATAGGCTCCAGTGTTGCATTGTGCGCACACAAATCACACAGACATGCTGATGTGGAGTTTAACAAATATGGACAATTATACAGAGATAAAACAGCCATAGCTCCATCTTAAAAGCAGATCTCTTTTTCTCCCCAGCGCTCAGGTATGGGGCGTGGCCTACTTCAGTCTGAAAGAGGAACCGGATGTTAGAATTAAGCTCGACAGATATTCTCTAACTCAAATATTTCAGAAGAAGGCAGCATTCTGTCACTCTTGCATCACAACTGAGGGAAAAACAGATGGCTCGTAGGAGCCTCGACATCCTCTGATGGCTTCCAAACATCTGAAATGAGAGTTTATAGCGAAGTGAATGAGCTGAGATGATGAGGAATCGTCGAAGCTCTGTGTGTGTGTGTGTGTGTGTGTGTGTGTGTGTGTGTGTGTGTGTGTGTGTGTGTGTGTGTGTGTGCGCGCGCAGTAGTGTTCGACTGCACGGCTGCTTGTTGATGGATGGAGGCCGACTGAATCGGCTGTTTTGCGAGAGCTATGGGAAATCACTCCAGCACGCTGCACTTCCCCCAGGCCGCCCTGACAGCTTGATTTATTTGGAAAGAAGCTGTGCGTGATCGGTTCCTAAGCCTCGAGTCTCTCCTTCGCTGAATTTTCGGTCACTTCTCAAGCAGTGCACAGTTTTGTTCTGGTTCATAACTTTCCTCTGTAGCATGAAACACACTGCTTTTGGACCTGTTGTTTTTTTTGTTTTAATCCAGTGAATTCTTTTCTATGGATTATACCACAGCGCTGTTGAATTCTGAACTGATTAATTCTCTAGAACAGCAGCTCTGTCAGTAGTGCAGCGGCAAATACCAGGTCTATATACATTACTGCGCTCGCTCCGATACGTTAGCGTTTCTATAGTAACTGCTCGTTCACGGGGACCTGTACAGCGTACTCTCTTTCTTTTTCTGGTAACATGACCATATTAGCTTATTAACTTGGCGAGGGAACGACTGTTTATCGCTGCTATAACGTCAGTGTTTTTGTGAATGTTACACTAAATGTAACCATAAATGGATAAAAAAATGCGACGTTGTTCTTTGATCAATTAAAAAATTGTAATCGTTAGCAGATTGCTGTGCGAATATACGAGGAATGAAACACTCGACGTTGGAAAATAATCAACTTTGTAGTGCGCTCCATCGCACCACAGCATTGTTGATTATTTTCCTATAACAGCACCACACGGGGTGTTTTATTCCCATGGGCTATTAATAGACACGTTGGCGTTTGGAGACGTCAGTGGTCTTGAGTAAAGCTGGTGAACTTGATCCCTTTAGAGACGATGACCACACACACACACACACACACACACACACACACACACACACACACACACACACACACACACCTGCTGGATTAACACAACTCAAACTTAGTCAAGCTTGACAGAGCTCTCTCTCTCTCTCTCTCTCTCTCTCTCTCTGTGTCTCTCTGTCCGTCTCTCTCGCTGCTGCTATTGTGCTGTAAATGACTTTAGGGGGAAAAAACCCCGTCTGGGAGGATTATTGAATTACGCCCGGACCGTTTCATATGAAAAGAGGTGGAATTATTCGCAGCTATCTCCATCCGGCTGCGTTGGGGTTATTTTTGTAGGGATCTCCAGCTGCACCCGGTTCTCAGAAGCCGCAGTAAATCCTGACGTTCTCTCTGTGACGGCGTGAGAGAAATAAACCTGTGTGCTAGAGGGAGAACTGAGAGCCCTGTGCACTAATGAGCAGCCTCCCCATTAACCTAAATCTCCCCTAATGCCCTGTCATTACCCAGAGTGCATCATCAGACAGGAGCGTCTATTATCAGACGGGCTGTGCACCTTTTACTTTATTAATGTTAATGGAATGGTGCAGGAAATGCAATATACTAATGCTTTATTATGGCTCAACATACTATATACAGACTATTACTTAAAATGTCAAGTGGTCGAAACTAAGGTTTTCATTTCTTCACAGCTTTGTGCTGATATATATAAAAAAAAAAACCTGCAAAAAAAACAGAAACAATAACACAACGCCCGAGTCCTACCTAGCATCGGCTAACTTACGAACTTAGCTTGCACACTAGATTAGATTTATTATTCTCAGATCTTCAGAGATTTATGCCGCGTTCGTTGTGCCCTGTAAGCGGCAATTTGCGAGTTGTAATGACGCCATTTTCCACCTCGGGACGTTAAACGTGTGAAGCGGGGAAAAAATGGACGCCTCCACGTGTTTCGTTTGCTCTGTCAGAGCACGTAAAGCTCATACAAAGCTACTTTAAGCGCACTGTTACTGTTACAGGCCTGAATGATTACGGGTTCTGTTCTACTGTAGTGAACCTCAAGCATTCATGCAACATTTTGGACTGAAATTGCAGCACAGCGACAACAGCAGACAATAGCGGGTCACGTTAGCAACAAGCTAGCCGGCTAACATTAGCGATAACTCTACTGTTAGCTTCTCAAAACAATGATTAGTATGATCAGTATTATAGATTTAACCATGTACTGTGTCTGTATATTAACTGATCTAAAGCCAGTACTGCTTTAAACTCATTTAAAAGTAGAGAAGGGGAATTTGTTGAGCGGCCATGTTGTTTTGACGTCATTCCGTAAACGGGGAAGGACCTGGTAGTTGAGAAGATTACTCCAAGTTAAAATTTCAAGTTTTCTGTGACTTTTAGTGGCTGTAGGCGGGAAATTACAAGTCACAGCCTCACGCTGAACGCAGCATTATCCCTCGCTTCATCTGTACCTGAAGAGAACAATGCGGCGGCTCTTTAGTGTTTTAGTCTGTCCAGCTCTCTCAGCTCCTCATCAAAGCTTCGGTGTTGACACTAATACCGTCGTCAGTGTTGTCACCCTCGTCGTAGGTGCCGTAGCTCGCTAGCCGATCCGATCCTACGCCGTCGTACAGCTCTGTTGCATTCTGGGACTTTGAGTCCAGCATTTGCATTTTAATAACATTGTTTTAATAACAGTGTTTCAGATTGTTGACTTAGATTTAAATGTCTTTATACCTGCACTAGCTGTGATGTCAGAGTCACACGTCACCGCTAACCTCTCACAGGAATAACGGAAATACATCACAGGCCAACAAACTAGCTCCAGAATCACTCGCATATATTTCAGTATAAACAGATTAAACGTTTTCCTTTAAAAGCAGCTGCCAAGACTGAAATCCACATTATGCTGGAGTTACAGTAATCCCACCTTCTTGCTTTATGCATGATTTTAGAAATGATTTCTATAAAGCCACAGGCTCGTTAAACACCCGGCTTCATTAGGATGATTGGCAGGATCACATGGCCGGGCTCTAACGTGCAGCATGTGGTCTGAGGAGGTGGAAGGACATGTTTATTTAGTTTGCCGAGTCCTGCTCCTGGTGTGAACGAGACCAAATGTGCTGCTCCACCCGTCCTGATGGTGTTTTTTTTTTTTTTTTTTCCCCATTTCTTTTTTTTTTTCCTCCTGCCACTCTTTTCTACTCCCACTCATCTTCATTCTGCAGTTCTTTATTTCATAACCGTGCATAAACAAACCCGTCATGCTCCAGTGTGTCAGCTCTCTTTATTTCTTCCTGATTACACGAGATGTGAGAAATCTGATTAGGAGAATTCACTTTGCATTTTCGTGCCAGCGAAACCCGGAGCTGTCAGCGACTCATTTAACCGGCTGATGGATTTAATTTTTGCGTGAACGCAATGTCTGTTCCCATGCATTTCTTTCTTTTTTAAATGAGGAAGTTGTAGAGAATGAGGTCATTCATTTTAATTAAGTTAAGAGCACAAAGCTGCTGCTTTTCACTCAGCGTCTAGAGAAAGCCATCCCCTTTTCTCCAGAGTGACTGACCGTGTCGTGTACGCTGATGACCGTCTCGTTTTGTGTCCAAAGGGGCAAGGAGACGCCTCTGCGAGAAGCACGGCCATGGAGGGCGATTGTCTCAGCTGTATCAAGTACCTCATGTTCATCTTTAACTTCTTCATATTCGTAAGTACCTCCTCTTTTTCACACACCTCTGATCTTGTCTAGACTCTTATCCTCCGATCTACCTTTATACAGTTTCGTTTGCTTCCATGAGGAATCCACAGAGAGGATCGGGACGATGATTTAGGCCGTGTTTGAAAGGCTTTATCACCTCCTGTTTTCTTAAGTGAAGTTAATAGCTGGTTTCTGGGGTTGGTTTGTGTGGCCAGCGGGTCTTGTTTTCTTAAAACCATATGTGGTTCAAAAGAGTCTGTAAAAAAAAGCCCAGAACAATCCGTGTTGCCACCTACAATAAACTTTAAGACTATATCATGAGGAAGCACATTCATCTCCTGCCAAAGAATCTCGGGTTGGCCCACGAGCTACAGCGCACTTCCTCTGCTCAGGGCTTTTTTTTCTTTTTTTTCTTCTTGTTAGCAGTCTTGTGAACTTCCCTTTGCTACGCTAAAGGCAAGAAAAAAAAAGTGTTAAGTCATATGTACAGTGGACTATCGATGCTACACAAATGATCCGAAAACAGAAAAAAAACAGCGATTAAAAAAAAAAAAGTGGCACCTAAGCTGTTCTCGCTTCTTCTAGAATGAAATATTCGGGAGTTTTCCGGAGTTTTCCTAAATCAGATAACACCATTTTGTCATTTTATCAGTAAAATGTAAGAAGAAATTCTGACGGTCCATTTGCAAAACTAGCTTACTTAAACTAGCTAGCTACCTAACTAGCAAAGACCTTTTAATTCTAGCTAGCTAGTCAGAGCTACATTTTCCCACAGGTTTTTAGCGTATAAGCTTGGGTTAGTACGAAGACGATGCAGAAAAATCATGCTAACGTTATAATTGTTACTGAATTCTGGATTCTGATTGGTCAGAAGGTGTTGATTAATTTTCTGTAACAGCAGCTCTTACTGCAGTACGTTATCTAATACGTTATTGTTTCTATAGTAACAGCTCATTCACAGGGACTTGTACGGCAGATGCTCCACTAATAAAAAACGGATTAAAAAAACGTATAATCGTTGACCAGTAAGGAGACGTTTATTATTTAACATTTATGGAAGGAGTCTCCAGTGTCAGCGCTTTGTAACAGTCAGAGGTAAAGCTGTAACTTTTAATTTTCTGACATCTTCGGGACAGATGAGTTCACGCTTTGTGACAAAAGATGACACGCTGAGGTTTTTTTTAACTTCAAGAGAGAGAAAAAAGAGAAGCTGGTGAGGGAAAGACTGTTTATAGCTGCTATAACGTAAGTGAGAACAGGAAGTAACTGGTTTCGTGGATAAATGGATAGAAATATGATGTTTCCTTCTTTAATAAATCAAAAAATATACAGTATATACTTGTTGGCAAGTTGCTCTGGTGTAAGAGGAATAAAACACTTTGGGATGTGCTGTTATAGAAAGTAATCGTCTTCATGGCGCTAACAGTGACTACGCTTCATCACGCCGTCCCGTCGTTTGCGTTGTTTTATTCCTGATAACGTTACTGTTCCTCTTCTCCGACAGCTCGGTGGATCGTTTTTACTCGGAGTGGGAATCTGGGTGCTGGTGGATCCTACAGGTTTCAGGGAGATCGTAGCAGCCAATCCTCTGCTCTTCACCGGAGTCTATGTGATCCTGGCCATGGGCTCCATGCTCTTCCTGCTCGGCTTCCTGGGCTGCTGTGGAGCCATACGGGAGAACAAGTGTCTGCTGCTGTTTGTGAGTCCATTTCCTGTGTAGGGACTCTGACATCCTTAGGACGTTTCCGGGATCGGTACTATCGCTGAGCGATATGACATAACAAAATAGGAATTTCATTGTAACAAAGTACATATGACAAGTAAAGATCCTGAATCTTGAATCCGACGACATGGTTATCGATATCGTGGTAAATTATATGACAGTACACTTTTCTGAGATATTGTAGGTATTGTGATATCTTTTTAAAACATTTTTTTAACAACTACAAACTCTGGTTGATTTGATGTTAGCATTTTTTTAATGTTTTATCTTTAAAATGTTCCAGAAAACGGCTGCGGTGTAAGAGGAATAAAACACTTCAGGATGTGCTGTTATAGGAAAATAATCACCTTTGGATTAGTAACAGTAATTCTGCTTCATTACTTCACTCCGTTGTTGATTATTTTTCTATAAAAGCAACACATACAGTGCTTTATTCTTTACATAACATGCATATAAGCGGTTTCGGATGCATATAAATAAACTGTTCATTCTGAATCAGTCGGAATTCATTTATTTGGATTTGGTGGAAATGTTTGGACTAAAAAAATATAAAATGTCACTCTTGATTCAGTAATAATAAGTGATAATAATAATAATAATAACGTGTCTCTTTCCTGCTTCTTTTTTTGTGCAGTTCTTCCTGCTCATCCTTATCATATTCCTGGCAGAGCTCGCTGCGGCCATTTTGGCCTTCATATTCCGGGAGCATGTGAGTATCCGAGTCTCTACCATCCATCATCAGATTATTTTATTTGCTCCGTAATATACCTCCTTGGTCGCTAATCATATTCCTGCATCAACAGCTCACCAGAGATTATTTCACCAAGGAGCTGAAAGCACATTATCAAGGCAGCAACAACACGGACGTCTTCACCGCCACCTGGAACACCATCATGGCTACGGTAGGCTAAATTATTCCGTTACATATGTTTATGCTCTGTAACATCGTGCTGTGGTGCTAACGCTCGTGTTATCGCGTCTCACGGCGCAGTTTGAATGCTGCGGCGTGAACAGCGCCGATGATTTCGATCAGCAGAGCGCCTTCAGACGCCTGAACCCCGGCAGAGCCGTTCCTGAGGTCTGCTGCCTGAAGAACGAGCAGCTGGTGAACGTGGACGAGTGTCTCTGGGGGAACATGCCCTTCCGCATCAAGGTTAGCATCCTGCGTTTCGTCAAGACCATTGCGTAATCGATGCGAAATAATGTTTAATATGTCCGAAAAAATGTCCCAGAACCTCTCTAAACCTTTATTCTCAATAAAAAAAAAAATATCAGGATTTATAAACATGCATGAATATGCAAATTCGGAAACACCCCATATCCTCCTGCCATCCTTGCTAGTGTAATATCGCTAACATAGCTAACTTAGTTTGTCATTTTCTCACTGATTTAATTAACATCAGCGAGACCTGTCAAAATATAATGTTACCATAGCAACCACGATTTGGTTCGTCACTGATATTAGCAACAGTAGGAAGCCATCTTAGCATACAGGTAATGCGGGTTAAAGTTTTCAGGAGCCACATAAACATCATCGTAATAATTTGCATGTAAGATATGATTGGTCCAAAGCCTTGGATCTTACTTAGTGACATCACAAACTGTTCTCATATGTAGCCCCGCCCCCAAAAATCAGTTCGTATTTCACTGGGAAAATGTGATGCTTGTATCACAGCGCTGTTGAATTCTGGATTGTGATTGGTCAAATCACAGGTTTATATTAATGCGCTGTTTGTAGCTGCTATAAATACGTGACTGATAACAGGAACTAATATGTTTCGCAGATGTTCTACAACATTAAATGTAACTCTAAACAGATAAAACGTATGATGCGTCATTCTTTGTTGTCAAGTTGCTGTGGGAATAAAAGGAATAAAACACTGAAAGAGGTGCTGTTATAAGGAAAATAATCAACTTCCGTGTGGTAACAGTAACTCCGCTTCGTCACGCCGCGCCATCGCTCATTATTTTCCTGTAACAGAATGACACTGAGTGTTTTATTCCTTAGATATTGTATCCTTGTGTTATCCTGAAGTCTGTGTGTAAGATGTGTATTAGATTTGTGAATGAGGTCATCGGGGAAAGTCCTGCCAAAGACTCATAATTCCATCCTCTGTTTTTAAACAGGGCTGCTACTCGGCTGTGGTGGATTACTTCGAGGCGTACATCTACATGGCCGGAGCTCTCGCTATCGTCGTCCTGACCATAGAAGTAAGCTCACGATTCTGATTTCATTCCTGAAAGACATTTTACATTGTGCAGCTGCTGCTATAAACACGCCATGGTCACGCAGTTTATTGTGTCTCACTGCCACCTGGTGGACAAAACCGGAAGCGAATCTTGTTTGTCTCGAGGTTGTTTATAATTCTTACATGAAGTTGCGATAATTGAATTCTAAAAATATGTGTTAATTAACAAAACACTTTAATGTTGGTTACGATTTTAACAAAACATTTTGTTAAAGGTGAAATAGTCTGTTTTTTTTTTTCCCCTTACACTCCTGGGCAAAAAATAAATAAATGGGCCAAGCCCAAAATGGCAAAAATATTAAGGTTTTAATGGTCTTTTCAACAAATCACTGATCAGGAAATTAGCAAGAATGAAATAAATACTGCAGATCTCTGCCTGCTCTATCAATCCTCGTTCATTTATGAGCTTGTTATCAGGCCCTTGATGGGCTGCATCAGGTTTGGCAGACAACCAAATAGTGACTAATCTTTTTAAGGAAAAAAAAATAAAATCCCAGAAGACATTTGTGGAAAATTTTGTACACCCAGACATGTGACAGTTTGAATTTCACATCAAACATTTGAATCATTGTCACGATTTTACCTTTAGTGTACAAGAAGACTATAGAAGTGAATTTCGCTTTTCCCCCCCGATCAAACACTTCACTGCAGCAAAAGGAAAGCAGCAAATGGAGGCACAGGAGCTCTCGGGAGTGCATCTGTTTCATTCTTGCTCATTTTCTCACCAGTGATTTGATGTTAAGATCATTACAAGATTAATATTTTGCCATTTTGGGCTTGGCCAGTTTTTTTTTTTTTTTGCCCAGGAGTGTACTTGTACCTGGAAGATATGTAGAACAAACAAACAAACAAACAAAAGTGTTAAGCCGTGGCATCAGCAAAAGTTTATTCAGTGGCTGAGAAACCCCCATTTTTTAAAAAAGCTGACTTCTGGTCATGAATGCTTGTTTGTGTTTGGATGCGCCTCCTGTCAGTCATTTTATAGACTCTGTACTCTCAGTGTACATCCAGGGGGCGGAGCTTCATCAATACCTACTTCAGTCTTACCTAATGTACCTTGAACATGTTCAAATGAAGGAGAAAAATGAGACTACTATAACTACTGGCAAGCAGGAGGACCATGTGATAAACCACACTATGGACTGCAGTTAATTTGTTGTCATGTTCACATTACTGCTTTTTTGGGGTTGGATGACTGTCATGCAGTTAAAGTAACGTTTGTGTAATGAAATGTTTTTGTAGACTGTTAAAAATCTGCCTGTGTTTAAAAACAACACACTGGATTTAAAGCTGTAAATTTAAGTTCTGCGACATTTTCAGGACAGAGTGACATTTTTTTTTGTCTTATTAACTTCGAGAGAGAGAGAGAGAGAGAGAAAAAAAAAGACAGGCTGGTGAGGGAAAGACTGTTTATAGCTGCTGTAACGTAAGTGAAAACAGGAACTAGCTTATAAACGATAGATTAATAAGCAGATAAACGATAAATGGATAAAAAGTATGACACGTCGATCTTTAATCCATTAAAATTGTTAGTGTCAGTGCTGTGCAATGTGCTGTGGCATAAGAGGAATAAAACACTTACAGATGTGCTGTTATATGAAAACAATCAACTTTGGGTGTTAACTGTAACTCCACTTCATCACACCACACACGTGTTGATTAGTGTCTTGAGATCTCTACTCTGATATCTCATCATTAGTCAAGGATTATACTTAATTTGAATAAGTTTATAATTATTTCTGAGCAGTTGCACATTTATATATTTCGATTCCAGTGACAACAGCAAGTGATATTTGAACTGAGAGTCTCTCAATTCTATGCAAATTAGCTATAATGCTATAAAGCAACAAATCCAAATGATTGGCTCAAATGATTTCTTGGACCGATCCTATGGTGCATGTGGTCCGCCTTTTCTTCAATTCCCCACTCACAACTTTAGTTCTTACCTGCAGTTTGTTCCCATTTACTGTTAAACGTGTACAGAGGCAACATTACGAAGAAAAATAAAGTTTGCCAAGAAGCAGCAGAGATCTTTAGTGCCTCTGGGGAATGTATGTAGCTAGTAACATTAGCTTGATTTGCTAAAATTAGAAAAAAGCTATTACGAAGCCGAGCTCATAACATATAAATCAAACAACCAATTTTCACACTGATAATTTAAATTATTTAAATTTAAGTTATTTAAATTGTGTTTAGCTAGCTAGCTTTAGAAGCTGTACCTATACAGCTACTACTGTTTCTCGTTGAAACTAAGAACAAACAAAACAACAAAACAAAACAAACAAACAAACAAAAAAACGCTGGATAGGCCACGCCCACAAGCGATAAGCAATATGAGTAACTTTTTGCTTTTTTTAGTGTGAACTTTTTTGTTTTTTAGGTTTAAAACATGTCTTAACTTTACTACAACTTGCTTCATACGTACTGAACATCCTAATAATGTTCTATGTTAGCTAGGAAGGTGTGTTTAAAAAAGAAAAATAAAAGAAAAACATTGTTTTAAACTTGTCTTATTTTAAAGTGTGTTTGTTGTGTGTTACAGTGTTTGGTCCTTGTTCCTAATTCAGTACTTTTTCTTTTGTTTTTGTTTTTTTTTTTTCCTCCTCAGCTCTTCGCGATGGTGTTCGCCATGTGTTTGTTCCGAGGGATCCAGTAATCCGTCCGTGTTCTACAAGAAGGACATCTCAAAAGACAAATGGCTCAAAAAGAAGACACGCTTGTATATACGTCGTCTCTCTGTTTCTGAGGTGCCCACAGTGACCAAATTGTACAGCTGGATCTTCCCTGGTTTCGTGAAACGAAGGAGAAAATAGATCGTAAAATTTCACTCCAGTGGTGACATCGTGTCGTGTTGCAGCCCTTTAACACGGATAGAGGAAGAACTTGCACTGACGTCTGAATGGATATTTATAGAGGACAGTTCATGTTTATACGGAATTAAATACACGTTTTACCTTCTTCATCACCGCATCGAGCCACACTAAAACTCTTTTCACAGTGTGTGTGTGTGTGTGTGTGTGTGTGTGTGTGTGTGATCAGAAGCCTACATCTTCTATATTGTAAAGTGTTGTGTATTGCAACTGTGTATATTTTATGTGATTTTAGTAATGTGTTGTATGCATTTGTACTTATATTCCTGAAATCTGTTATATGTGACACTGATTGGTATTAAAAAAACGAAAAGTGAAAGATGGCATGATGTGTGCTTCCTTCATGGTAAACTTTACGCTAAACATTACACTAAACTCTCAGTTCGGCGCTGTTGAATTCTGGATTCTGATTGGTCAGAAGGTGATTAATTTTCTATTACAGCAGCTCCGACCGTAGTGCAGCTACAATTCAGGTTAAAAAAAAAAAAAAAAGGTTTATATTAATGCGCTAATTATATGGTGAAGTTTTCTGTAAGGAGTCGTTTCTTTAACATTTACGGAAGGAGTCTCCAGTATCGGTGCTTTGTAACAGTCAGATTTAAAGCTGTAAATTTAAGTTTCGGGACGTCTTCAGGACAGAAGAGTTTACGCTTTTAGGTTTCTCAGTCACGAAAGAAGACAAGCTGTGAACATCAAGACAGAGAAAAAAAGAGAGGCTGGTGAGGGAAAGACTGCTTATAGCTGCTATAACATAAGTGAGAACAGGAACTAACTTTGCAGATAAACTATAAATGGATCAAAAGTATGACATTTCATCCATTAAAATTGTTAGTGTCAGTGTCGTGCAAATTGCGGTGGTATAAGAGGAATAAAACACTTAAAGATGTGCTGTTATAGGAAAACAATCAACTGTGGGGTGTTAACAGTAACTCCACTTCATCACACCACACTTTTGTTGATTATTTTCCTATACCGGCATGACACAGAGGTTTTCATTCCCTGCTTTACTTTTCATAGATAAGGTTAGATTGAAGCTAAGGTCTGTTTACGTTAGCTTGTTTTTGTATTTTTTCGGAATTTGTATCATTCTTATTCATGCTATTTACTGTTATGTGAATTAAAAATGAAGTATCTTGAGATCTCTACTCTGATATTTCATCATTAGTCAAGGATTACACTTAATTCGAATAAGTTTATGATGAATGAAGTTTCTGAGCAGTTGCACATTTAGCCAATGTAGACCACTGATCTCAAGAATTTAGCCGTGTCAGAATCTCGACAATGCATTTATTTATATTCACATCAAGCAGAAAATGTATGAGGTTTGTAACAAAGCGCATTTTGTGGAAAACCTAAAGCGAGGTACAGCTAGTTTTATCAGGCTATTCACACACGTCTCCATAGACTAGCAGTGATTTAGCAAATCATGCCCTCTCCAATATGGCGGACGCGTTGACGTATTGTCCTAGTTAGCATCAGTTGCTAATCCGGTGTCTACTGTATACGTGATGCCTGTACAGCAGGAGGCGATACGTTTGGAAAAACTGGATTTTTTCCCCTTTATTTCCTTAAAGCTGTTCCCTTTTCACGGAATACTTACCACTGACATGCTAAATATATAAACGAGGCAGTTTATACTGTCGTTTTGCCTCTAATTTAATTAAAATAATATGAATTAATTTCTCTACGACGTTGTTAAAGCCGCAGTGACGAGACGAAGCTAAGGTAGGCTAAGCTAAGTTTGTTTAGCTAGCTAGCTAGCTAGCTAGCTAACTGTTTATAACACGTAAAACATAAATAAAATTTGTGGCTTGGTTAGTAGGTTATATTCGAGAGTTAACTTGTGAAACTAGTTACCAGAATCACTAGTCAGTGACATTTAATAATGATATTTTTATTACATTTGGCTGGTCTGTAGTTAGCATGCTAGCTAGCTAAGATACAAGCTGTGAAAATCATGATAACGGATTAAATTGTTAAAATTAAATGATATAAAATTAAATTAAATTCGTCCATAAGAATTTATTATTAATGTTTGTGGAATCATCTGATTGTAAGTGATATAATTTGTAGAACAAGAGCTATAAATTTATTTAAAATGAAATAATTAAATTAAATAATAAAATGCAAAATAAATTAAATGACTTGAATTTTGACTTTTTACATTTTCATTTTTAAAAAATAAATATTACATTTTATTTTAGAGTTAAACCATTGTTCATGCATCAAAAACATCCCAGAAATAAAATGTGTGAAAGGTTTTATTTATTTATTTATCTATCATTGTGTCAGTTCTCTTTCATTCTTTCTTATTTATTTATATTATTTACATTTCTTAAGATTTATTAATGTATTTATGCATTCATTTGCTTATTTATGATTTCACATTGGTTTCCTATTTATTTATTTATTTGTATGTTTGTCTGTTTGTTTATCCTGTCTTGCTTTCTTGTTTATCTATCTGTCTGTTTGTTTATCTGTTTACTTGTTTATTTATTCACGGGTTTGTTTAAGTAACTGTTTGTGGATCACTGACTTTAATTCTGTTCCCTTTCTTATATTCCTCGATACGACACTCAGGATCGGATCGGTAAATTCCGATTAGGTAATACAGGGAAGGGAGTAGGGAATGCTGTGAAGGGAATTGGGAATACTGTGAAGGGAATGGGAAATACAGGGAGTGGGGAATACTGTGAAGGGAATAGGGAATACAGGGAAGGGAGTAGGGAATGCTGTGAAGGGAATGGGGAACACAGGGAATGGGGAATACAGGGAATGGGGAATGCTGTGAAGGGAATGGGAAATACAGGGAGTGGGGAATACTGTGAAAGGAATGGGGAGAAGGGAATATGGATTAGGGAATATGCAGTAGGGAGAAGGGAATACGGAGGAGGAATACAGAGAAGGGAATAAGGAGTAAGCCACTATTTGAGACACAGCCCTATTCAGTGTGTGTGCGTGTGTGTGCGCGCGTGTGTGTGCGTGTGTGTGTGTGTGTGTGTGTGCGCGTGTGTCTGTGTGTGTGTGTGTGTGTGTGCGTGTGTGTGTTTCAGTGCTTTGTACTCAGGATGTGTGCGTCGGTGAAGTACAGCTCTCGCGGTCCGGCTCTCATCCCTCGCATGAAGACCAAACACCGGATCTACTACATCACCCTGTTCTCCGTGGTCCTGCTGGGTTTAATCGCCACCGGAATGTTCCAGTTCTGGCCTCATTCCATCGAGTCTTCCGCGGAGTGGACCCTGGACCGCCGCAGCGTTCACGACGCTCCGCTGGTCAAACTGCCCGCCTCCAGTCCCATTCCCGAGAGAGGAGACCTGAGCTGCCGCATGCACACCTGCTTCGACGTCTACCGCTGCGGCTACAATCCCAAAAACCGCATCAAGGTGCGTTCAGGAACGATCCGGAATCCTGCGCTCATTACTTACGTGTAGCATTTATCATTAACAAAACATTTTAAAGTTATTTTATTATTATTATTATTATTATTATTATTGTTTTAAATTTATTTACAAGTGATGTGATTATAATAATCTCACATCAGTGCTCTGCCTCGCATAAATTATTAAAATTAAATTAAATTCTAAACGAGAACTGTGTGTGTGTGTGTGTGTGTGTGTGTGTGTGTGTGTGTGTGAGCAGGTGTACATCTACCCCCTGCAGAGGTTTGTGGACGAGGTGGGCGTGCCCGTCAGCAGCAGCGGTCTGTCCCGCGAGTATAACGAGCTGCTGAGCGCCGTCTCCGACAGCGACTTCTACACCGACGACGTCACTCGCGCGTGTCTCTTCGTCCCGTCCGTCGACGTGCTGAACCAGAACTCGCTGCGCATCCGGGAGACGGCGCAGGCCCTCGCCATGCTGCCCAGGTGACCACCGCAGGGCCGCACCGACAGCACCTTGTTTTTATTCTCTCTCACTTTCTCTCTCATACACTCTCGCGTTCTCTCTCTCTCTCTCTC
>CM040985.1:1568741-1595568 GCA_022985145.1 Pangasius djambal | reverse complement strand
TGTGACTGTCCGAGCTTCAGGTAAGTGTGAGGTCGTGTGGTACAGAGTCTCTGTGACTGTCCGAGCTTCAGGTAAGTGTGAGGTCGTGTGGTACAGCGTCTCTGTTGACTGTCTGAGCTTCAGGTAAGTGTGAGGTCATGTGGTACAGCATCTCTGAGAAAGAGTGGCTTCTTCAGTTTCAATCGAATTGCGTCGAGATTTTACTGCGAGTTTTTCAGCTCATTAGACGTTGCACTTGACTTCCTCGTCTGCTGTCGTGTCCCGGGCCGCTGTTATCGGTCATCGGTCATCGTTACTCCGGTCTCTTTGACGGAGCCCCAGACCCATCGAGAGGTTAATTGCGCCGTGTTTCTGTCCTTTAAACATTCCAGCATTAGAGGAGGGATGAAATACTTTCTCAGTCAAAACGCACAGCGCTATTGGAACTGAGCACTAAATAAATCAAGCGCTTTTTTTTTTTTTTTCTCTTCCCCTGCCGTTCTGTATCCACCGGGACGTAATTGAAAACACATTTCTTGAACTCCTCGGGTGTTTTTGGAGATGCTGTCAGGTCCACCTTTTGTGTTGCAGCTCTGAAGGGACTCGGACACGAGCAGGACAAGTCAGATCCACGCATCGCCCGTTTCCTTACACCTCTTAGATTTAATTTAGGAGATAATTTAAGTTTCATTTTACTTTTTAAATCTAGATTTAGCTGATTAAAGGTTTTAGTGCTTTTATTCCTACAAATTTGCCCAATAGGTTTGTTATAAGTCTCTAAAACACGAATGTAGTATTTGTCTAGGATTCACAATATTCGTTTTTCAAAACTTTTTCTCTTTCTGTGATTGCAAAAAAAAAGCTCAAAATCATCAACATTGAGCACTCCTTCATACAGAAACGGGCGTGTTTACTTCTGTTTACTCTAGCAAGATTACTAATTACGCTGCGTTCATATGAAAAATGAATTAATTTAAGGGAGAGTCATCAGATGTGCTAGTTCTAGATAGCTAGTAGTGCTACAGTCAGCGCTTTTTCTGCACCTTAGCTTTTAATTCATATCACGGAAAATGGTAGTAAAAGTAATTTTATCTGTTTGTTTTCATCGATAAAATGAACATTTGGCTTTTTTTTTAACAGAGGAAATTCTCTAGCAGGAGCACCTGTTGTGCTAACATTTATTTAATAAATAAATAAATAAATAAATAACTACAAACATGACGTGTTGACACTGTGATCATAACAATGCTCTCACGAGTCCAAGCTAATTTCGGCTAACTAACTATCCTAGCTCGCGCTCTAGATTAGATTTATTATTATTCTCAGTAATACAGATGAAATAAAGTTTGAGTGTCGAGGAGGATGTTTGTCTTCGCTGTAGCTTCGTTTAACGTGGGAACGTCACGTTATGTTCCAGTGAACGTCCCAAAAATAGACACGGTGGAATTTTTAGTTACGTTGGAATATTCGGCAGTGAAATATTTTCCTCATGGTGGTCATATGAGTCACTAAGAAGACTCACTTTGTTGTCCTCCATGATTGTTTGTTTGTGGTTTTTTTTTTCTTTTCTCTTGACCCTCAAACTTGTGACCTGATTGGTCAGGAGATGAAAAAGCGCTGATGTCAGACAGGGTTTTTTTTTATGGAAAGTTGAACTTTTTACTGGTGATTGAGGGGAAAAAAAAAGGTCAAATGTGTCCTAAAGTCCTAAAAACTAACAAACAGTTAAATGAATGAGCCCTTACGCATTCGCACCCTGATATATAAACGTTTTGCGTCTCCGTGAATAGAAATAGCTATTTAACGTTTTAAAACGTAAACAGTTTCAACCGTGTTATAATCTTTTTTTCCCCGTAAGCTGCTATTAAGACCTGCGTGTCCAGTCTGAGCGATTGCTGGCCGTCAGCGTGGACGACGGCGTGGAGGTGAGCGTTTCATGTGCCGAGCTCTTTGTGATTGAACAGGCGTCCATGATGTCATCTGGCTTCCATTTTTGCCTAATCCCAAAGCAGCACTCGCATGATTCCAGCTGCAGGACTCGCCAAAGCTTCCTCGGCCCACATGAAACGGCCTGCAATCCCTCGCCGTCACCCAGAGCCGCTCGTACCTCCCGTAACAAGCGAGTCAAGGGTTTACGATAATTATAGCCAACGCGCACTCGTATACTTTCATATTAGAGCTGATAATAGCGACTGTTTCTTTTCTCTGGGGGAAAGAAGTTGTTATTACGATCGATTAAGATTTCTTGCCGCGATTGCCATCTATGGGATGTTTTTTTTAAAAATCGCGGGTCGGGTACGATCCCACCTGGATTGAGTAGATCGACGTTTTAATGAAAAACCTTTATCTATTTTCCTTCCTTAGCAGGTGAATGCCACACAGATTTCCTCACAAAGTGTCTCTTATGAATCTCCTTTCCTCTTGTTTATTTTCCCCGACTCGCAGGCTTTTAGACGCACACCAAACCACACTGGAGCCTGCTCAATTAGACCGGAGCGCTTTCGGTTCCAGACGGAGCGCTCATGCACCACTTTACCACTTATATGCCACAGTGGTACTTTAATTATTTCCCCTCGGCTTGTGTGTCAGTGTCAGACACTTCAAAGAAATTTCCATTGGCTAATATAATTTGTTTTTATTAGTAGGACGGTTGACTGATGTTGAGCGAAAGATGGCTGCGTCTGTGGTGGCAGACCGTGGCAGACGCACCGAGCTGGTTAACCGCCGGCCGTCGTTTTTTTTTTTGTTGTATTTTTTTTTTGAGCACCTGCAGTAGGAGCCTTACGCTAGCATGCGTGGGAAATATATAGAGCGTAGCGTCTCTGTGCGGTCTTTGAACATTTATATTAATGACCCTACAAGCTCTTTCGCATGTAGGCGTCTATACGTACATTATTACCAAGATCTACACGCAGAGGCATCTACATTTACACCTCAGCGCTGCTGCAATCTGGATTCCGCTTGGTGTTGATTCATTTTCTATAACAGCAGCTCTGACAGTAGTGCAGCAGGTTTTTATTAACGCGCTCGTTCTAGTGCGTTAACGTTCCTGTAGGCACAGAGGACTCGTGCGACGTGCGCTCTACTAATGATAAACGGCTAAAAAAAACGTCCACTGATCTGTAATGTAACATTTATGGAAGGAGTCTCCAGTGTGAGCGCTTTGTACCAGTCAGAGGTAAAGCTGGAACTTGAAGTTT
This sequence comes from Pangasius djambal, assembly GCA_022985145.1. Classification (NCBI taxonomy): domain Eukaryota; kingdom Metazoa; phylum Chordata; class Actinopteri; order Siluriformes; family Pangasiidae; genus Pangasius; species Pangasius djambal. The sequence continues at coordinate 1,592,389 of CM040985.1, read as the reverse complement.
TATGAAAGGGCAGAGGATTCTAATAAATTTTTAAAAATGACAATGGTTGTTGGCAAATTGCTGTGATATAAGAAGAATAAAACGCACGTGGACGTGCCGTTGTAGGAAAATAATCATCTCCGGCGTGTGAACAGGAGCGTTTTGTTTTCGCACTAGGCATGACGTAATCGGAAATCGGTGATGTCTAACACGTACGTGGCTGTGATCCTTGACAGATAACGATAGCGAACTACAGAGGCGTAATTTACATTTTTTATTTATAGATAAGGAGAAATTAATGAGAGGTTCATGTGTTGGGGGGGGAAAAAAAAGCGAATGTAATACCAGGAAAGAGGACGACGTCTTAATGACATCGAGGTTAATCGAAACATCAAGCTTTTTTTTCCTTCTTTTGACTGCTCTCAAGTCAGTGAAGATGAAGAAGAAGAAGAGGAGGAGGAAGAGGAGGAGAAATGTCTGGAAATTGAAGGAGTTTATCATTCGTGCTGAAGATTCTTAGTAATAGTGAGTGGATGAAAGAATGTACCGTTTATGAGCAGAATCAGGGAATAACTAGAGATAAGACACAGGCGAGAAAAACAAAAAAAAAACACTCGATTTATTATATATATCTTTTTTTTTTTTTTTTTAAATAACATGAATGGTGCTTTCGTATTGCTGTGAATGCTTGCATTTCAGTACGACACTGTTTAACGCTGATGTTGTTCCTGGTTTTAAGTGTAAAAGTGCAGTGTATGATGTGCGCGCTCGCCCTCATGGCCCCTGTGTGTCTTCGGTATTCCTCATGAACTGTGCAGATATTTTTATATAAATATTTTCCCATTTTAAATATAGAAAGTCTTGGTGTTTACTCTATACACTTTCCTCCCTCTTTAACTCTTTAAAATGAGTTTATTCTCACACTGCAGAACTTCTTGGCAAGTAGAAATATCTTGAATTTATCTAGCAATTTCCAACTGTAAGATTACGAGAAACCAAATATAAGGTTATTAAGCTCATTATTTCTAAACATTTCGAGCTTGAATTGGTCTTGTTCTATTGTCAGATATTTTGTTGTCTAATTTTGCGTATTTTATTTCCCGAAAGAAGAAAAATAACGAAGCAGAATAAGAAAATTCGAAAGCTTGTGTAAAATGTGTAAAAGAAGCTAAAAACAGGATGAATAAATTGATATTTGATTTATAACGATCTCATCATGTGAAACATTAGATCCGTTTGCTCGGTAGCAAGATATTTTCTCTTGCTAAGAAAATGCGGACGAAAATGGCAACTTGACAAAGTGGACTGATTTCTCGGATCTGCATCACTTCTGCAAGGCTTCGCTCCTTCCTCCTTCCTCCTCCTCCTTCCTCCTCCTCCTCCTCCTCCTCCTCCTGGAGGCCAGTAAAGAGCAGTGCTCTACATGACCGCATCAGAGAGCTTCCAAGCGAGCACTTTGCAATATTTACTTTACAGCGTCACTTGATCTCCGCTCCAGTCCGTGCATCTTTGCGAGTTTATGGGCTGTTTTTAAAGCAGGGCCAGGAAGAAGAGCCAAGCCTCACACTGGCAGCAGACAACCACTGACGCCTACGATATCCCAGCACTGCCAGGGCTCATGTGCACCCCCACTGCACCGACTCCACAACAGCACAACCATAAAATTCAACTCGCAGTACAAACAGCCAAGACCTTAAGTGTCATAAAAGTGTTGAACCAAGTCGTGCAACGACGTCTCTTCTGCATACGCAAACGAAATCTTCTGGAGTTTTTCTGGAGTTAACGGGAAATGAACGCGTGAGCTGACATTATAAGGGCTTAAACTTTTATCCAACTAATAAAAAAATACGTTTTAAAATTCTTGCTCGAATACAATATCAACATTTTAAAAATAAAGCCAGATTACTTATTAAATAAGTAGATAGGTAAACAAGTAAGGGGTAAATAAATAAGAAACCAAGTGAACAAGTGCATATGTAAACAAGTACGTACATACATAAGTAAGTAAAGACTTAAATATCTAAGTAAACAAGTACATACTTAAACAGTTAATTTAATAAACAAATAGTAATCAACTAAGTACGTAAAGAATTATGTAAGTAAGTGAACAAGTACATACTTAAACAAATAAGTAGGTAAATTAAGAGCTAAGTAGTTAAATGTATAAGTACATATGTAAGCAAATCATTGAATAAACAAGTAAGTAAAGATGCAGGTAATTAAACAAGTATATATGTAAACAATTAAGTAAATAAACACGTAGGTAAGTAACTATATAAGTAAAGAAGTAAGTGATGTAAGTGAACAAGTAAATAAAGAAGTAAGTAGGTAAGTAAACAAGTGTGTGTATAAGCAATTAAGTAAATAAACACATAGGTAAACAAGTATGTAAATAAACAAGTAAATAAAGATGTTAGTAGGTAAGTAAATACTTAAACAAGTAAGCTAGCTAAGTGTGCAAGTACTTATTTACTTACTTGCTTGCTTATGTAAGTAAACAAGTAGGTAAGTAATTAAGTAAAGAAGTAGGTAAGTAAAAACCAGAGCCAGATTTCACCGTGTGTTGACCAAAGTGCTCGATCCAGCTCCTTCCGAAGCTTCACACTTGGAGTACACGGTGAAGAATGTAGCGCTTATACAAACAGGGCATTAAACGGATTAGACTTTGATAGATCTGCGGGTGCTTTGAGAAGACTTTTCCATGGCAGAAACACTTTACGGGCAGCTCTGGGTCCAACATGGGGCACATTTTCTCCTGATTACCGAGAGGAAATTCTTGGCTCTTACGGGCCGAGCTGGGTTTTTTTGCTCACTGGGACTGGTGGTGCTTGAAAAATTTCCCAAGTTTTGAGGGATAAGGTTTAGGCAAAGGTCACAACACCCTCCTCCAGCTGCTTGTTACCTCCGTTTTAGTCTCTATTGTGTGGGCTCGAAGCTCCTTGCTGTTTTTAATCGTCCGTTCGGCGCTGCCAGTTTGTAGTTTTCTGCGCGATCTTTAATTTTAATTCTCATTTAAAGCCGTTTTCTGGGCTGCGGTGAACGTTACCTCACTGTGTGTTAAACCGTTTAGTCATGGAAAGGGTTTGCATTTATTCTAATTAGAAGAAGAGTAAAACATTTGCATCAAATTGTCTAATGTCTAATGTCGAAAAACAGCAAAAAGAAATGCAGCGTTACACCATCTTGGTAGAAGTAGAACCCTTTTACGAGGCTAAGAACCCTTCGTTTTTCATCGAGCCCTTATACCGGACCTGTCTTTGTCAGAGCCACTTTGGGGTACGCTGTTACAGGAAAGTAATCAGCGACGTGGTGGTGTGATGCGGCCCAGCGTAAATCTGTGCTACTGTTACGTTTACGGTTGATTTATTTTCCTACAACAACATGTCCTGAAGTGTTTTATTCCTCTTACACCACAGCAATTTACCAACAATTACAATCGTCCTTTTTTTTTTTTTTTTTTTTTTAATCCGTTTATAGTTACATTTAATGTCGTGGAACGTTAACAAAAATCGCGACTTGCGTTACAGCAGCGATAAACATTCGTTCCCTCACCAACCGCTCTTTTTTTTTTTTTTTCCTCTGTCTCTCTGTCTCTAAGAAAAACAAAAAGTGCAGCTTGTCATGATACCGAGATACCGCAAGAAGTGTAAACAGTTACAAAGCGCTGACACTGGAGACTCCTTCCATCAACGTTCAGTAAACATCTCCGTACAGACCACGAGTTTTTAATCTGTTTATGTGGAGAGTCCCTGTGAGTGAGCTGTTGCTATAGAAACGATGACGTATTAGAACGACCACGTTATTATATATCAACCTGTGACGTGCAGCCGAGCTGCTGTTATAGAAAATTAATCAACATCTTCTGACCAATCAGATTCCAGGATTCTACAGCAGCGTGGTATATGTATTTTATATTTCCAGGAGTTTTTAATGACACCAAAGTTATTCTGTTATAATTGTATAAATACTTTCTGTATCTGTATTTCATGTTTATTTTTATTTTTTTTCCCTCTTTAACAGAAGTGGTCCAGCGTGAACAGTCCGCTTTTCCTCCCGCTGATCCCTCCTCGGTCGCCAGGATTCACCGCCGTGGTTCTGACCTACGACCGGGTCGAGAGTCTCTTCAGGGTCATCACGGAGATCTCCAAAGTGCCGAGTCTGGCCAAGCTGCTGGTGGTCTGGAACAACCAGAACAAGAGTCCACCTGAAGGTTCGAATCAATTCTGCATTAAATTTAATTAGGGAATTAGATAAGTAAACAAACAACTAGGTAAACATGTAAATAAGTAGGCAAGTAAGTACATAGGAAAGTAAATAAACAATCAATTAAGTAATCAATAGGTAGGTAAGTAAATAATTAAGTAAAAAATGAAGTAAGCAGGTTCATAGGTAAGTAAGTAAACGAGTGGGTAGGTAGGTAAACAAGTACGTAGGTAGGTAGGTAGGTAAATAAGTAAGTAAACAAGAAAGTATGTAAGTAAACCAGTAGGTAAGATAGTATATAATTAAGTAAACAAGTACATAGGTAGTCAGGTAAACAAGTAAGCAAGCACGCAAGTAGGTAAATAAATAAGCAAACAATCCATTAAGTAAACATGTAGGGAGGTAAATAAATAAATAAGGCAAAAATTAAGTAAAGGTAAGTAAATAAGTATGTAAACAAGTAGGTAGGTATTTAGGTAAACAAGTAAGCAAGCAGTTAGATAAGTAAACAGTTAAGTAAATAAGTTGGTTGATAGGTAGGTAAATAAGTAAGTAAACAAGGAAGTGTGTAAGTAAACCAGTGGGTAAGGTAGTATGTACGTAAGTAAACGATAAAGTAAACAAGTACATAGGTAGTCAGGGAAACAAGTCAGTAACAAGCAAGTGGGTAAGTACATAAGCAAACAATCAATAAAGTAAAAATTAGTTAAACAAGTACATAGGTAAGTGAGTAAATAAGTATGTAAAGAAGTAGGTAGGTGGTAAGGTAAACGAGTAGGCAAGTAAACAAGTCTGTGGGAAGGTAAGCAAATAAGGAAGTAAACAAGAAAGTAGGTAATTAAATCAATAGGTAAGCTAGTAAATAAGCACGTAAACAAGTTCGCAGGTAGTCAGGTAAGTAGGTAGGTAAATGAGTAGATAAGTAAAGAAGAAACTAATTAGGTAAGCAAACACGTGAGGAAGCTAGCAAAGAGGTAAGTAAATATGTAAATCGGTAGGTAAGGAAGTTAATAGGTAATTATAGATAAACAATCAAATCAGTTAAGTAAACAAGCTCGTAGGTAAGTGAGTAAATAAGTATGTAAACAAGTAGGTAAGTAAACAAAGTACATAGGTAGGTAAGTAAGTGAGTAGGTAAGCTAGTAAATAAGTAAGTAACAAATAAGTAGGTAAGTAAATAAGCAAGTAAACAAAGTAGGAATTTGGTAAGTAAATCAGCAGGTAAACACTTAAGCAAACAAACACATAGGTAGTTAGATAAACAAGTAAGCAAGTAAGTCGGTAGGTAAACAAGTACGTAAGCGAACAAGTGAGTAAGTAAGCAAGTGCACAAACAAACAAAAAAGAAAATAAAAGCATATTGGTTGTGACTTCTCCTGAAATTCTAAAAATTACATTAAAAAATATTCAGTATATATTTAATGCGGATTCAACGTTAAATTATTTTATTTTTTTTTACATTAAAAAAATCTAAATTAAATTGTACATAATTTTTACTCCATGTGCACAATCAGCACAGCTGTCATTTGAGTTGTTCTTGAATTTCTTTTTTTTTTCCTCCAGTGTTTCTTCATGTACAAACTTTCTGTTCTGTTTCAGTCCTTAACTACAAACGAGTGCGAGGGTGTTAGTAGGCAAAGATGTCAAACACTGAGAAAAGGAATATAAATTTCTTGATATAAAGTAGACTAAATTAAATCAGATTTTGTTTCTCTGAGAGTCGAGAGTCATGCCACGCGTAGAGCCGAAGCCAAACTGGGTTTCTGGCTCGTGTTTAGATTGTAAATGAGAAGCAACTATTTGGCCCCTGAACTGGTAAATGTTTAGGAAAAAAGGCCAGTGGAAAATATTTGAGCTCTTGAGGTCTTGGTGTGTTGTGTTTTCATTGTGTGTGTCTGCAGATGCCATCACGTTCCATCAGTCATTATGTACACTTTTATGTTTGATTGCAGTTTACCCACTATTGGCAGTTAAATAAAGAAAAATAATTAAACAACTGCTACTTCAAATCCCTAAATCTTTATATTGGAGGACTTCATTGTCCATTAGATTGTAAAGCGACTCTAAACAAGTGTTTCATTAAAGTACTGCGAGACTGTAAGTTACTGTGAGCTGAGGTTTGTCTTATAGTTAATGTTAGACGGTTTTAATATCAAAGGATCGATTTAAAAAAAAAAATAAATTCTCGTTTTCCAATGAAATAAAAATTCACAGACATTTCTCAGTAAGGATGTGCGATATGGCAAAAATATCATATCACGATACTTAAAGACGATATACATCACGATACGTATATTATTACTGAAGCTATTTTTTCTAACTATATATTCAGAAGGCTGTTATAGGTTCAACAATTTGTGTCTAGAATTTATAAGTCATAATTATGGCGTGATGAAGCGGAGTTACTGTTGCTGCCCTGAAGATGATTAGTTTCCAATAACAGCATGCCTTGAAGTGTGTTATGCTCTTATACCACAAAAATTTGCCACTGATTACGATGTATGTATTATCTATTTATTGAAGAACGACACATCTTTTTACTTTTTATACACTTATAGTTATTTTTATCGATGCGGAACGTCCATCCTTACTTTATAGCAGCGTTATAGCAACTAAAGGCAGTCTTTCCCGCACCAGCCTCTCTTTTTTTTCTCTCTCTTGAAGTTAATAAGAAACAAACAAACAAAAACAGAACCACAGAGAAAGCGCAAATAAGCGTAAACTCCTCTGTTCCGAACGCATCGGCGTTACAAAGCGCTGACACTGGAGACTCCTTCCGTAAATGTTACATCAATGTCTTCTTACAGATCAACAATTATGTTATATCAAGATGTGATCGAAATGTAGACTTTCAGCTTTAATTCAAGGGGATTAACAAAAATAATGGGAGAGTCCCCCCATTTTCACAGGCTCTAAAGTATCTGAACAATCTAAAGTAGCAGTTTCATGGCCAGATGTAGCCTGTTTCCTCCTTATTTCATGAAAAATTAAGGAGATAAAATGTCTGGACTTTGAGACCATCATTAGGCTGAAAAAACAAAACAGACGTATCGGAGAGAAAGCAGAAACTTTAGGAGTGGCCAAATTAACAATTTGGTACGTTCTTAAAAAAGGAATGAACTGGCGAACTCAGCAACACCAAAAGGCCAGGAAGACAACAGAAGACAACTAAAGTGGATGAATTCAGAATTCTTTCCTTGGTGAAGGAAAATCCCCTTCATAATGTCTAGCCAAGTCAATAACACTCTGGAGGAGGTCGGCGTATCATTGTCAGAGTCTGCAGTCAGGAGATGAAAGCCAGAGATTACCTCACGATGCAAACCTCTGGTAACATTTAAGAACAGAAAGGCCAGATTAGACTTTGTTAGAAAACATCTAAAAAAAAAAAAAAAAAAAAGCCTGCCCAGTTCTGGACCGAGATTCGTTGGACTGATGAAACTAAGATTAACTTGTACCAGAATGATGGGAAGAGAAGAATATGAAGATGGAAAGGAACAGCTCATGATCCAAAGCATACCACATCATGTGTCAAACATGGTGGAGGCAGTGTTATGGCATGGGCATGTATGGCTGCCAATGGAACTGGGTCACTGGTAAGGCAAAGAAATGGAATATACTTCAATGGCCAAGTCAGTCACCTGATTTGCATCCAAGTAGTACAAATAATCCTTATATTCATAATTTTTTTTTAATTAAAATCTTCATAATGTATGCATATGTTAGTTTGTCCGATTACTTTTGAGCCTGTGAGGGACTGTAATTGCTGTAATGGCTGTAAAGTCTAAACGGTTAATGCAATATTTTTGTTAAAAGCCTTGAATTAAAGCAGGAAGTCTATGTTTCGATCACATCTTGATTTGATTCACTTCAAATCCACTGTCATGACGTACAGAGGCAAAATTACGCCGTTCAAAAAATACTTATGGACCCGTCTGTGTATGTACAGTGAATATCTAACCTCAGCGTGTTTCTGTTTCAGCCGGGAACGAATTTATGGCTCGTTAGACACACGTCACCATAAGCTGATGTTAGCCGTTATTTATTAAAGCTCTTTCTCTCCCTCCGTAATGATACATCTTAACAAGGCGATTAGCTATGTGCCTGTTATGGATCCTTTACACTAACAGCTTGGGAAAAAGGGGGGGACAAGAAATTAATTATGTCCTCCTCATAGATTTTAGTAATGTAATTACGTCGAGGAATACTTTGAAGTGGACTAATGGGCAAGTGTTGCCTTTGATTAGAGGCGTCAGTGGAGCCAAGCGGGAGCTTTGTGACCCATTACGACTAATAAGGTCCTCTTCACAGGTCAAAGCTGAAGCCCAGGCTGAAATAAGGACGGATTTCTTCCTCCCACTTCTCCTCCATCTTCTTCTCCTGCTTACGCTTATGCTTCCAGTATCTGTAATTTTTTAAGTATAGTGTTTTCTGGAGGGACATTATTAACTGAGGTGATTCGTGAGTAATGTTTCTTTTCTGGAAGCTGAAGGCTAGTAACGGCGTACAAAGCCGATTACAGTCCCTGAGAGCCGTCTTTGAGAGCCTGGCGGTTTTTCTCATAATTCTGCGGACACAGAGAAATGATGTGTGAATCATTTCAGTGTTTAGTTTATTCCCTGAATGTCTATACTTTACTAGACGAGTGAGTACTCGAGAGGCTCTGTAAAATCCGTATCGGTACGCTCTCAGAGTTTGATTACACACTCCCCCGTGTCTAAGTAAAGCAGGACCTTCTCCGGAGCTTTATTAGGTGACACGATACGCGCCATCCATCTTGCCCGTGCCGCGGAGCGCTCCCAAGCGCTCGTCTTCCTTGCCCTGCGAGGAATGTCACTGTGGTCGGATTCGTACGTGCTCGTTGTGTTTGGACATTTCTCTTTGAGCTCTCCATGACCATCTCTTATGTCTCAAACATAAAACATATTAAACTAACAGAAGAAAAAAAAAACCCTCTCATTTTCTTATTTCTTCTTTCTCCTCTGCAGAATCTCTTTGGCCCAAAATCGCTGTTCCTCTCAAAGTGGTGCGCACCAAAGAAAACAAGCTTAGCAATCGCTTCTTTCCCTTCGATGAGATCGAGACGGAGGCGGTGCTGGCCATTGATGATGACATCATCATGCTGACGTCCGACGAGCTGCAGTTTGGATACGAGGTAACGAATGGCACTTCTCGGTCATTTAACGTTCAGCATCTACGTTTCCTCGCTTCTCTTGTTCGCTTTTTAGCCCCTCCCCCTGAGGATGCGAGTGTGGGCTGTGCGATATGACAAAAAAAAATATCGTAGTACGATACTTAAACATATTTCTGCAATATGTATCAAGATATGTAGATTTGCTAACAGACACAGTATGAGTTTGTTGATCCTGTTATTTAATGTCTGCAAAAAGATTGAAAACTTTTTCCAATCAGAGTTTGTACTTACGATACTCGCGATATCTCAGAAAAATGTATCGTGCCATAATTTATCACGACATCAATGTCGATGTCGATCGTCACATCGCACGTCTGCACAACACGGTGCGATTACGCACTGAAAAACGTCGCTAAAAACATCATTCCACGTGTAAACGCTTCCAGTACATTGAAAAGTTTCTGTAACACTGATGGAAGGAGTCTCCAGTGTCAGTGCTTTGTAACACTTCACGCTTTATTGTGTAAGGAGCAACACATCTCGGGACGTGCTGTTATTGGAAATTAATCAGCTTCGGCGTGTTTACAGTAACTCCGCCTCGTCTTTGATTGCTTTACTACAACAGCGCAACATGCTGAGTGTTTTATTTCTTACATCATAAAGCTGTTGAGAATATATACATGTATATTAATGTGTGTATATATATATATATTAACTGATAAAGGTGTATATGTTAATAAAGATATATACATTAACTGATAAAGATATACCCTTGACAAATTTTACCTAATCTTAAAAATTTTCCTAATGCATCTTTAATAGCGTTTATTTCAGAGCTGTGATTTCTTTCCATGTTCTGAACTCGTCCCACACGTGCCTCACGTCTGGACACAAATACGTGTAACACACGTGTTCACTAAACACTCACCTGCAAACGTTTATACACTATTGAGAGAACCGGGCATGATTTATGAAGACTGTTGAGATACGGATGTCTGGCTTCCTGGAGTCAGACGGGAACGATATTCCGTGATATCTCTGAGGTAGGTGGTCCTGTGTGTCGTTTAGGTCTGGCGGGAATTCCCAGACAGGCTGGTGGGATATCCCGGTCGCCTCCATTTATGGGACCACGAGATGGGGAAGTGGAAGTACGAGTCGGAGTGGACCAACGAGGTGTCGATGGTGTTGACTGGAGCCGCGTTTTATCACAAGGTACTCGAACCCGCACCATCGCGCACGCTTCTGATCCACCTTTGGTTCTTCTCCGTGTGTTATAGTCACACAGCTGGACGCAGAAATGTAAAACTACACTTTCTACCAATGTTTAATGAAGTGAAAATATAATGTATATGTAAATCACATACAGGTCCCAAATTACAAGACTGCAAGTCTGCACTTTGCTCACATGATTAAATATTAAGAATTAAAACTATAGTTGCTGTAAAATCAGGAGTTTTGTGTTGTTATAATGTTGTGTTTCATTTTAACATGTTTATAAAGCTGGGACAAGTTAGTATTAGGACAGTATGCTGGAATTGTGTTGCGTATTTCAGTGTGCGTTGTGTTTTTATGTGTTGTGTAACATTTCTATTTATTTGGTTGATGATTAATGTGTATTGTCCGTGTTAGAAATCGCCCCTGTGTGAGACACGTCACCGTGACATCCTGGTTGCACGTTCGTTTTTATCGCGTACTATCGAATCGGACACTTTTTCCCAATTTTATCTCAGCTCGTAGCTAACTATCGTGATCGACATTGGCGTGCTAACTAAGAATCGAACAGACCTAGGTTGCTAGATAGCGAACGTGCGCGATTTATGAAATCTACAAGAATCTCGCTACCTGATGCTAGATATCCAGGTTGCGTTCTTGCCTATTTCTCTCTAATCGAAACACTGCGCATTTATATGAGTTATGCACAGCGTATCTGTATATCCGGTGACAGCCACCGACAGGACGCCGACAGGACGCCATTTGCAAGTGTTCGTTTAGCCGAATAGCACTTCCTGTCTTTTTAGCGCGAAGTCAATAACATTTTAGCTAACGTCAGTCTGATGCCAGTAAAATTCTCGGTCAGATTCTAACCAAGTGGCGTCAAACAACTGAAAGGGTTCTGTACTATTACCGTTTAGATTAAATTACTTTTAACAGGTTCAACCGGACGTTCTTATTTATACATATTTATATATATATATATATATATATATATAGTACATATAAATAAACAACAGTGGTGAGTGTTAATATCAGTAGAAATGATTATACTTAAGCGTAATTATGGGAATAGTCTCAATAAAAACACTAATATGTACGTGTTTTTAACAAAAAACGTGTTTTCGTTAACAAAAAAACACAGATTGTGTGTCGTATAAGTTTGTCAGAGTGCAACTGTAACTTTAAATGTGTTTACTGGGATATAAAGTTGAGGTCAAAAGTTTACATCCCCCCTTTCAGAATCTGCAGAAATGTTAATTATTTTGCCAAAATAAAAGAGATCATACAAAATGCACGTTATTGTTTATTTGACCTGAATATGATATTTCACTTAAAAGATGTTTACATATAGTCAAGAGAAAATAATGGTTGAATTTATAAAAATGACCCCGTTCAAGAGTTTACATCCACATTATTCTTAACACTGTGTTGTTACCTGAATGATGCACAGGTGTGTTTTTTTTTCGTTTAGTGATAGTTATTCATGAGTCCCTCGTTTGTCCTGAACAGTTAAACCGCCTGCTGTCCTTCAGAAAAATCCTTCAGGTCGCACAGATTCTTTGGTTTTCCAGGATTTTTGTGTTCAAACGCTCACTGATGCTCCAGAAAGAAAAACCGTGCGTTAAGAGCCGGGGGGGTGAAAACTTTTCGAATTTGAAGATCAGGGTAAATTTATCTTATTTTGTCTTTCCCGGGAAACATGTAACTGTCTTCTGTAGCCTCTGAAGGGAAGTACGAAATGAAAAAAATATGATATTTAGGCAAAATAAGAAAAATGTACACATCTCCATTCTGTTCAAAAGTTTTCACCCCCCCCCCTCCCCCCCTCCAAGCTGCTTTTGACCTCAACTGTATATAAAGTGACTCCCTAATATTTTAACAAATAATATGGGAAATTTTGGCCGTCTGATGATTTTTATCCGTCTCATTCCGTTGTTGTTCCGTATTCGTTGTTGTCGCGCAGTACTTCAATTATCTGTACACGTACAAGATGCCGGGAGACATTAAGAACTGGGTCGACGCTCATATGAACTGCGAGGACATCGCCATGAACTTCCTGGTGGCCAACATCACGGGGAAAGCTCCTATAAAGGTAAATGCGTTTGTTACAGTTCAGGCTTTCATTCGTTGTGTGTGTGTGTGCGCTGCTTTTCATCTAAACCTCATAGTTAAATTTCCAGCATCGAGCTTATAGATCACACACCATGAATTAGATTTTATTTTGTTTTTTAACGAGATTCGTTGTAAGCCGTGTTTTGGTGCCGAGACTTGTGGCCCTTAACATTTCACTATTAAATTCTGAAATCTCTGAGTGGAATTTAAAAGGTTTTTTTCAACTCTTTAAAAAAAAACTCTTTATTTAAAAAACAAACAGACTTTGTTTTTTTTTTTGTTTTTTTTTTTTGTAGGTGCAAAATTACACCTACAAAATGTTTCTAAACCAATTAGAGATCTCGATATTTAAGAGCGAACGTTCGCGTCGCAATACGGACTTTTGCTCGTACGGTATGTGAGAGAAAAGATTTTTAAAAAAGTTCCTTATTATATTAACTATATTATACATTAGTAAGCTTTAATCTGGGTGCAGAGATGCTGAAGGTCTCTCATCATATTCATGAACATGAACAAACGTTTCAAGTACATCAGTAACAAAAAATATAAAATTAAATAAATATTTATAGGTTTTTTTTTTTTGTTTGTTTATCCAAATTGTTTTATTTTCAGATAATTTTCTTAGCAGTGCGTTTCTGGCTCTTATCATTTCACTTATTGGAATTTTATATATATATAAATATCATCATAAATGACTTTTAGCACATTGGAAATATTCAGATATTTAAAAATAAAAAGTGGAGATAAACGAGATGGAGATAAACGGCGATCCCTTCACTGACCCGGCTTAGCCCTCTGTTATCTGTGTGTCACCCGACGCCTCTCTTCTGACTCATGTGTTTTCCTAAAATCTCCAGAACCTCCAGCTCCGGAGAGTCCGAGCTTTAATTCTGTCTTACCTCAATCCACACTCGCCGCCTCCCGCTACAGAGCCGCCTCATTACTGAAATACTGCTTTTTACAGCAAAACCTGTGGTGTTTGTCTTATTAACATCAAGAGAGAGGAAAAAAAATCACAGGCTGGTGAGGGAACGAATGTTTATAGCTGCTGTAACATAAGTGCTATAACATATAGTTAAATGTAACTATAACCGGATAAAAAGTACGACGTGTCGTTCTTCAATCGATAAACAGTGGGATTTGGCAAACGGCTGTGATGTAAGAGGAATAAAACACTTGGGGACGTGCTGTTATAGGAAGATAATCAGTTCGGGGAGGAAACGGTAACTGTGCTTCATCGCCTCAATCTGCCGTTGGTTATTTTACTCTAACAGCAACACACACACACACACACACACACACACACACACGTTTTATTCCTTACTGATTCCATCACGTCAGCGAATTCTGATGTCGTGTTTGCTTTGTCTCTGATCGAGATTGAGAAATGTGCCTTATAAATTCTTTTCCCCTTGTAATTCTTGATCTTCCTCTTCATCTTGTTTTTCGTTTTCTTTTCTTGTTGGTGGTCTTCTTCTTCTTCTTCTTCTTCTTCTTCTTCTTCTCCTCCTCCCACTTCTGCTGCTGCTGCTTCTTCTTTTGCCTCTTCTCCTTTTTTCTTCTTTGTTGTCGTTCTTGTTCTCTTCGTCATGTGCTTCGTCGTCTTCTCCTCATCATTGTTCATCATCGTCGTCGTCTTCTTTTTCTTCTTCTTGTTCTCCTACTTCGTGTTTTTGTGCTTCTTCTTCTTCTTCTTCTTCTTGCTCTTAGCGTTATTCTTTGTTTCCTTGGACTTTTCGATCTTCCTCTTCATCTTGTTTTTCTTCTTCTTTTCCTGTTCTTGCTGCTGCTGTTCTGTTCTTCTTCTTCTTCTTCTTCTTTTTTTCTTTTTGTTCATCTTTCCCGTTTCTTTCTTCTACTTCTTCTTCATGCTCTTCATGTTCTTCTTCCGCCTCCTCCTCCTCCTCCTTGCTTCGTTTTCTTCTTTTTGTCGTTCTTGTTCTTCTTGTGCTTCATCTTCTCGTCATCTCGTCATCAACAATGATCGTCACTGTTCGTTGTTCTTTTTCTTCTCCTTGTTCTTCTTTGAGTTTTTGTGCTTTTACTTCTTGTTCTTTTTTTCTTGCTCTTATTATTATTATTATTATTATTATTATTTTTTTGTTCTTATTAAACCCACAGCACTGCTCGTTACTAACAGCGTCGTCAGTACAGCGTAACACATTTATAGTGTTTTTAATTAGCCACGAGCGAGGCCAAATTTTTTTAAACCTCTGATATAGGCTCAGAAGAATCAAGGCCATGAAAGATTATTGTTTTTAGCGAATGTAAAGGTAGTAGTCCGATTGAGGGGGAAATCCTGATCAGCACTGATTGGCCCTCTTTCCTGTGCAGGTGACGCCTCGTAAGAAGTTCAAGTGCCCCGAGTGCACGGCGATAGACGGGCTGTCGTTGGACCAGACGCACATGGTGGAGAGGTAAAGTATAAACTGAGCGTAGGACCGAGCGGAACCCTGGCAGCTCTCAGGATCTGGCATGGCTTCCGCCTGCATCTGAAACACATTCTGTATTTTCTCCCCCCACCCCCCCAACAATAGCCTCATTGTGGCGCTTCACAGGAGACATGTGCATTTATCAGCCAAACACTGAGGAACTTCTCCATCCAATTTCAGCCTGTGTTTGCGTGCCAAGCTCGAGTCTGATCAGCACGGCGACTTTCACGCTAAAGCAGAGCACAGAAAATAGCGGCTCGCGTTTTCCCCTAACGGCTTCACAGAAGAAAGAACACACTCAAGTGGACAAATCACTACACACACACATGTTTCCAGAGTCTTGTATCAGTTTCTGTTTTAGTTCAGGAAAGAAACCAAAGCCAGTTCTACAGTCTGCACTCCTTCTGTGGGAACCTTTAAATCTCCTACGTAGTGTGTTCTCAATTAGCTAAGAACCCTTCATTATTCAGCATACCCTTAAAGAGTGTACCAAGTAGCTAAATGCTAAACTCCTGACAGCTTCTGCATGCTACAGAGAAAATAATGAGCAGTAATTCGTACCACACTTATCCAGGGATCTTCAGGTGTCCTTCAGAAAGGGGTTGTATGAAACCAAGTTGAGAGGAAAATATTTTGTTGTAAGGTTCTACATAGTAATTCTCCTTCTTAGGTTTTTTTTTTTTTTTTTGGGAAGCTAAGAACCTGTAATTCTCCAACGAAGCATTTAAAAACTGTGATATTGCTCATTACTTTTGTCTAGAACCTGTCAGGAGTTTAACATTTAGCTCTCTTGCTATTCGGTACCCACTTTACTGAAAAAAGGGTTCTTTAAGAGTTCTTTAATGGTATGTTGAATAATTAAGGGTTTGTAGCTTACAAAAAAAAAGGGTTCTCCTTTGAAACTTTTTTGACAGGGAAGTATTTTGTTGTAGTGTTCTACATGGAAACTTTAAGGGTTCCCGCAGAAAGACCACAGAAGAACGCTTAAAGGTCCTGAAAAGATTTTTTTTTTTTTTTTTAAGAAACAAAAGTTTAGATTTGTTAGGAAGCTGAAGTTAGAGCTAAAGTTTCTGAGTAGAACCCTACAACAAAATATTTTCCTGTGACAAACGGTTTCAACGTAGAACCCTTGTCTGAAAGCTAAGAGCCCTTAATTATCCAGTGAACCATTAAAGAACCCTTGAAGAACCCTTTGTTCTAAGAGTGTGTGTATTATCTGGGTAAGGATGTGATACAAACTCCAAATTATTGCTCATTATTTTCTTCTTGATATCTAGAACCTGTCAGGAGTTTACCGTTTAGCTCTTGGTACACACAGGGTTCTACAGGAGTACTTTAAGTGTTTATTGGATAGTTAAGGGTTCTTGGTACCGCATGAACCGTATTTTGAATAATTAAAGGGGTTATTAGCTTTTTTTTTAAAAAAAAAAAGGTTCTTTAAAAGCATATTGATAGAAAATTATTTTGATGTAGGGTTCTACTTAGAACCTTTACGGGTCTCCCAGAGAGACAACCAAAGACCTATTAAAACATTATTTTTTTAATTAAAAAAAAAAAAAAAAGGTTTGAAAGCTAACAACCCATAAATGAACCCTTACAAACACTTGAAAGAACCCTGTTCTACCTGGTTAAGTGTGTGTGATGCAAACTTTGGGCAGGGAAACACTCTTAGGGGGAAAAAAAAAAAGGGTTCTTTAAGAGAACGTTGAATAAATGAGGGTTCTTGGCTGAGTAGTCTTACACTGAAACCTTTTTTTGAGTGAAAATCTTTTTCTATATTCTACGTAGAAACTTTAAGGGTTCTAGCAGAGAGACAACCGATTCACTCTTCTACATTTTTGAAGCTGATTTTTTAATAGATTAAGATTCGTTAGGGAGGAATTTGGATCCGAAATAGATGATTATAGAGAAACGGAGTGATGCAGAACGTCGAGACTCTGCTACAGAAGAGGATTGCGTGAAAATACAGATACGTAACAGCGTTAAAGTTAATTGCGCTTCGTTATGTGCCACCTCTGCGTGAGTGATGGCTCGAACACTTGAAAGTGAGCCGGTAGCCTGCGCGCCGCTCCGGGCCTGAGCAAGTGCACGACCTTGGAAGTGAATAAAGAGTGTTACTAATAGAGTCTGGCTCCACAGACCATGCAGCCCTTTGACTGGAGGCTCAGCGGAGATTGATGGGGTCTTTCTGGTCACGCTTCTCGCTCTGAACATGTTTCCTGCCATAAAAGCCAGGCTTTGCACCGCTTCAAAAAAAAAAAACGCCAGCGCTCTGCAATCTGCACTCAGACAGCGGCTTGCATAAGTATTCACTCCCCCCCTTTAAACCTTTCCTCATTTTGCAGCGGACTTAATTAGTATATCACAAATACCTCGAAGTCTTGATGTACAGGTGAAAAATCTGTATCTTTGCAAAATTATGTCCAAATAAAAAAAATGTGAAAGTGTAGGTCCGTATATGTCACCCCTGATGTTGTTGTTGTTGTTGTTGTTGCTGTTGTTGTGTTGTGAATTAGTTCTGATGGCACCGGTTGCTCTTCTTCTTCTTCTTCTTCTTCTTCTTCTTCTGCTTCTTCTTTGGTGTCATTTGGTCCGGATTTGCATTTCTCTCTCATAAATTAGACACATTTCACTGTACTTACTAAATAATACCTACTACCGTTTAATACAAACTGAAAATGAGGAAAGTTTTTAAAAATAAATAAAGATCTATTGGTACAAAATTACACACTACAGAAGCCACGTAAATGATTCGAAAAAGCGCTTTTTCTTTACCTCAGTGAAAAACAGGTTCAACGGTTCTTTAAAGGTTTACTGGATAATTAAGGGCCTTTAGCTTCCTTAAAAAATATCTATTGGTTCTGGAGAAAGTCTCTACATATAGCCACAAAACACAGTGTTTCCTGTCGGAAAGTAGAAACACTTTTCTGAAGGTTAGGAACTCTTAATTATCCAATGAACCCTCAAAGTACTTCTATAGATTCCGTGGTGTGTGTGTGTGTGTGATAGTTCTTTGAATTTTTTGTCGTACAGCCGGATGTAAATTCTCGTCACAGGTTTTTATCGCATCCTAAAGACGTCCGTTTAGATTTAAGTCATCGACTAGCTCTTGAGTCTTGCGGGAAAAATAAATATTTCATTTACTCTGACTTCTAAAGTTCTATCAGGAGGAAGAAAGTAAGGTTGTGCCTCTCAGAAACTTGGCGCAACTTTGTCCGCCTTAAAACTCAGCTCTGATGGAAATCAAGGTTGGGGTAAAATCCGTGTTGCATAATCCCTGCTTTAGACTACATCCGGTCTGTCAGGTAAGAGTTTATTTCAGGGGTATTGACTCAACCAGTAAGCCGATAAGTTGACTGGAGTCCGTCTAAAGTGTCACGTGATGTTAAGGGAAATACGCCTGTTCTTGGAAGATGCCACAACATTTTGGAAAAATACGAATCATATTCGCTATTACATCCATTGTTAAAAAAAACGTAACGAACATGTCACAACTATAGAGAAGCACCCAAGAGGCTAAGTGTAACACTGAGCTTGTGCTACCACCACCATGCTTCCCAGCAGGGCCGGGTTTCCCCCCGCACATAGTACTAATGCAAGGAACTGAAGAGATTAAAATTCATCTTGCAATGTCTCATTAAATAAACACCTGCATTATACACACAATCTTTCTTTTCTTTTCTCTCAGGTCTGAGTGCATAAACAAATTCGCGTCCGTGTTCGGCACCATGCCTCTGAAGGTCGTGGAACACCGTGCCGATCCCGTTTTATACAAGGATGACTTCCCGGAGAAGCTGAAGAGTTTTCCGAACATCGGAAGTTTATGACCGAGTCCCGCTCCTGTTCTTGACACTTTCGTCTTGTAAAAACCACGTCACAGATGCTCTAGGACTCATCGCTGTTTAACTTTTTTAAGATAAGAGCACGTTTCTTCTTGTTAATGATGTGATGTGATGTGACGTGACGTGACGGGACGGAGGAAAACGTCCTGTTGCCGTATCTACACGTGTTCTTTTATCGAGATGGATCTCCAGGAACTTGGAAGGATGAACCGACAACTGGAACGTCACGGAGCAGGTTGTGTCTGTCGAAAACACTGAAAATTAGGGTCCACTGAAAAACAATGTTGACCTTGAGAAGCTGAAATCGTGGCTTTTTATATGTTTTTATGGAAATCGAGGATTGGATTGGAGAGTCTCCGAGCAGTATCAGTATATTAAACTTCCAGGAGCTCTCAGTGGTCCGGATTTACATTTCTCCCTCAGAATTACTCACATTTTACTGTCTTTCACTGTATTTACTGAATAATACTTACTACTATTCAATACAAACTGAACAAGGGTTTTAAGGGTGAAAATTCAAAAAGGAGTTTAAAAATATTTACATTTATTTTAGTAAAGATTCATCGGTACTAAATTACACACTAGAGCTGCTAAGTAAGTAATCGGAAAAAGCGAATTTTCTTTGCTATAAACCGGAACTTAAATCCCGTCACATTCTGGTTCCTACACTCTTAGATGATTTTCTCAAGGGTTCTTTAAGGTTTAATTGGATAATTAAAGGTTCTTAGCTTCTTAAATAAATGATCTGTTGGTTCTGGGGAAACCCTACAATAAATTGTTTCCTGACAGAAATGTTAAATTATCCAGTGAACCCTTAAAGAACCCTTGTAGAACCCTGTGTGTACCAAGAGCTAAATGTTAAACTCCTGACAGGTTCTAGGTATTAAGAAGAAAATAATGAGCACTAATTTGGAGCTTACTGAGTTAATATATGCACTTTTGGAAATAGGGCTCTTTAAGGGTTCATTCGCTTACTTAAAAAAAAAAAAATTTTAAATCTAATGTAAAACCGTCAATGGTTGTTTGGTGCTTGCGCTCTTTCTCTGAGACTCCTTAAAAAATTCTCCGTAGAACTCTATGGCAAAATGTTTAGGATGGGAAGAGCCATTAATTTTCTAATGAGCCCTTAAAGAACCCTTGAAGAACCCTTTGTTCTAAGTGTGTGTATTAACAAACTCCAAATTATTGCTCATTATTTTTTTTTTTCTTAATATCATAATTTCTTCTTAACATCTAGAACCTGACAGGAGTCTTAACATTTTAGCTATTAAGGTTCTCCGTACATCCTTAGAAAATAAGGGTTCTTTAATGGTATTTTGAATAAATAAGGGTATATAGCTTTCAAAAAAAATTCTTTAAAGTTTCTTTAAAATATTTTTGATTGGAAATTATTTTGTTTGTAGAGTTCTACATGGAAACTTTAAGAGTTCTCCCAGAGACAACCAAAGAACTATTAGAGTTTCAATATAGAACTCTACAAGACAATATTTTCTTATCAGAAAGGTTTCAAAGTTTTTTTTTTGAATGCTAAGAACCCAAAAATGAAGGGTTCTGTGATGCTGAAGCTTCAGATCTCCAGAGAAGCTCCAAATTATTGCTCATTCTTTTCTTCTTAATATCTAAAACCTGTCAGGAGTTTTTTTGGGGAGGAAACCGGGTTCTTGAAGCTTCCTGCACTTTATTATTAATACGGGAAGAGATAGAACCTTAAAGAATTCCCTCATGAGGAAAAGCTGAAGAACCAACGCTTAATGGTTCTAACTTTTCTGTAGAGTGCAGAACATGTCCAGGTTTTGCAGATTTTCAAAAATAAAACTATTTTTCCCCCAAACACCCTTAAAAAAATAAACGATAGTCAGAATTCTTTCCTGCAGTGGAAGATTTGAGCACTTTCCAGTCAAATGTTTAGAAATTCCTCAGAATTCAAACTTCAGAAATTGAAATTTTAAAACATCTCAACAAACACTAAGAAACGCAATGATGGTGCAATCAAAGACATATAAACACTGTCCTTGTTTTTATCAGGCGTAATGTTTGTGTTGTGAAAAATAAAATGCGATACACTCGCGTAATTTATCTAACAGTTAATCCTGTTTTTTAAAGGATGTGTCGGTTTTAGGCATGAGCAGAGGAACCGATTTGTACAGTAAACACAGAGGTGCCAACATTTACGGTTAATCATAGCTATGTCAGCGAATGGCTAATTGCCTAACATTTCCGGTTACTTTATATTTGACTTGCTACTATGGCGATACAGGACGTGGAAAATTGGCTTTTTCGAATAAAACAGCAGTCAGAACGAAAACGAATAAAATTCACCTGGCGAAAAGGCGAATTCACAGAAGGGGAAAGGACGCTGGTGTGACCTGTGGGTTTTTTTTGTTGATGCAGGTTTAGCCTCGGTCTTGGGAGCCAATAGGAAACAAGTAGGCGGGGCTGCCGACTCTGATCTGTATAAAAATGGAGGAGATGCTAATTATTAAGCAGTGCTCACATCGTGCGATTTTTCCGTCACTGTTCCTCGCGCACGTCGTCCAATAATATACGCTAAATGTTTTTGTGGTAAAATGTTTTTTTTCTTTTTTCCACCTGCTAAGATTTTCACGTTAGCCGTCAATTCTGGCACCTCTGTAAATACCGCGGTCTTTAGTCAGTAGTAGCATTTCACATTTATTCTCGTAATATATCAGTCTGTGTGAAAGTTTTTTTTTATTATTATTATTATTATTTTTAAACAGTAAATAGAATAAATCACAAACTGAGTCACACGTCTCGTGTCTGAAGTGACATTTATAAATATTCCTTGTTAAAAGTTCTACATATCAATTCTACATATTTTCTTTTGCATTTTTTCAAGATTCTAACTAATTGTCTATTCTTTTCTTTTTTTAAATAAAAGTTTATCTTTGTTTTTTTTGCCTTTCGTAATTTTTTTTTTCTTTTTTCACATTCTTGTTTTCTAAAGCATGCCTAAGTGACATTGTGAAGTTAAAACTAAGCAGTCGTGTGTGTGTGTGTGTGTGTTGTGTTGTTTTTTTTTTTATTATTTTTTTTTTATAATGGTTTCTGTTGTCTAGGGATGGAGCAGATGTCTGAGCTCTGTGAATGATTTAAGTGCAGGAGCCTGCATGTCTGAGATAAATGCATTTCATCTCTATGGGGAGTGAAGTTGTGAAGAGAAATGTATTCCTGCTCTGCCTGTTCCCTGACAGAGAAAGAGAAAATCTGGTAAGGAGGAGGTTTCAGCAACGACTCGGGTATTGGAAATGTCAGCGAATGACCAATTACGTAGCGAGAGCCAGATTGTCTGCAGCTCTTTGCTTTATGAAGTGTCTGTTATTTAGTCCAAGCGAGCGTTTGTGGGAGTGTTGCAATTGCTTCGGCTTTAAACTTTATGAGACGTGTGTGTGTGTGTGTGTGTGTGTGAGAAATAGAGAACGCACTGAGACAAGCATTCTAATAAGTTTCTCATCGTTTCTATAGTAACCGCTTATTCACAGGGACTTGGAAGGTTAAAAAGCACGTCGTTGATATTTTGTAAAGCGATGCTTGTTTAGGAGTCTCCAGTGTCGGGTAAAGCCGTAACGTCACGTCTTCCGACGTCTCCAGGACGCTTTCGCGGGTTTCTGTATAACATGACAAGCAGCGTGTCTTATTAACGTTAAAAGAGAGATTTGAGGGAAGGGAGGGGAAAAAAAAAAAAAAGGCGAGAGGTGAAGGAACTACTGTTTATAGCTGCTATAACAGGCACTAGTTAACATCAAATGTAACTATAAATGGATAAAAATGAATAGAAATCGCGATCAGTGGCACATTACTGTCGTATAAGTGGAAAGACGTTCAGGACGGACCGTTCATCAGCTTGACACCACTTCAGCACACCGGAATGTCGTTGATTATTTTCCTGTAACAGCAGCGCGCTGAGTGTTTTATTCCTTAAGTCTTTAAGCACTTTTATAGTATCCTGAGGAAGAGCGCAACAAAAGGTGACTCAATGTTAAGGTTTTTATTGATCAGTATCTAAAGTGGGGGGGGAGAACACAAGCGCACACACTATCTCACACACACACACACACACACACGCACACTCAAAGCCTCAAATAAACCATCTTAAAACGAGCAGAGCTCCCTTCCCCTACATCGGTTAGAATGTAATGTTCTTTTCCCGTTGCTGGAAGACGGTCAAACCCACGCTGCTTCTTCTCTCCGCTGGAACTCCATTAGTCCAATTTATTAGAGAATGGAAGAGGAATGGTGGTGCTTTGAGAATGCATGCGATTTCACAAGCCAAAATCTTAAAATAGTCTGCTGAGGGGAAATTGTCCTGGGGCAAAAAAAATAAAAAATTTGCTCACATAAAACCAGTGGGAGCCTTGGACGGTTTTTCAGAAACGCCGTGATTTGTAGCTGAGTCATGTGTAATTACGGTTGTGTAACACAAGTTTGGGACAATGAGAAAAAAAAAAAAAAAAAAGAATCAATTACACCAAATGTTGGAGTTTGATTATAAACTGCTTATTAGTGATATCAAACCCAGGTCAGTAACTACGAGCAAAACCTTTTGTAAGTGCAATAACTTACTGTTGTAAATCTCACACACACACACACACACACACACAATACATATATATAGAATATCGACAAGCTTGAAAGTAAATAATTAATTAAAATGCCGTACATTGAGCTTGAAGCTTCGGGAGGAGAAAAAAAAAGTAAAAATGTATCACACCAGGG
>CM040985.1:1482676-1568641 GCA_022985145.1 Pangasius djambal | reverse complement strand
GTGATAGCCACCTAAAGCCAGTCGTAAAATAATCCACCACCGAGAACCGACATCTCGGGTTCCGTCACAGAATTCCGATCCGCAGTTGTCCGGGCGATAATTAAGAAAGCTTCACGAATGTCCGAGAGTCGATCGTTGAAACCGTGAGAGAGCGAGTCGAGCCTGGTGCAGCGTGTGACTTTGTGAAAGAGGAGCCTGGACAGCTGAGCGCGAGCATGAGCGAGGCATGTTTGTTTTGCATTTACTCCGCACACAGCTGTGTGGACCGTCCTTTCTCAGAACGCCGGAACGCGATATCATCGCTTTGGCCCTCTGAGTAACCCAAGAGCGACAGAACTGCCGTTCTACACGGCACAGGAACGCTTAGAGGGATTGAGACGAGTGCTAACTGTCAGCAACATCTATATGCTCATGTTTTAATGCAAAAAAAAAAAAAAAGAAACTGGATCCAGTGATGCAACTGGATTTAACCCTTTCTTGAAAGCTAAGGAACCAACCTGACTCTTAAAGAACCTTTTAAGAACCCTTTTGTACCACGTACCAAGCTTGAGTTTATTTCAGAAAACCTGGACGTTGTGTCATCATACCATGCTCTGAGAAAATTTAGAACCCTTCTAGGTTCTGTGTAGAACCCTACAACAGAAGGGCTTCCAAGAAGAATCTTTCAGGAAGCTGAGAACCCTTGAAGATCCCATTTTTCTAAGATTGTACCAAGTAACAAGAAAGTGAACTGTAAACTTCTGACAGGTTCTAGGTAAGAAATAATGAGCAGATAAAAGGGTACTTAAGGGGTTCTTTAAAGGGTCATTGGATAATTACGGGGTTCTAAGCTTACAAAAAAATGGTTACACTTGGAACCTTGTCTTAAAAGCTAAGAACACTTTATCTTAACCCTTAAAGAACCATTCAAGATCCTTTTGAACCTTACTAGATTTTATGTAGTGTTTCAGTATCAGAACGGGTTCCAGGCAGAACCTCTCAGAAAGCTGAGAACCCTTAAAGAACCCATTTTTTATTTTATTTTTTTAAAAAGAGTGTACCAAGTACAAGCTGAACTGTAAATCTCTGACAGGTTCTAGGTATTAAATAAATAATGAGCAGGAAAAATGGTAATTACGGGTTCTTAACCCTTTCTGATAGCAAACCTTTTTCGAAATCGAGAACACTTAACTATCCAATGACCCCTTGAAGGAACCCTTCAAGAACCCTTTTCTCTAAAATGGTACCATGTATCAAGCTTGAATTTTCTTTCAGAAAACCTGGACAAACCCTGGACATCATGTCATCATACTGCACTCTTAGGAAATTTAGAACCCTTCTAGTTTCTATGCAATGTCTTCCTATCAGAACCTTTCAGAAAGCCGAGAACCCTTGAAGAACCCATTTTTATGAGTGTACCGAGGACCAAGCTGAAATGTAAACCCCTGACAGGTTCTAGGTATTAAAAAGCAAATGATGTTAAACGATTTGAAGTTTCTACCGAGCACTTACCAAATTAATACATACACTCTAAGAACAAAGGGTTCTTCAAGGGTTCCTTAGATAATTATGGGCTCTTTATTGCATCATTCTTTCATTACCATTAGTTAAATCTAGGGAAAGTATTTGGCAAAGACACAAACACAAGGAAAACTTCACTGCAGCTTAATAAATGCGTTTGTTTTCTGCTGAATGTTATTTAGTCGCCCTGCGGTGGAAAACTCGAAGACGCTCCAGAAACGTATTCAGAATTTCACCACATTTCACACCTTAGCTTTGCGAAATATGTACGACATGTCACTAATGCACTTTCTGTTGTCATGGCAACAAACCGAGTACGCGCTAGTTCAGCGACGCTAGTATTCTAAACATGAACCTGCCTTCTGTAGCAGGTCCTCTGTTGCAGCCAATCACATGCATTCGTATCAGTTTAACTGTTTAGGTGAAGACATCGAGCAAGGAACGAGTTTTCACAGAATTTCATAGATTTTATTTACCGTCTCTGGTCTGATTAATGAATTGCCGTCATGGCTTGTTTGAAAAAATAAAAGTGGATGACGAAAACAACGTTTAAAGACTCCACTTTAGTTTCAGAACAGGCATCTCATCTGTTCAGAGTTCGTGGCTGTAGTTAAAAGTGTTAACGTGAAGTGCCACTGTGAAACAAAACGTAACTAAATTGATCAAACTGATGATGTATTTATAGCTGTGAACTCATCGTTAATGGCTAAGCTAATGATTAAAAGATCGCTGTTGTCTCCAGTCGTGTTAGTCGCTTGTCTGAAATTTCATAACCGAAGAATCTCATGTAGCTGGAGCTAAGCAAATTTTATTTCAATCAAGTATACTTCCTTACTCAGATACTTCCCCACCCCCCCTCTTTTTCATCTGTTTAATACTCTGACCTCAAGCGCGAGTGTCGATGTGTTAAACACCGGCGCTGATCGCTCATCTCTATTTATGAACATGATAAACCCTCTTTGCGTTTGAAAATAAGGAATTCTGAAAAGCCTCCCAGTACGATGACATAAACGTGGTTCTCATTTATAGACTGGAAATGGCCTGTCTAAACATGTATCAGATTCTTCCCTAAATTTAAAACAGATTTGTTTTTACCTGATCTATATCTGGAATCCGGAAGAAAGGAAGAGAAAGGAAAAAAAAAAAAAACCCCGAAAGACTGTAAAGCAAATCGCAATGGAACTCCGACTCAGAAGTTATTGCTTTTAACTCACGTTGAGTAAAATTTCCGGTGATAAAGATACAAAAGTCCAGAATGAGAGATGGTGTCAAACTCCAGTGTGGAATGCTGGACCTTTCTCATTTTCTGAGGGACTGCTGCCAAAAAAATAATGAAGCAAGGATCAAACTTGAGCCTGCATTCAAATGTTTATACGTATCATGTTCAAACTGGGCTGCTCTGGAAGATGTTAAACTCCGATAACGCACCAGAGGTCTCGGCTAAATCAGCAAAATTTCTTCTTTAGTCAGTATTTGAAAAACCTGGCAAGGACAGCAGGTTAGAGTTTTCGTAGCATTATATTTTTCCTGCCTAATGTCCCAAACCACTGTCAAATTACACTCCTCATTCACGATCTTTCCAGAAATCTCGTCTCTCTAAAGGCCGCGATGATGTTTGACGTTATTGTTATTGCCGCATAAAGCATGTAGAAAACTCCGACTGAGCTCTCAGACACGCGCATCGTCACTTCAGGTCAAATATCTTGCCCTGATCCTCTGCGGGAGAGAAAATAAACTTGGATTGAGATGTAGAAACGGGTAATATATTTCTCAACAGATCCATCAACTTGCTAGCGTACAGCTTTGGTCTGCCGTTAAGAGCCCTCTCACCTGGGAGCTCTTCGAGTGGGGAAAATAGCTTTAGCTCTCTTTTTTTTTTTTTCGTGATAGATCGCTAACTCTGCACAGAAGGGGGATACATTACGGGTTTTTTTTACGACGCAGCATTTTCGCTCTGTGTTTCAGATTTCATCAGAGGCAAGACATGTAAGAAAGGCATCGGGAGCATTACACCTTTGAGCCCTTGCTCGAGGTGATGAAGGGTCACATGACACAAGTCCTTTCCACAGGACCAAATTACCCATAATCCTCCACGTTGCTGCAAATTTCCCTGGCTATGAGGTGTAGCCAGACTGAATTTGGGTCAAGCTCTGACATAAGTACCATGTGAGCTGAGCTAGGATGTGTGGGCGGGGCTAGAAAAATAGTGCAGACTACCGATTGGTCGAAAAAAATCATCCTAATTATAAAAGTAGTCTGGGACTGGAGTCAGTAGGCTCGTGAAGTTTCTCACTCTTCTCAGAAATCATTTTCTGCTGGATTTATCACGATTCTATGCCTCAGATTAGTTTGAACTTGATTGGAAACAGTTCCTTGACGCCGGTTCCTTTGTTACTTTTAGACTGCACAGTTTCAGCGCTTCGTTAAGATAATCACTCTTCACACTGTCTGTACAGAATCTGAATAAAATCCTGATGTACTGAGTTCTACGTCACCTTATACGATAAGACGAAGCTCCTCTAACGATAAACCTGCGATTAAAGAAAATGTCCGCGTACGATGCTGCTCACGTCATCAATCAGCGTGATCGGGAAATCGGCTCGTGCAGAAAACGGGCTCGCTTATACACACACACGTTCTTCAAACTGCTTGTGAAGTAATAAGGAAATTTTTCTGTCCTTCGCATGTTGCTTTTACATCATCACCTTTTTTACGCCATCACCTCTACCGTATTTGTCGCTGTCCCGGCAGTTAGCCGTCCTCTTATTGGTGGATTTTAGACAAATGTCATTAAAGTGTTTTCACTCTGCTGTTTTAATCCAAGATCTCTCACACTAACAGAACGTTATCATCAGCTGTCTTCGATCGAATTGCTAAATGGAAAATATGAGCATGTTACGTTATGCATTCTTACAGCAGCGCCGATCTCAATTCTTTTGCGATGTGCGGTTTTTGCTGGGTCGAAAGTCATACGTGTGAAGCCAGCTTTCATCCGCACCTTTAAATTAAATATTTTGCGTAGTGCTTCTTAGGGTCCTGTATGTCCAGGGTCACTCTCTCACCATCACACACCGCGTACGGACGGTTTCTGCTCTGCGGGACTCACTGCATGACGAACACACCGCTATTCGATGTGAAAAAAAAAATCTTCAGTGCAATGTAGAATGCTTTAGACTATTTGTAAGTGTTAATTTTGCCGAAATGGAAAGGAAAGTTACGTCTGAGGCGGTTTCTTTTGTCGTAATGTGTAGATTAAGTGTGTAAGTGTTTTTGACGATTCCTCAGTTTTGGACTTTGGGAAAAGATTTGTCTATAAAGTAGTAAAAATGTTAATACTCTCAGGCCTGTTTCTGTTTCTGTACAGTTACTCTGTACAGCTAGGACCTACAGGTTCATCTGATAAGTGCAGGGGTTGCTTTTATTTTAATTTTATTTTTTCTTAGCATTTTGAAGTTTTATCCCAGGAGCTACAAATCCTTCACTGTTTTTTGTAGACGGACCACAACTCACTTTGGTTAATTCTCATTTCTCAGATTATCAAATTGATCTCAGATTATTGTCTTCCTTAAGAGGTTTTCCTTCACAGGGTTTTTTTTTTTTTTTTTTTTTTTTTTTTTTTAATAATAATAATAATATCGGTTTTCTGTTCTCCGAGTCAGTCCACTCCCTCACCGTCTTTGTCCTTTGCCACACATGGCATCGTGGTTGCTCTGGTATTCACCCACTCTCGTTATTTTTGTCCTCTTCACCATCTTGT
This sequence comes from Pangasius djambal, assembly GCA_022985145.1. Classification (NCBI taxonomy): domain Eukaryota; kingdom Metazoa; phylum Chordata; class Actinopteri; order Siluriformes; family Pangasiidae; genus Pangasius; species Pangasius djambal. Next base: position 1,563,384 of record CM040985.1, on the reverse strand, counting down.
TTCTCTCACTGCGTTGTTAAAGAACACTACGAGCGACCGTGCTGGTGCGTCCGGGCGATCATGTGGCCCAGGAGATGGCTGCACTGTGTTCCTTGGCTTTCATGCGCAGAGCAGCAATGCTGGACGACTTCCGGTCAGGGTCCATGTTCAGATCGTATCCGTTGATGCCGGCGCTCATGCCTGGACTCCCGAACAGACTGCCCATGTGGCTTTGTCCCATGTGTCCTCCGGGACTGGGCACGCCCAGGAACTCGGACACTCCGCTCGCAGCGTGGGGGTGAGGGGTCATGCAGGAAGTCACTGAGTCACACGGAACGACGCAGCCTGGCACCGGGGACGCTGCGCTGCTGCCTCCGATCCATGAGGGATTCTGGATCTGTGACGCAGTGGAAAGAAAACACATGGCTGTTAATCTTACTATTACAACATAAACAGTACTTTTCAAGCCACTGAAATGGTCTGTATAGAATAATACATGATTTAACATGATTATAATTCTAAAGAAATGATGAGCAAAAGGTCCCAGGAACATCTCTACAGATTAATCTCATTATCAACGCCACCATGTATGCATATTCATAAATATGCAAATTAGGAACCGCCCCTCCAGTGACCTGAACACACTAATATCACTAACATTAACTAACTTAACTAGCTCATGTACAGCACATAAAACCTGTCCAAATATAACATTACAGTGGCAACCACCATCTCTTCATGACTAACATTAGCTAAGTTAGCTAGCTAGCTTCACCCCGGATTTATGTTTTATAAAAAAGCGCTGAGAAAGTCTCTCATTTTAAGACTAAAAACTTTGAATTTTTTAAAAAATGTAACCCAAACACTGATCTATATAATCAGAATCAGCATTCAAGAGGAATGTGTTGTTTAAACATCACATTTTTGAGTTCAGCGGGAGTCTAACGTTGGTTTATGATCATGCTGTGGTATTCGAACGCAGCTAATACAGCTAGAGTATGATGATGTTTGTATAAGAACGTATATAATATCTACGTATTTAAAACATTTGCCTAGCACAAGTTTCCGAAAACATCTTGGCGAAATGAACCGTGCCACTTTCACGTAGAGAAACTGGCCTGCCCACAGGGGGCGGGATCAATCTGTGACAATGCGACCGCTAGATTTCCGCCTACAGTTGTTGCAGCTTGCTAGCATGACCAGCGCTAGATCGTGTAAACATTACAGCTAGTAAACGTGACGACATCATCGACGAGTATCGCTCCCGAACCCCTGAAAGGCCGTGTGTGATACTGCTTTTTGGATCTTTGGAATTCGACCTCCTGTCTTTCATACTGTGCAAATGTGAATGTTTGCATTCAAATGCATTTTAGTAACTGAAATTCGAAAGGCGTAGACGTTTGGAAACAAGGATCCGTAAATGTTCTTTGCTTAATGTAGAACTCTACAAAGTGTTTCCTTAACAGAAACTGGAAACTCTACAAAGAAAAATATGAGTGTATTTTGTACAACGTGCTTTAGTTATGGCATTCCTTTGTTTCCAAAACTTGCACAGTCTGAAGTCTTGTCTTGGCCGTGACGCCGAGTCCCAGGGGCGTTTTTTTTTTTTTTTTTTAAAAAGAAGAGATTTATCTGGCACTTTGAGGTTCTCAGCCTCACTCAGAAGAGGAATGTCTGTCTGTGCTTCTCTTCAACACCTAGCGTGACTCTGTGGGTCTGTCTTTTCTGCTGAGAGGAGGAGTGTGGAGGGAAGTGAAAGGGCAGCGCTCTGTGTGTGTGTGTGTGTGTGGAAGCGAGGGGATCTGAGGGAGGGCTGCGGCAGAGAGAGATGAAAGCCCTCTCAGGGAGATGCCCCAGATGTGCGTCGGGCTGCATTCCACAGCTGCAGGCCTGCTCCCTGAAGAGCCTCCTCTGCTCTCCCACTCTCCTGCAGATTCACAATAAATCCGGGGGAATCTCTCGCTCTCCTGTGAGGGCGTGTCCCGCTCTGCCACGGCCTCCGATCCTGACCCAATTCCTGGGACACGAGAAGCCTCGAGCTTTTCTCCGGTCCCACGCAGTGTTTACAGCACACAGAGCTGCTGTTATTATTTATTCTGTATTTATACAACAGTGCCGATCGAGTAAGGACTAATACACTGTGTGTCCTTCTGTTAGTGTAAAGTAATCAGTGACGGGGTGGCGTGATGAAGCGGCGTTACCGCTACCATCACACTGTTGATCACTTATCTATAAGTGACGTGTTTTATTCCTCTAATTCTGCAGCAGTCTGACAAATTGTAGTTATTGTTATCCAATTATAGTTACAATTAATGCTCTTCTGCAAGCGTAAACTCCTCTGTCCTGAAGATGTCAGAAAACTTAGTTACAGCTTTAACTCTGACTGTTACAAAACGCTGACACTGGAGACTCCTTCCGAGAACATGAAAGAATACCGAAAACTACACCGTATCAACGATTACACGCTTTTTAAAATCAGTTTCTGTACACTTATTGCTCGTGATATTTGGGACTATCTTTTTTGTGTACTGTAAATGCACAAAAAACCCCAATGAGATGTATATAAATTGCTCTGATATTTCCTAATGTTGAGCCAGTTATCCGTACCTGAGCATAGTTCTCCGGCCGAGTGAGGAGTGGAAGCTCGTAGGCGGTGGAGAAGTGCGTTCGGACCTGCTGCATCTGTCCAAAACGTTCCCTCTTCCTCCACTTGGCTCTCCGGTTCTGGAACCATACCTGCAGGAAACAGAGGTATTTAAGAAACATGTTACAAAAGCTGTTTATTTTTTTTTTTTTGTTTAATTGATGATGTGATCATTATCAGCACAAATTGAACTCCCAGTGAGAAAACTTGGACACGGATTAAAAAAAGCTTTTGTCCGGTAAGAGCCAGGATGTTGCAAAATGCTCTGTCAGAAATCCTCTTGGCTGTTGCAGAGCGCCGTATTATTTTTCAGCATCTCTTCCCTCTTCCTGGAAGAATAGTTCAGTGAGACCTGCGTGGTGTTTGATGTTGTGGGAGATGACGGATTGCGAAGGCCTCCTCGGAGGCTTTTTTTCTCTCTATTGGAGCCGTCAGTAACAGCAGGAGGTAGAGAGGGGAGTGCAGGAACCCACCGGGGCCAGAGGTCTCGGAGAACCGTGTCACTCCTCCACTTTCGCTCGTGATAGATTGGAAGAATGCGTTTTTTAAAAAAAAAGAGAAGGCGAAAGAGCGTCTAAGTTATTTCACTCCGCAAACACTGATAATAAATGTTCAGTGACGTGAGGTGTTTTTGTGATTCATCAGGCTTGAGTTGTGTGGTGGTGTTTTTTTATGATATAATATCAAATAATAATGCTGAAGTGCAACAACAAGCTCTGATTGATGTTGAAATTTTGTGCTGAATCTTTCAAATTTTAAATTTTTTCCTACTTTTTGGTGACTTTTTAAAATTTTTTTTATTAAATGCATCAAACCTTTTAGGGGTGTAACACAACGCTGGCATCTGTTTCGTGCTCCGAATATCTGTATATGTGTTTGGATTTAAACCGGAAGTGAGCGTGGCCTACAATGGAAGGAGTTTTTCCTCTCTCGAATCTCCACCAGATGCCCTGTGAACATTTCTGGCGAGTTTGCGCCTCCTATCTGTTTTTGTATCTGTTTAAAACATATTATCTGTTCAATCCAAACCCGAATAACGTATTTTTATACGGTTACAGACCTGTATATCGTCACGCATATACCGTGTATCGTGCTGCTGTTTCAAAGGATGGTCATGTATTTTTGTCATGTCGTCCACCCGTATTTTACAGGGAGTGTTCTCTTCTCTTGTCTCTTTTATTATTACTGAATTTCTTGAATCGGACAATCGCAATCGTTGTTTTTTTTTTTTTTTTTTCGACAAAAGAGTTCCTTTGGAGTTTGAGCTCAGGGCTGGAAAAGAACATTTGGCCGAATCATCTTGCTGATCTCCGGTCCACTGACATGCAGTTTTCCCTCGGCTTCCACACATGCGTGCAACTCGCACGCAATTAAATAAAGCGCGAGCGAGAGAAACTAAGCCATTCTTCTAATTCCGCAGCGGTGCAGACAATCAAAGAGAAAAGAGAGGATGGTCCTTAATACAGACAATGTGGAGAGAATTTCACATCAGTTCCTAAAACAAAATGTTAGCAGATTCTGCAGTACCCCCTAACCTCCCCCCCTTCTTTTTTTTTTTTTTTACCCCCTCACCCCTTTCCCTTTGTGCTTAGACACACAGCACAGCGTTCTCATGACAAAAGTGTACCATAATTACCTCTGACAACTGATCCTAAAAGCGTTGTTTATGAGAGCATTATTATGTTTAAACTACCATCAAAGGCTGAGAAAGCGATCTAAATACAGGCCGAGTCTCAGATGGGTTTAAGTCTGGCATTTTCCACTGCAGTCAAACAGAGAGACGTCATCTCGCTATCTGCTCTCTGCGAAACTCGATCACACCGCCGCTCTGATTGCACTTTATGTCATGTCAGATCTCAGGGTTCTGTAGATTAATGTCCTCTTAGATGACATTATTTACCGTGAATAAACAGTAAACTTCGGTGTCAGTGCATCATTAACAACGCAAATAGCACTCGTATTCACTGTTGTTTTTTTAATATTAAAAAATTTGTATAAAAGTCCAGGATGATCACAGTGAACTGGCCGAAATTAAGAAGCCTTGAAAAGCAAGCCGTAATATGAAGTCTGGCACTGACTGCTCCTTTTTGTGGATTTTGTGGAATAAATTCAACATCTTGTGTATTTTGTGCTGAATTCTGGACTGTGATTGGTCAGAAGGTGTTGATTAATTTTCTGTAACAGCAGCTCTGACAGTAGCGCAGCTGCATAGCACAGGTTCATATCAACGCGCTTGTTTTTACTCATTTATATTTCTTATTAAGTTCATTAAGAAATCAAAAAGCGGCTGGTGAAGGAACAACAGTTTACAGCGTAAGTGACGACTTGTTTCACGGATGTTGTAAAACATTAAATGTAAACAGATAAGTGTGATCTGACATTGTTTAATAATTGAAAATGTCATTGTTGGCAGATTGCTGTGGTGTAAGAGGAATAAAACACTTAGCACCTGATGATCAGCTAAAATAATCAGCTTCGGGGTGCTAACAGTGACTCCATTTCACACCACACTCGTTGATTATTTTCCTTCAACGGCACAACATGTTATCCTTAACAACTTCCTTAACAACTTCATCATTTGGAGGAAAAAGTTTTAATCGTGATTTTTAAAGGAACATTATATTTTCTTTGGTTAATTAGCACTGTGCTAATTGAGTTTAAGATTTGCACACATTTCTTGTGTTTATATGAACTGAGTAGTAGCTATTTAAAAAAAAAAAAAAAAAGAAAGAAAGAAATGACAGAGAGATGAACTGTGTGTAATGGATTGTGCAGCAGTGCAGAAAAGAGTCACTTGTCCCCGTTTCCTTCCTGTCCTCTGCTTCAGTTTTATCTTCGCTCTTCAGTTGGGAAATTGAGAAAAGCGAGGACGGGATCGTTTCAAACCCGAGCTTGTTTTCATTTTATGTTTAATTTCCTGATGCCTAAGCCCCCCGGCTTTCCGACGCTGCTCCTCCAACCCCGGAGAGGCGTGCCGACAAGAAAAGGTGGACGCATTCCCTCGCTCCTCTGCTCTCCTCTCTCTGAACTCGAACGCACGAGCCAAGGCAGAGGCGTGTAGAGTTTCTGCTCTCGCTAAAAAAGCCCGCCTTTGTAACAGAGAGACCGAGAGGCCAGAGCTTTGAGGGAGGATTGTTAGAGAGCAGAGTTCACTTTAAAAATGTCTTCTCTTTTCCTGTCTCTGTCCCATGGACTTTCCTCCTCCGTGCACTTTTTTTTTTTAAACTTGTTCAGTGGCTTGTTGCGAGGCAAAAAAAACTGTATTTTTGTATGTTTAGCACGCGTGGTAACGACGCAGTAATTGGTAAAGACGTTGACAGCTAAAGCCACTTAGACGCTTATTACGGAGCTTTATTTATGTTCCAGCGCTGGAGGAGAGCGAACAGAAACATTAAACTCGGCCCAGTGGAAAGAGGGGAAAGATCAGCTTTGAAGTCACGAGCAGCTTTGAGGATTGATCGTATAGCTCTGCTGTCACTCAAATCCACCTTTTTTTTTTTTTTTTTTTTTTTTTTAGAAAATCATTTTTTTGTGCAAAAAAAAAAACAAAACAGCAAATATACAGCTTTGTGGGTTAGCTAGCTTTTTATAGCATGGCAGTCATTTTGTTTATTTATCAAATCAGGCACATATACTCAAATCCAGGCCTGGTTTATGAGAGGGTGCAATAAATTATGTCAGTATTTTACAGACATAACTGACTGCTAATTGTGAATGAACTCAGCCAAGCGCTCTGGCCAGCTGTCTGTGTGCTTTTCTTTCCATGACATTTTTATTTCCATTTCAAATAATCCTGTCGTATGAAACTGCAGGCTGTCGGGATGAGGCGCAGGTTATTAAAGCACTTAACCTTTGACCTCAAGCATCCAGCTAAACTTGTGTTCACTATCTGGTAGGAGAAGCGAACCACAAACGGTGGTGCTTTTTAGATTTAATGAAAACCGAACATTTTATTTTGTACTTCTTTATGACGATACATTTATACGCCTTCTGGCTTTTTTTTTTTTTTTTCTTCATGTGAATTTATTCCGCTCGCGAACAGCTTTTGAACGGTAACGTAGCTTATCTTTATATTTACAGCACGATATTTTAGTTCTTATTTATCTGAGACGCACGAGATTGTAGTCGATGCATACGCACATGCGACTGTCTTTCTTAGTTACGCTTACAAACTAAAAGTGGATCTGTGTTTTATCCGAGTAACCGAGACGAGGTTGAAGGTTACGAGTGAGCTCCAGCACATCCAAAGCCTCCAGCGAGGTTCTCTCACCCAGCCCCGACAGGAGGGAGGGACACATTCCTTCCCGAGCAGGACGTTAATGAAAAACAAACAGCTTAAATCCCGGGGTTCTTAGTAAAGCGTGCACGTGCTGTTGGGTAAAGCGGGTTCTCCCCGCGTGTCACTCTGTGCTGGAATGCAGCCGTGGTACTGGAAGGATTATATGCAAGTACGATGAGTGGGGAATCGGAGGGTCACGGGTTCTGGGTTTTTCCAGACCCAGATATGTTGTTATTCAGGTTCTGGTGAAGGTCGTGAGTGAAACCCGACACCGGGCACCGTGTATGCGCTGTCCTCCCCCGCCACACACACACACACACTTTGCTTCACACATATGGATTTGGATATCTGAAGGTTTTCACATTTTTCTTGCCTGTGTTTATTCTGACTGGTCCTCTTCATATCCTCACACTTCAGAAAAGCTTTATCCGGATTTAAAAAATATGTCGAGAGTCGTAAGGCTCCGACTGGCGATTCCGTGATTTTAACTCTCGAGTTCAAAGCAAATTTAAAGCAATATTTTGGTGTAAAATTTGTCACGTAGGTTCAGTGGCATGTAAGTAACAGAATTATAGCATTAACGCATTATCGCCATTTCCAAAGCCTCAGTCCTGATGTTCTGTTGTTCTTGGTGCAGCGTTTGTAGGAAATGATTACTAAATGATTAAAGCCGAAAATTCAATTTGATGGAATTTCTGAAACCAGAAAATTAAATTGGATGATAATGTTCGTGATGCAAAATTTGTAGCAAAGAATTTGTGCAGTTAAGTGCAAAAGTTTGCACACCCTTACTTTGAATTCACAGAACCAAAAATTCAATGTGATAAAATTTATAAAAACACAAAAACTCAATTCGATGATACGTCGTCGTTGATGCAACATTTGCAGCAAAGGATTAGCATGCACGAATAAGTGCAAAAGTTTTCACACCCTTATTTGAATTTACAAAACCAAATTTTGAAGGTATTTAATGTGAGTACTGTTTCACAGATGTTCAAAAATTTCACGGATATTAACAGTGTGGGGGAAAAAAAAACCCCAAATATTTCAGAATGAGAAACAAATATCGACGTGTATTCCGATACAGTCCTCAATTACTTTATCGGTTATCTTCAACTCTTTGGACACATCTTTGTTTTAGTTTCCATTTCCGAATCATGATTTTTACTGTTATAAAATCATCATAATAATTTCTCTAAACAGTGACGACTTTTCTTCTGCTGAAAGTTGGTGGTTTTCCTTATTCCCTGTTAAATTGGCTGTAGGGAACGTAGGATATTTTTACACTAATTTCAAGGACCTTCAAGAGGCTCTTTCAAATCAATAAGCTAGAACACTGACTGAGACTCGATTGCTGTTGTTGTAACAGCTTTTGATCAGAAAACACCATTAAGTGAACATGGAATTTTGTAGATGATCTGTATAAAAGAGGTCCATGTTGTATTTGTTTACCTATAAGTATGCATGAGTGATGCAAATTTTCCACTAAATCAGTGCAGGTGCTGGTGTCAGTGCTGGTGTCGAGATGCTTAAAGGCTGTGAGGAGGAGCGTAACGTGGATTTTACCTGCACTCGAGCCTCTGTGAGGTCCGTCCTGAGTGCCAGCTGCTCTCGAGCGTACACGTCCGGGTAGTGCGTCTTTTGGAAGACTTTCTCCAGCTCTTCCAGCTGATAGCTCGTGAAGGTGGTGCGGTTGCGCCGCTTCTTGCCCTTGTTGCTCTCCCCCTCGCCTTTGTCCAAGGGGGAGGCGAGCTCGGAGCTGGGTCTCTCCTGAGGAACCTTGGCTCCTGGATCCTTCACGCTGAGGTAGCTACCATCCATTCCTGTGGGGTCGGTGTTCGCCGGCAGCTCCGAGTCGGTCAGCCCTGTGGTGTCTTTACCTGGAAACAGAAGGAGAGAGAGAGAGAGAGATGGGTTAGGATAACTTTTTTTGATGAAAAATGTAAAATGTTTTGCAATATCTATAGGTACAGATGACTTTATTCATCTAGACTACTTTAAAAATTACTTATCTACTATTATTTTCTCATATGCAGAGGATCGCATTGTGCAAATCATTGGCAGACATGGACCATTTGGTAAGAACCGGAAGAGTGCATTACAGTTTTGCAACTTTTGAAGAAATTTGTTGGAAAGTGAAAACTCACATAACAAAGCAACAACAATGGCCAAGATAAGAAAATACAACAACGTCCTTTAGAGGAGGCATTCTTCAGACGGTTCCTTTATCAACTTTTTCACTCAAGTCTACACTTTTTAAAAAAATACAATTTAAGGGTTCTTTGTGTGTCTCTTTGTGGGAACCCTTAAATTTTCAATGTCAGATGTTTCCTTTCGGAAAGGAGTTTGAGTTGAACCATTTTTTTTGGAAGCTAAGAACCTGTAATTGTCTACTAAACCCTTTTTTTTCTAAGAGTATGTCTAATCTGGGTAACTATGTGGCAAAACCTCCAAATTATTGCTCATTATTTTCTTCTTAATATCTAGAACCTGTCAGGAATTTAACATTTAGCTCTCTTGGTTCTTGTTCCACTCTGAGGGGGGGAAAAAAAGGTTCTCCAAGGGTTTGTTGGATAATTAAGGGTTCTTAGCTTCCAGAAATGATTCTACTTGAAATCTAAAAGGGTTCCCCCTGTGGAAGAAAAGAAAGGGTTCTAGATCTGACCTTAGGGAGAGTACAGTCAGCGTACCCTATGGAGAAAAATGTTTTTCTATTAGAAAGGGTTCTTAGTCAAACCCTTTTTTGGAAGCTGAGAACCTGAAATTATCCACAAAACCCTTATAGTACCCTTTAAGAACGCTTTTTTTCCCCCCCTAAGAGTGTCTGTATGGATTTTAAAGGGTGGCTTCTAGGTACTTGGTTCACTCTTAGAATAAAGGGTTCTTCAGTGGTTCTTTAATGGTTCTAAGGATATTTAAAGGTTCTTAGCTTCCAAAAATTTATTCTATTTCCCCAGAGGAACACCTGAAGAAAGTTAAAGGTTCTAGATTTGACGTTAGAATCTGGATTCTTGAGTGGTTCAGCCTTTTTGCTTGATTTGTGCCAAATATATGGATCATGTTTTATGTCCTTGTGTTTTGTTTTATTATGGTGAAATTTGGGCTTGTATGAAAGTGAGTCAGTTGTATTTCGTCCAGTTTCATAGCAGCGATGTCATACGAAAGAGTCTGAAATCAAATCATGTCCTGAACCCTAACTTTATGCTTTGTGTCCTTTCTCATGACTTGTGCAAAATGTTATGAATTTTATCAAAGTTATTCGAATGGATGGATGACCCTGCCTCACGATAACCGTTTTTAGATGAAAATATGAGACTGAAATGATGTTGCGTGTGTTCAGGTGTCGTATTTCAGCTGCTCAGATTCACACCTGCATGTTGTGCATAAGAATCAATTTTGATCCATTGCCTCAGAGAACGATCCAGAGTACTTTTGGCCGTTTGTGTGCCTGGAGTGTGAGTGTCGGTGTCAGGCCTTTGGGTTTGTGTAATATCTAAACATGTCTGACTTGCTGCACTTATGGCTGCCAGTCTCAGCTCGTAAATCAAGTGCTCATATGAAACAGATACCCAGAAACAGATGTAATTGCAGCCTGATAGAAAATTGCAGGTTTCCTCCTCTATGGCTGGATTCTTCTCAGCGGCCTCATATACGCACGCTTGTCTGTGTGATCTGCTGCGACACGGATCCCGGGCCGGTCACAACGCCAAGCTGACCCAGCGATGAGACGCCGGAGTGGTAATTTTCTGCATCAAGCCACTAGAAATGCACATCAGCTCAGCTGTAAAACCTCAATCTGTCAGTCAGAAATGGATCTGATTTTTTTTTTCACTGCTTACAAAGATTCAGCTTCTTACAGCACTTTACATGCTAAAGGGAGTGTGCAGGGATCGGAGCTTCGGAGGAGCGCCCCGTGTTTGGGATTGCCTCAGGCAGTAAGGAGTTGTTATTGTTTTCTCAACAACAAAGAGATAGAGCTGAGAAGTAAACGTGTGTATGATGCATAGGTAAGGTTTGAGCAAGGGAAGCATCAGCGATTAAGCTACCATACGAATTTTAGTTAAGTTGGATTTCTGGAATTTGCTCCCTGGAAAAAAAAAATTGACTTTCTGACTCACTGACTGGCTGACTCACTCATTCACTCTTTCATTTACTAACTCACTGACTCATTGACTGACTGACTGACTCACTCACTCACTCATTCATTCACTCCCTCACTCACCCATTCACTCACTGACTCACTCCCTCATTCACTCACACACTGATTCGCTCACTGACTCACTCACTGACTCATTCACTCACTCCCTCACTCACCCATTCACTCACTGAGTCACTCCCTCATTCACTCACACACTGATTCGCTCACTGACTCACTCACTGACTCATTCACTCACTCCCTCACTCACCCATTCACTCACTGAGTCACTCCCTCATTCACTCACACACTGATTCGCTCACTGACTCACTCACTGACTCATTCACTCACTCCCTCACTCACCCATTCACTCACTGACTGTCTCACTGACTCACTCCCTCATTCACTCACACACTGATTCACTCACTGACTCACTCACCCATTCACTCACTGACTCACTCACCCATTCACTCACTGACTGTCTCACTGACTCACTCCCTCATTCACTCACACACTGATTCACTCATTGACTCACTCACTCACTCACTCACTCACACATTGATTCTCTGTCTGACACATTCACCAGCTCACTCACTCATTCACTGACTCACTCACAGACCCACTGACACGCACACTGACTCATTCACTGACTCACTCACTCTCTTATTCACTTACTGATTCACTCATTCACTGACTCACTCACTCTCTTATTCACTTACTGATTCACTCATTCACTGACACATTCACTGACTCACTGACTTGCCCACTGATTGACTGTCATTTTAACTGATCCAAGGATTTAATCTGTACTCGTTACTTCACATTATTATATTGTATATTGGATTTGTTTTTTTGCAGAGGTGAAGCATTTATACCTTGTTCTTATGTCAAATGTTACGATAAATCAATTTCTGTCAATTTCGGGGTCATGAGCTGAAGGATGTAGCATTGAGGAATCGAGGAGGCATCAGTTAGAGTTTTTGGATGCATCTTACTTTTCCTGATCTGTATCCCAACAAATCCTGCCTCAAATTCTACAAATATTCCAGTTCTACTAGTTTTTGCTAACAAGCAGTCCTGTGATTGGACAGTTTAAAAAAAAAAAAAAAAAAAAAAAAAAAAAAAAAAAAAAAAAAAAAAAAAAAAAAAAAAAAAAAAAAAAAAAAAAAAAAAAAAAAAAAAAAAAAAAAAAAAGCCAGATTGTCTAGTAAAGAAGACAGTACATCTCTGATGCTTCCACAGATTTACTTTGATCGTCACTTCGGGGTTGGGAATAACTTGATCGGTTTGTGTTGACTGGATTTAGAAGATCATTTCATTTAAACAGTATATATATTAAACCCAATATTTGACTATAAAATACCTAAAAATCCATTAGCTAGTTTTCGCTCCTTCGCTGTTCGATATAAAGCGCCCTATTTTGAGGAAACATCGTGGCGAATATCCGGTGCTTTTCAGTCCCACGATGCACTCTGATATGCACAAGCAATGTACCTCGGCAGCTGCAGAATACCCATAATGCACTGTTTTGTTAGGGTGGATTTGCGCATCATCCTTGTGGAAGATCTTTCAGTCCCTTCGGTCTTCTTACGACTAGAAATAGAGCAGTGACATTTTTGTGATGTCATTCTTGTAGTCATGTGTTTGGTTAGGTTGTTGTCTTTAGGTTTGATCCACGTCAAATAATTATGTGTAACGTGTGTACAGTGTGTACAGTGTGTACATACAGTGTGTTTACATTCCCATGTCAAAGGAAATAATCTGAATGCACCTCCTAATCAGTCATGTGCTCGTTCTGTCACAAGCATATGACGGGGTCAAATTTCCATCTAAAGAGTAGTAATGAACCATCCAGATCTTTTCCATTTGTATTGGTTTAGCTTTTTACGGAGTCACCTGACACACTCGAAACTCCAGCAACAAAACAATAATATAAATCATCACATATCTATTTGAAATATCAATAGCGTTTTTATTGCACGTTAAACTTGGGTATCGCAACGTCACAATTTGCCAAATTCATTGGTTTGTTTTGTTCTGTCTTTGCCTTATTGTTTGTATTAATTTATTTATTTATTAGCATTGTCTAGGTTTTATTGTGTTTTTTTTTTAAAACATAAAACAGAGCATGCAAGTCATGCTCTAGAGAACCATCAGTGTCAATAATGTTGCCATGAAGCATAGCGTTCTCAATAAGTCTGCTGTCGACTACCTGACTCGCCTCATTTCAGATAAACGCCTGACCACTAGTTGGGGTAAACAGTCAGTGAGGTGAAGAAATACTCCCCGAGGGTCTGCTGTTGGTCCTGTGTGTTGGCGAGACCCCTGTGAGCGCCGCCTGTACAGGACCGAGCGCTTTCTCTGGTCACTGTGGCCTCTGTGCCCTGACAGACGTGGAGCCGGGGCTCGGGGGGAGCATAATGGCTCCCATATTGCCTCCCGCTCAGGACTGACACATCCTGTTAAGTGAGAGGGAGCGAGCGTAAATATTTTCGGCTTGCGCTTTGAGATGCCATGTGCCTCAGACTGTCAGACTGTTCGCAGTCGCTGCCTGGCGATCAAAGCGTCTTTGCTGATACCTTGTGTTGTTCATGCCGTTGCTCTGATGTTGGGTATTGTGACAATCCCTTGCTTGTTAGGATTCGGGATTGAACCTGGCGGCGAGGTTTCTCCCGTCGCTCAAGGTGAACAGTGGTTCGGCCCTCAGAGTTCCTCCATATGGCCGTGTAACATGACCTGAGCATGAAACCTCACCTCACTGCAAATCGGTTGTGTCAGAACGGGAAAGGATTGGAGAGGACTGCGGTTGAACGGCGTTGTAAAAGGGCATGTGGGCACGGCATTTAGCTAAGAAAAAAAGCTCGGGCTTAAGGCAAATGGGGCTGTGGAGGTCACTGAGAGTCTGTTCCCAAACCCCAAATCCCTGTCTGCTTTTACAAATTATACCAAAAGAAAATTCATGCTTTATACATGTCCTGTAATTCCTCAGCTTTCTAACTTTCTATTGGAATAAACAGATGTAATCTATTCTCTTAAAATGTTCCAGTTTAACTATTAAAGTCTGTGCAAAAACACAACCATGGAACATTTTAACTCTAAAACTATCAACCACCACCGACAAACAGCGAGAGAAGAGAAGTCTGGAGCTGATTGTTTTCCAGCCCCAACTAAGACATAGTGCCATACCACATCTACGTTGACGGAACTCTGATCCAAAGTCAGGCCTTTATCTGAATACCGATTTTCCCGTTGATCTTTTTGATCGTGTCACTTTTTGACACGTGACGAAGAGCTACAAATCGAGCGAGAGTTCATGAATAGGTTAGGAGAGGCTGAGGTTCAGCTCCGGGACTAATTGGCTATTTAACCTGAGTGTATTCACACCTGCCTGCTTAGCAAGAATGGAGCTTGTAAATCTAGTTTTACAGTATCTGCGCTCACCGCTTTTGGAGTGGAACCTCTTCAGAATCGCTCGCCATTCGATACGTCTAATAAAGAGTGGAGGAGAAAGGGCACCATTTATACATTCCATAATACATGCATGAATGATTCAGACACTCGTTCCAGACTCGAGTGCACTAAAAAGGGTGCCTTTCCTCGCGACAGGAGACGCCAGAGGCTCCCGGCCCCGTAAGATGTCAGTACTCGACCCTTGAGTTAGTCAGGGTCATATCTTTACAAGGGGCAGCGATTTATTCCCAGTTGAAAATGGGGGAATACATCAAAGTGTAATTTAACTGGCTGTAAAGCGGCAGGGCATCCCCCATGCTTTTTATGCAATCTGATGGGCAAGGTCAGCACCGGGCAAATAAAAAGCAACACTATAAATTAGGCACCCCAGGGTTTCTGCTAAGGGTTAATGGCAAAATATCATAGGCCTGAAAAGGCTGAAATGTTACAATCTAAATATACATAAGGATGTGTTAAATATTCTTACGGCACATGGTAAAGTTTGAGTTGTTTGGAAGGGAAAGGGGCAAAAAGGGAAATTTGTGCTGACAGTTTGTTCTGCTCTGCATTTATTTGTCTCTCTGATTGGGTTTGTTTTCTGTTCTAAATATTTCAGGCTCTTTTACGTATACACACACACACACACACACACACACACACACACACACACACACACGCAAGTGCAGACATACATATGTCCTGAAATTGATGGATCGGCTGGAATATAAAAGTTAACACATTGACAAGAACAGTGTTTTTTTTTTTTTAGCAGTAATTGTTTAATTAATGCAAGAAAATATTAGTAAAAAGGTCAAAAGTGGCCTCATTAGTAAGCCATTAGCGGAGCCTGAGCTGCTTTTATGTTCGCCTAAATATATTTTAAGAACTTCCACATCCATAACCTTATGTTAAATGAATATTGGTCTAAATTTACCACACATTTGGGTTAACTGGCTCTGAGCAGCATTTCTAATTAATTAGGTCCCCTTGTTTCCTTTCACCTTTTACTTGGACCGATATATTCCATCCTGACCGCAGCATTCTTTTCCTTTTTAACGTTTTAAGCATCACCTCATTTGAGGCTTTAAAAAAAAAAGGCCCAGTAGTGAGAACCTGAGCCGTCCACAGAGAAGTCCAAACACATCGCTAGTCCTGAGGGAGGATTTATCCCAGCAGGCTGCAACAAAGAGCACACGCTGTGCAAGAAAACACGGCATTTCCTTAAAACCTCTGCTGGTGATAAATCACTCCTCTATCCACTCATCTGAGGATCTCTGAGCGTTCGCTCCAGAGTGATTTAAACTCCAGCCTGTTTAAAGTCTCAGGAGATTTATTAGTAGATTAACAAAGTTTAAAACCATCCTGACAGCAAGGGAGATGTTAATATAATGTCCTGGTTTGCTGTTAGCGATGTTTTTAATTATAATGATGTCAAAATGATGCTGAAGTTCATTTAGGAAAGACATTACACGAAAAAATATCAATCAGATTTTTTTTTCATTTATTTGCATCCTTACGATATTAAAAAATATTTCATCGCATTATCTGAAACATAGCAACTTCTGAGAAAGCCTTAAGCTCCGCCCACTTCACAATCACTTCATGTCATATATCACTGAAAAGCTTGTTTCCTGCTCCTTATTTCAAGGTATGTGTCATTATGATGATCTGCATGCCAGTTATACTTTTAAAAACCTTATAAACCACACTAACTAGAAGAAAAACACATTCAAGTGCAAAACCAGTTTCATTTCCAGAATCAAAATTCTCAGTTTCTAGATGATCTGCATTCGCAAACTTGTCCTTTCCTTTCCCTAATTAGCATATGAAAGAAGAATTGCTAAAATTACTTTGATACTAAAAGATTTTTCATAACAGCACATGGTGTTTAATTGATTAAGCGCTGAAGAAATGAAATCATATCTAACATCATACAAAGACTAGATTTTTGGCTTTAAGCGTGCACATTTTCCATACTTAATTAGATGAAGCCTCATTTGCATACATAAATGTCGGTTTAGGAAAAACACAAATATGAATCAGCAGTCTATTGGCAAAGATGACTTGCGATATCTGTCGTTTAAAAGAAATACGCTGTAGACACGTCGAATTTGTGTTAATCTGCGGTTTCCTTCGCATCCTTACACTGTTGTGATGACACAGTTAACAGTTTTCGTTCGTTTGCACTTGCGTAGTGATCGGTGTTATGGACTCGACCCCCCCCCCCCGAGGGAATCTCCTGAGTGACGTTCAAGAGCACAGCGGCGTAATGACGTGCTTTATGAGTCTTAAAGGAATGCGGTGAGAAGAAGTAGTAGTGGTGGTGAAGCTGCGCAGTCTTCTTTCCCTGCAGTTCTGCAGACTAATCTTTAACCTGGATTAAACTGTAAAGACGCACCATTAATATGCACCACCATCACTTTAATCTCAGGATTAAATTTCATTCGGAGATTCGGTTTTAAATCTTGCAGCTGAGGAAATTACATTTCTGCACAAACGAACCTTAATGCGAATTTTCACCAACGGGAAATAAAACGTATTGTTAGTGATTGATCTCAGGAGTAGCGCTGTTACATGTTTAGACTCGCGAATCCAGATTTGTTGAACCCATAAGCTTGAATCGAATTACGTATTAGATTAACAAATCCGCGAATGAATCCATGTTAGCGTAACCCCCGTAGACGGGGAAGTGGATTCCTGGCTAATTTCACGACAGGGAGTTTTAATAAAATTGGATCACTCGGTTCTGCTCGGACGCATGAAACCCACTCGGATCTGTTAAACCCCGAGTTTGATTAAGCCCTCGTCCAATCAGGCGCCTCGTCTTTGAAGCGTTGGGTCAGCCTGCTGCGCTCGCGTGCGCCAGTCGA
This sequence comes from Pangasius djambal, assembly GCA_022985145.1. Classification (NCBI taxonomy): domain Eukaryota; kingdom Metazoa; phylum Chordata; class Actinopteri; order Siluriformes; family Pangasiidae; genus Pangasius; species Pangasius djambal. The sequence continues at coordinate 1,546,027 of CM040985.1, read as the reverse complement.
GACTAATGTAAATTGTAAAAGCCGTAATGTCGTCTAAGTGGTAAAGTGATCCCGGGTTCTTGTCACCACTCTTTAGACTAACAACCTGCAGAAATGCAGCCGATTCTTCAGACTAAAGAGAACCTCAGTGGCTGGTTCTTATTATTTTCCACCCCTGTTGCTTTACAGAAGCTTGAGCTGGTCACCCTGAGCCGTGACGCGCTAAACATGTAGACTCCACCTAACAGCGTGTGCTTTTATTCGGGTATTAGTTTGAATATATATTTCATGTACATACAGTTCATATAACCTCAGGGTAATTAAAAACCCGTCTAAGTTTACCGAATGTATAAACCGTAGTGAGTCAGTCGGCTACAAATGAGATTCGGTGCCACATTTCTGTTTACGATTTCTTTTTATAATGTGATTTATGTCAATCAATAAGCACTTATTCTTCAGATAATATCTTCATAAGCTTCATAAGATCATGAGCACTGAATGCAAAGGAAAAAAAAAATCTAAATTGAACTAACACAGGCCAAACGTTTAGTTTTTATTTCTTTCATTATTTGTATATTTAGCTTTTATAGCAAATAATGTCACACAGGCATTAATTTATTATTCTGTGTTAGAGACGATGAAATCTCCATCTCCATCTCCATCTCCATGACATGACCTCATGACCTTTCCCTGCAGCATAATAAAAATAATCCTTCCGTTTATTGAATTCATTTAATAATTGATTAGTGTTTAGTGTTAGAACATGACAACCACCTGCTTTATAATAATGTCTTACCGGCACTAGTTTCTGGCTGTAGTTTAATCTAATTTTTAATGTTTTATCTAATTTTAATATCCTAAAAGAAGGTGTATATAACATTCATCATCGACGCGAAATGATCGCATGTAAAATATGAAAAAATTATCTGGTTTTGTTGTACTTTCAAACTAATTTTAGTTTTTATATTAGAAGACAAGGACAAGCCATGAAATCACTCTCTTTATACATTTATTTTGCTAACTGACACACACACACACACACACACACACACACACACACACACACACATATGTGTCTGGTTCAGATAAAATGAAGTAGACTAAAATGTTTGTGCACAGTGGAATTCACTAAAGCATAAACATGGAGGATGAATACATCTATTATCAATAATTAGTGAGTATAAATAAGTCTTAGACCTTATTAAAGTCCAGCAGCTTTAACGGAACGTGGTACAAGCATGAACCTGGAAGATAAAAAAAAAAAAACTACAGCCACAGCCACAGCAGCAATTTCATAAATGTTTCACGCCTCATATTTTATCTTTTGAGGAATCTTTTGAAATAAACATGAATGTCCTGTCCTCGCTTTACTGCTTTGATAATGGATTTATTTCACATTATGTGCTGGAAACTTCTAGCATCTTAAACAGTTCTTTTTAATGATTGACACTCAATAAAGAGCTACAAGACAGAACATCTTTCTCATTCGCTTCAGAGAGATTGGACTTCCTCCAAAAATTGATCTGAGCCAGAGCTCTGAATTCACTCTCCATGTGCTGTGAGGAATTTGTGCATGTGGCTGTGGTACCCAGCTGGGTCAGTGTGCCATACGACTACACACAGGCCTCACGGCGTCGGACAAAACCCTCTGACTCACAACAAGAGAATGACGAACAAACCCCCAAAACGCTCTGCACTTTTCCTTTTCTGCTGTTTATGAGACGTGTTTCAGGTCAGCCGTGTTTTCTGTGGAAGGAATGTTATTGTTGGGATCATGATTGTCCTGGAATTTATTGGGAATGTTGTTAACGGGATTAATCAGACGTCCAATCAGACCCTTGTTTGGTTGTGAAATCAATATTTAGTCTGAAGTCAGGATTAATTCTGCACTTCGTGACATGCTGAGTTTGGATTGCTAAACTGTAAAGTTAATTAAAAACAACAGCCAAAAGAATATGAAGGATTTTAGGATTTAAAAGGTTTGATTGTCGTACTTGAGATTTAAAAATGTGTCAAATTCAATTTAAAAGCTCAGAGGAAAAAAACGATGTTTTTAAAATTGTTTATTTGTTTGTTTGTTTGCTTGTTTGTTTGTTTGTTTTTAACGGTTAAGTGACATCCCTTGCTTTTTGTCTCTTTTTAAAGTGACAGTTGCCTCCTCAGGAGAGTTTGGTGAATCGTCCATCTGATCTAGATTAATGAGAGTTCCTGGGTTCCTTCTAGCTTTTTTTTTTTTTTTTTTTAAATCATTGGGAAACTCGTTGTGGTTTGTGTGGTTTATTATACAGCATGTTATTGTAGGAGTCAGTAAACTTTCTCAGGCTACTTTTGATATTAAGCAATGCAAAGGAATCCATCTACATTCTTTAAAATAAAAAATTAAAAAAAATAAGAATAATAATAATAATTAAATTAAAAAGCCCTGGAAACAGAGAAAACTTATTTACGGCGTTGGTGCGCGTTTTTATGGCGTTAATCGCCTTCACGTCATGTTTGCTGCAGTATTTATTTCATTATATCCTTCTTTTATTCATTATATCCTTCTTTTATTCATTATATCCTTCGCCCGTTTATTATACACGTCCCATTTCAAAGCCTGAGTACACTTCTCTGTCCTTTCCCTCCTTCCTGTCTGGGTTTTTCCGCAGGTTATTATTGACGGTGCCATTTCGCGCGGTGAGGACGCACACTGACGCACTTCCTCTGCACAAAAAAAAAAAAATCATAATCTTACATTTATCATAGACTAAAAGTGGCTCAGCGGTGCAAACCTCGCTTTCCTTTACAGGCTTCTGAGTGTAAAAATGTGCTTTCAGTTTGTCCTGAACGCTGTGCGTCTGATCGGTGACGCGCTTTTAAAGACGCGCTCATAAAAAATAATCCTCTAAACCTGAGTGCACAGAGCAGACTCTCATCCTGACCGCTTCAGTGCTGTTTTTCCTTCTTTCTTTCTGAGCCCTGGCTTTTGCAGCAATCTCCCTGTTTTTCGCTTCCTAATTTAGTAAACAGGACACGAGATGCGCGTTTTATTATGACGGCGTTCCTAATTTACCGCATATTAAATAAAGGTCATATCTACATTCCTTAAGGGTTCCTCTGTTGTTCCTCTGACCTTTAAGGGTTCTTCACCTCTGTATGGAACCTTTAAGGATGTTCTGTAGAACTCTACAACAGCGCGGAAATTATTTACCAGCTCGAAACCTTAGGCCTAAATACACAAAGAACCTTTTTTTTTTCTCAGTGTATCTACACTTTTCAACAACAACAAATAAAATGCTGCCTGCACTATTTTAAATCTTTAGAATAATTTCTTTTGGTTAATCTGTTTTCTATCATTTTATAGACTTTGGTTATTTGTAAAGAATGAGATTCGGCCCGTTTTTTTATTTATTTATTTATTTATTTATTGCGCGGTTGCTCGAAAACGCAATGAAAGATGCAGCTGCAATAGAATAAGAGATTTATTTTTCTTCCTCCTAAGCTAGTGAGTGCACAGATTTGGCACCAATCGCAAGAAATGATCTCTCTCTCTCTCTCTCTCTCTCTCTCTCTCTCTCACCCCGCTATCTCCTCCCTCCTTTCCAAAAAAAAGGTGGCTAAAGCTCGTGTGTATGTAAGAATCCGACTTTTCTTAGGAACTCACATTTGTTTGATTTTATTTTCAGAAGGCCAAACACGCGGTGTAATGTAGTCTAATGTGATCAGGGCTGTTTACTTTTTTTATCGTTAAGAACTTCCATCCCTTTGGTCTGCACAGAAAAAAAGATTTGGCTTTAATAACATCTGTGCAGCAGCTCAGTAATAAATCTCCTGTATGTCAATAGTTACGTCATACAGTTACAGTAATTCTTTCCCTGAGAAAAGACTGAGAAAAGCTCACTATTATTATTATTATTATTATTATTATTATTATTATTATTATTATTATTATTATTAAAGTAGTTGTGGGCTGTTTGTTATTTTATTAATCTTCTCTTAAAACTTAGTTTTTTAGGATTGCTCTTATTTGATTATTTTGTTTTGTTATTAAATTATTGTTATTACTGTTATTGTTATTGTTATATACTCTTATGTAAAGTGCCTTGAGAGGCCTTTTTAAAGGCGCTATATACAATAAAGATTATTATTATTATTATTATAATTATTATTATTATTATTATTATTATTATCGAAAAACTGAAACCAAACCTGCATAAATTAAATTCTCATAAATTAATTTCTAAACTCTCAGCTCAGGTTTGTCAGTGTCACGTGTCACTAAAACAGAAAATAGTGACCTCACTGATTTAGTGTCTCTGCTTCATATTTGTGTCGCCAATAAAATGTGAAGCATCAGATAATGGTTAACTGGTTAAGTGGTTAACTGGTTAAATGGTGCCTGCACTGTCAGGAGAAAAAAGCTACTAAACTGTCATTTGTCTCGTCACTGATCTGGAAGCATGAAGTTTCCACCTTTTGTGCTTTTTTGTACTTATACATTTGTGTGTATCTTATACCTTTAATACTTCACTCTGAAAACTAATTACAGTCCATTTGTGCATTTTCTTAAAGGTATATTATATACAAGATGCATATTAGCGGTAGAAAAGATTCGGTACCAAACCAGCAACAAGGAAAAGTGCACATTTTAGTAGGCCTACTTTTTTTTAGGGTGTAAGAGATTAAAACTCTACTTTAGCTAAAGCTGTGTATGTGGTTTTAATGCATTCTGACTTTTTTTTTAATATCTATGGGAATTTTTTTTAAACAAGTCTCCAATAAAGTTGCCTTATCATTTTAACATCATGTTAACTAAAGAGAACTAAAGGTACTAAACTGTATTGTTTCTTGTGGCTGGAAAAGCTCATGTTAGTACCATTAGTGTGTGTAATTTTAGCTGAAACGTGCACGTGGTGGGTCTGTAATTAGCTTTCACAGTAAAGTGGTTCTTAAGGTCCAGTTTAAATTAGTGTTAAAGTAAAATACTAAAGGTTTTTAAAAGTAAAAGGCTAAAGGTTGTATATTATATTAAAGGTAGACAACATGTAGCACACAGCGACACTTTGGTACCTTTCCTTTCTGTTTCTCAGACCGCAGCTACATAATGATTTTTTTGTTTGTTTGTTTGTTTGTTTGTTTGTTTGTTTATTGAAAACGCGTTGCATGAATTATCTTAACACATCTGCATTGCGATCAAGCTGGAACGTTGACCTTGAGGCGGTTAGAAGGTCAAAGGAAAGAAGGTTGTGTGGTTTGATAAATCCGTGGTTTGCTTGAGGCTTTGCTGCAGATGGAAAATGTTATGGAACAAATCGATCAGCTTCTGCGTTTAAAAGCGTAAAAACGCGGATAAAATCAGTCCGATGTGGTGCTTTATTATTATTATTATTATTTATTTATTTATTTATTTTTTATAATAATGAATGAAGCATCCTAATTGCATGTGTTACTGTAAATGTGTTGTGTGTTGTCGTGCCTGTAATGATCCTCCTTCCTCACTGTCTGATTTATAGGCTGTAAATAAAAGACGCATAAATTAAAGCTGACTTTATTGGGGTAAAAAAAGAAAATAAAAATCACTAACATAAGCTGCTAAATACCTGCAACATTCGTATAAGAATTTAAAGCCAAGCACAGGTAGTGCTCTTCGTGTTTTATATCTACTTTAATTTAAAAACTACTAAATATTGTTAACGCGACACGGTGATGAAGTTGTAGCTCATGTGGAGCCTGCAATTTAAAATCATTAACAGTCCCGCAAGCTTTCTTTTCATGCTAATCTGCCCTTCCAGAGAAAAACCCCGACATTTCTCCTTCTTCATTTTCTTCTTCTTCTTCTTCTTTCTGTATTACATGAGACCTTTACCTGCATTTCATCCTCCTGACGTCACTAAGCCGCAAGCTGCTCGCACATGCTGGAATTTTTAGTGAAATTTATTGCAGCGTATTTATAGCATCTTCCTGCTCTCAAGATGTCGCGTTTTTATGAGCTCACATTCGGTATAAACTCTCAGTACGAACCTCTGCGTTGTCGCTAATGTGTTTTTGTTTTCTTTAAATTGTTCCAGAATTCATTAATATTTAAGACACTAAAGTGTGTGTGTTTGTTCTGCTCGCCATTTAGGTTCTTCTTTCCTGCCAGATGTTGTAGAGAGTCCATAACCTTTTCCCTTATTGTCCTCCTCCAGGGCCAGCAATAAATTTTATGTCGCATAATAATAATAATAATAATAATAATAATAGTAATAATAATAATAATAATAACTATTATTATAATAATAAAGATGATGATGATGTCTGCGCATGCGTTAGTCTAAATCTGGTGCGTGTTTGTGTTAAAAATTAAATATTAAATATTACTATAGGGGGAAAAAAAGAAAATTTCAATGTCAGCAAGGTCTTCTTGAAGAGTGTTTGGCCTTCAGTGCGTTCTTCGTTCTTCAAAACGTCTAAAAATAGCTTAAAAAATCAGACGTGCTTTTGAAAACGCGTTAATTCAATTGTCCGATTCGGATCTGATGTACCGAGGATTCGGAGCGCAGCTTATCGCATTAAAAAAAAAAAAAAAAAAAGTATTTAATTCAGTCGAAAATTGAATAAGCGTCGAGGTTTGATGGCTGATTGTAGACTAATTGTGTTAGTGGGATTGTTTTTATTAAGCAAGTCGTGAAGTCCATCGCGCTCATTTTGTAAATTTGTTGTATACAAGAGCGACAATTGGTTATAATTATTAAATATGATTATCAGTATTAGCCTTCGTTCTCTCTCTCTTTATTTCCTTTATGTCCTCCTTTTGATTCAGGCTACTCCGCATCATCTTTTCCTCATCAGAGCACTTGTAATAAAAAATATATCATGTGGTGATGGTTGTAGCAGGTATTTGTGTTAATGTAGGTGTGTGGAGATGGAGTGCGCGCCGGAGAGGAGAGTTAAATCCGACACTGATCGACTCACCGTAGCAGGGGATGAGTGCTCCGCTGGCTGCGCTGTCCTGGTGCAGTTTGCTGCTTTCTGGTGGAGTCTTGCAAGAGGATCTCTGCATGAAGAGGTGGTATTTGTTAAAGGTGCTCTCTCCAGCGGTGCCATCCAGTGGCTGGCATTCCTGCTGGAACGGGCTCCGAGACTTCTCTCCGTACGCCTGAGCTTTGCTGCTGCTGCTGTTGCTGCTGCTGCTGCTGCTGAGGAAAGTCGGGCTGTATTTGGTGTCGCTGCTGGTCGGGAATGTCCTGAACGGGTTGCTGGCTTGCTGATCCCTAGCCTGCGCCGCGGACGCGCTATAATACGAATCCATGGATGTCATGTCGCAGTATGAAACGCACGTCTCGGCGTTCATTCCTGAAAAAAAGCTACTGCGGCGTCGGCGGGGGGTGAAAGCAGACGGTTCTTTCTCTTTTTTTCCCCCCTTTCTTTCTTTCTTTCTTTCTTTTGCTTAGACTAAAGGAAGTAGACCTTCTCAGCTTCTCTGTTTCTCTGCCTCTTCCTCATACGCGCACACACACACACACACACGCGCACACACACACACACACACACACTCACACACACACACAAACTCAAACTCAGACTCACACACGCAGCTGGATTTGGTTACTAGATGTTTTCCAGCTTTAAAAAGCCCCCCTTAAGGTTTCAGTAGTAACAAAAAATGCGTCTTTCTTTTCGAGAAGATGCAACCCAGATCTCCTCCGCTGCACGCTGCCCAGGCGCTCTCCGGACATGTGGCAAGATCTCTCCTCGCTTATTATGTAGATGAAATGAATGGGTGAGGTCAGACTTTTGCTTAGAGGGGGAAAAAAAATGTTTTGTTGGAAATATTTGGAGGGAGGACTTAACACATGACATTAATGTAATTAGAATATGAATATATAGCTCAGTGTGAAAGTGAAGCGCACACACACACACACACACACACACACACACACACACACACACACACACACACACGATGCGCAAAGTTTTAGATGATTTAGACTTGGATGAACTTTTAAGTGTATGTATTTGTCTTGTATAAGCACGAGTAATCTTTTTTTTACCCTCAGATCAATCTCATGTCCTTCCGTATTTCATAATCGCCTTCTCCAACTGTGAGTGCACCAGATTTTGTGTGATTTTTTTTTTTAGAGCAGAAGTCCCAAAGGGACAATCAGTCTGGCCTGGTGATACTTTGACGACGTTTAAACCTTCACCTTTTTAACAATGACTACACTGCTGGTGTCAAAACACACTTGATAAATGGCTTTTCTTTGGCGCGCAATGGCGCACTTTCCCTTCATCTTCACTGATAATGATTCCCCCCCTTCCCCCCCCCCTCGTTCCTGCAATATTTAATTTCTTATTATAACCTTTCATCTTTTGTCAAGTCAGCTCAGATCCAACAATAATGTTTAGATAACCCGCTTTTGTGTTCACGCGTCCCCGACTTTTAATGAACACGGGATTACCGGGTAGACAAGTGACTTCATTTTTTAAGTTAAAACATCAAACCTTCTTCTCTTTCTCTCTCTTTTTTTTTTTTTTTTTTTTTTTTTGGTTACAGCGCAGATTTAAGAAAAATCTATTCTTAACTTCCCTTCCCGTTTTAGACTACTTGTAAGTTATTTCAGATTAGAAACAGAGGCAGTATTTTAGAGAAAAACTGCGTGTGTGTTTATAAAGCCTCCATCATTGTCTTGTAGTATTTATTTGTTGATTTATTGATTTATTTCACCATCATAGTTATATATTTAACCTGTATAATGTTTATTACACAATTTCCCAGTATTGTACATTTTATATATTATTATTATTATTATTTATAGATGGGCATATTATTTATTTTTCAGGGAATACATATCTATCTAAAAGCTCAAACTTCTTGGGTTGTTCCTATAAAAGTGTTTCCCTGTGTTAGAACGAGTTCCAGGTAAAACCCTGTTTTTAAGCTAAGAACCCTTAATTATCCAATGAACTTTTAAAAACCGCATTTTTTTTTTCTTCCAGGAGTGTGTGTGTATACAGTTTTTGACATGCAGTGATTTTGCCCTACAGCAGTGTATAACAACAGTAACTGAACAGTATTTAAACCTTTATACAGCTGATAAATTATAAATATCTCTATTATACATAGTGTACACTTCAGCCGAGTAGATGACTGTAATGCTCCGGTATTGGAGCGCGTTAATCTCATGAAATCTTCGAGATTGTATAAAGATATAGTTTGTAAAATATCATATATTATTTTTAACACGACGCAGTACACAATATGGCACAATATACATCATAAAAACGTACATAACTGCTGAAGATACTGTAAGTTTTAAGCCTTTTTGTGCACTGCGCATCCAAGATGGCTGCCATGGGCGTGTATTCTTTATAAAATATATTTTATACTTTCACACTGTAACCTAAATATCAGACTTCAATAAATACTGAGGATCATTTCCAAACATACCTGTGACTACACTGGGTCCATGCACCGCTCGTAATTTTATGTAAACTGTTAGATTATAAATAAAACTGTTTCAGGTAGAAACCTTGGCTGTAAACTGCACATATTTCTGACTCATATTTAAAATCCATTTTAAACGGCTGTCACTCAAAAGGATCATTTCCTCCTCACCGGTAAATACGAGCCAATGAATTAAACATGGATCTGTTATATGTGGATAAAAATAATTATTGGATAATGTGCCAAAACGTCCAGAAAAAACGCAGGTGTAAAAACACTTTATTCACTAAAGAGGATAAAAGGAGTGAAATGATTACGGCTACAACCACAACCACTGCTGAGGAGCTGCGATATAATCACAACTAAAAAAAAAGGTTTTTTCCTCCTCAAACACATTCCTGTCCAAGAAGACTGAATGTAATTGGCTGTAAGCATGGAATATAACCGAGCACGTGCACCTTCTGTGTATTGAGTGTTGATTAATTTTCCAAACGGCGATGAAAATCTTGTTCCAGGCTTATAATTTATTATTATGATGTATTATTATTATTATTATTATTATTATTATTATTATTTCACGTAATTGCACTGTGGGTGATTTGGTGCTGATGGCTGTGGAAGGAAGCGGTGCAGCAGTAAGTGATGTGGACTTGATCTGGAGGAACATCCGTGAGGGAAATGAGGGACGTCATAAACCAGGTTTATCCAAAGCCGAGCTCAAATTAACTGGAGCACATTTCCTTCATTCTGCTTCTTCCTGCGGCCGCTTCAAGCTCGACATTCTTCAGCATCTATTAAAAAAATAATATATATATAAAAGCCAATATTCTTTCCAGAAGGATGAAATTATTGGTTGAATGAGAGTCGTTTAATTATGTCGCAAAATCGGACTTGCACTGATGTAATAATAATAATAATAATAATAATAATAATAATAATAATAATAATAATCTAATAGTCGTAGTAATAATTAAACATTCTTATTTACATTTTAATTTTAGAATTATGTCGAGTTTATATATATATATATATATTATTATTATTATTATTATTATTATTATTATTAACATTAGAATTAGAAAACAGAAACCCAGCCATATTCAGTGCTTCATCTGATTCTCATTCTTGAAATCTGGCTGTAAACAAGCAGTCAAGTTAAATGTGAAACATGAAAAATAATAATAATAACAACAACAACAACAATAATAATAATAATAATAATAATTTTTTGGTTCTGTTTTTTGTGCAATTTTTTTCCCCATACTACATATTTTTTAAAATAATAAAAATAAAAATGACCTTTTTTCTCTTTCGGTTTGAACACACACACACACACACACACACACACACACACACACACACACACCCGGTTCAAACCTTCTTTACTTCCTCGTCGTGTAGTGTATTAGATTATTTTGAACCCGAGGCAAAGTGTAATTAAATTCAAGTCAGGTTAGAAGCTCGGGTCTCGGTGTTTTTCAGGACTGGGGGATTGGAGATGTCTGAAATAGTGTTTGTTTGTCTGTATGTTCAGTGTGTATCTGTGCTTTACACATACACTGTGTGTTATTATAGTACAGTGAACATACAGTAATGCTAGCTCATGCAATGTCAGTATTAACAGTAACTAAAGTAAATAAATCAATCAGAAGCTGATATGTTATATATATTAGCATACTGTATGATTTAATAGAGCTATATTGATATCCAAATCCACTCTGAGAAATAAAAGTACCAAAAAATGACCTTACTGCTGTAATAAAGGCCACATGTTTTATACCTTTAGTGTGTATGTATGCGTAGTCTATTTAATTTTAGAGTCCTGTAGGTCTAATTATGCATGTTACATTATTTTTAAAGGTTTCCAGGTAAAATATACATCGTAAAAGATGTAAAATATACATGTTGCCTTGATGGTTCCACTATTTAGTACCTTTATGTCTGAGAGTAGCCCTAATAACACTAATCAGACTTTATGTGAGTAATGTGTGAAGATGCATTTCCACACGTCAGGCCCTGAACTTGTAGGACATCATGTGATCATGTGTAAAAAAAAAAAAAAAAATCACGTGAAAAAAAATTAATTAATTGCGTAAAAAATTACATGTGAAAATCACCTGGATAAAGGTGTCTGCCCTTAATGTGAAAAAAAAAATCACATGAAAATAAAAACACAATCACAAACACAAAAGTCCATCTGTGAAAATGTTTAAAGCATAAAGTGTAAATTTTACACGTGAATCGTGTGACTTTTCACGTGGATTTTCCGTAAAGGGGAATAAGTCACGATGCTCTTTCGCTGACGCATTACTCCATATGTTCCCTCTTCGATGCGTAAAACTCTACACAAACTCAGTTTCTCTTTGTAACTGATTCAAAAAAAAAAAAAGATTGAGGCTGAAAAAAAGATGCAGCTTACGAAGCAAAATATTGCAAACCTTCACCCTGGTGGACTTGAAGACGTGAAGCACGTGACACATTCCTGCTTAACACGGGAACCTGAGAGCTGGTGGAGAAGCGGAGTGTGTAAGTGGAGCTGATCTGCAGTGATGCTGTGTTTACAGAGTCTGATGGTCTTCAGGATGCTGGAGGGGGCCGTGGGCGCTGTTTGGACAGGTATTACTGGCAGACATGATGTCATGTGCGTGTTTTTACAGCAGGTCGTGTTGCACGGCTGCGGCCTGGAGTGGAGCGTGGTGAAAAAAACGAAAAGAAAAAAGAAAAAAGCAATGCAGCATTGCAGGCACTGCACACACACACACACACACACACACACACACACACACACACACAGAGGGTCTGCATCACGGCAGAACAAATGCAAACCAGCCACAGTCGTCATGCACCTCTCTCTCTCTCTCTCTCTCTCTCTCTCTCTCTCTTCCTCTTTCCTCTCTCTCTCTCTCTCTCTCTCTCTCTCTCTCTCTCTCTCTCTCTTCCTCTTTCCTCTCTCTCTCTCTCTCTCTCTCTCTCTGATTGGATATGAAGGGCAATTAGTTGGAAAAAGGTGGCTGTATGTTTATACATCACTGTCTCCATGTGTCAGGACAAATTACTCTCAGCAAAGCCAGTCTCCACCTCGTTTAAATCTTTCCTCCTACGCTACCGATGGACAGTTATTCTAAAAAAAATGTGCAAAAAAAAAAAAAAAACAAGGAGCACTCGAGGATGATTAGTCTGACAGGCTATAAGGTTAAGCGAGCTCGGATCACAGGGGAGGGAGGAAATTCTCGTGAAATGATGCCACTAGAGATGTGATTAAATGCTATTTTTGTGATTTCTCAGAATAAACACCGGACTCGTATTGAATTATGAACTGGTATAATTTGGTAGCCTATTTGACTGAAATGTTAGCATGTTCCTAGTTCCCAACTGAATGTAAATAGTTATCCATATTTTCAGATAAGTAAGGAATAAAACACTCAGTGTCATGATGTTCTGGGAAAACAATCAACGGTGTGTTGGTGCAATGCCAGAGTTTTCCTATAGCAGCACTTCCTGAAGTGTTTTATTCCTCTTAAACCACAGCAATCTGCCAACGACTCCAACTTCCGTCTTATTAAAGAACGACACGTCGTACATTTTATCCATTTATAGCTGCATTTAATGTTGTGTTAGTTCCTGTTCTCACTTACGTTATAGCAGCTATAAACAGTCGTTCCCTCACCAGCTTCTCTTTTTTACTCACTCATGTTATAGAGAAACTGCAAAAACTGCAAAAACCCCTCTGTCCTGAAGATGTCGGAAAACTTAAAGTTTCAGCTTTACCTCGAACTGTTACAGAGCGCTGACACTGGAGACTCCTTCCGTAAATGTTAAATAAACGTCTCCTCACAAATCAATGATTACGTGTTGAAAAGTGAACGAGCCGTTACTATAGAAACAGTAATGTGTGTGATTTGAAGTAGAGCCGGCACTACGTTCAGAGCTGCTGTTGGGGAAAATTAATCATCTCCTTCTGACCAATCGGAATCCAGACTTCAACAGTGCTGGGGTTTAGTGTAGGTATAATAAATGCTTATAATAATAATAATAATAATAATAATAATAATAATAATAATAACGGGCGTTAGACACACGGAGATGTACGTCATCCTTTATTTTTTTCCGAGTTTATAGTCAGCAGGAGAGGTGAAAGTTCAGCCCGGATGCCTGGATGTGTGGGATTCCACATGATTCTGTGTCTGGAACACTGCTGAACTAGAAAACGCTGGTAACCCGGTAAATAAAGACAGAAGGACGTGGTCTTTCTTTCCACTGACATGTTTTTTGGGGGTGTGTGACTCGTTCTTTTGGCCACAAACACAATTCCTGTTTCTTTTATTTCAGGGCAGGAGTGTCCCCAGCCTCAGAGTAACAGAGCGCTTATAAAAACCATGCGCCGTCCTCACGTGCTGTTGCTCGGAACAGACTGGCTGCGACTGCAAGTGGCTCCAGTTCGCCATTACGTTTCTGTCTATTGAAAACGTATTAAAGCGTCCGTCTTCTGGCGAGCCGTTGAACGCTTCCTTCCCCCTCGAGCACACGTCCACCTGTCTTTAATAACACTCAGAGTTTATTGAGCATGGCACTTTAATGATCCAAAAGTACATATATGTGGCAAAATCATATTTGTTGTTGTGTTGTAACAGCATTTTTATTGAAAATAATGCCTAACAGTGACTTGTTCTTTTTTATTTGGGGTCGTCGACGTCTGGTCCAAATCATTACAATCAAATAAAAAATCATAGCAAATAAAATAGTTTGTTATCGTTATTGCTTTTGGCGTCTCTATGAGAAAAATCAGCCTTTTTGAAAGTGTTTATATCACTATATAACTCCTTATATAATAACGTTTTGACATTATGTGAAATTATTTCATTCATATGGACTTTATTCATGATTATCATCAGGATCTGAAGAGGAAATCATTCTCATTTTTTTAACAAATTATTGCAAATCATTGAACGCACTATTTCACTGGTAGCTCGTAAATGAAATTATTATTATTAATAATTAAATTAATATTTAATCAGGTTTAACATGGTCCTGCAGTTATTATATTTGTAAAGGAAAAAAGTTAACTCTTTCTATTAATTTTATTTTTATTAAATTCACTTTTTTTTATTATTCATTCTATTATTCTTGTAAATATGTCCATTTTTCTTTCTGTAATAACAAGATGTAAAATAGATTTATTTCCCCTCTAATCTACAGCTGGTTTCTGATAAACTGCATCTGTTGCTTGCTTTCAGATTGTAAACCTGGAGTTGTGTGAAGGAAATCTTCATTCCACATCATTACCCACACAGCTTTACTGTAAACCCAGTAAAAAATGTAACGAATGCTCTCAGTAATATGAAATCAGTATGAAATCAGCGTTGCTGTGTATAAACACATTGCAGTGTAACTGCGTCAGATTCGAGTCATTTGTAGGAAGCTGTAAAAAAAAATGCAGTGCTGCAGGTGATTACGAAATGAATGAGCATCAAAAAACCATCCGGATCTCCTCGTGTGAAGAAAGCGGTGATCGAATCACGAGGCTGAAACTTTGCGGAGAAATGATTACGTTACGTAGCATCTATAAACTTAAAATTTAAATAGTGCGTGATGTCGTGTGTCTAAATGCTGCAACATTGACAGCACTCAAAGAGAGAATGTAACTTCATTTCAGTCTCAGCTAAGCGTTGTTTTCATAAAGGACAAAGACGACGATTCATTACTACTTCCTTACATCCGATACACGATGAAAAGAGGAAATGGAAATGGATTGTGTATACGGGGAAACAGAAATGAAAATGGGAAAAGGAACAGGAAACAGAAATGAAAATGGGAAAAGGAACAGGAAACAGAAATGAAAATGGAGAATTTAAATGAAACTGGAAATCCATCCATCCTCTGTACTGATTATCCTACACAGGGTTACGCGGAGCCTGGTGTCTATCCTCAGGGACTCGGGGCACAAGGTGGGGGACACCCTGGACAGGATGCCAACCCACTGCAGGGCACAATCACACACACAATATGGACAATTTGGAAATGCCAATCAGCCTACAACACATGTCTTTGCACTGGGGGAGGAAACCACCAAAACTCAAGGAGAACATGCAAACTCCATGCGCACAGGACAGGAGCAGGATTCAAACCCCCAACCCCAGAGGCGTGCGGCAAACACGCTAACCACTAAACCACTGTACACCTCGAAGGTGGAAATGGACATGGAAATAGAAATGGGAAATGGAAAATGGAAGTGGAACTAGAACTGGGACATGGAAATGGAAAATGGAAGTAGAAATTGAAATGGGAAATCAAAATGGAAAACGGAAATGTAAATGTAAAATGGGAATGGGAAAAGGAAATGGAAAATGGAAGTGGAAGTGAAAATGGGAAATGGAAAATAAATAATTATTATTTTTAATTGTATGGGTATTTGTGTACATGTTGACCTGCAAATGTGTGACAAAATGATGCAAAGAGGAAAAGAATGGAAAAGGTTTTATGAATACAGTGTGAGGTTGTGATCTGGCCATATGAAGTCGACTAATTCACAGCACTCGCCTCTCTCTTGACCCTAAAAGACGGAGGTGATGTGCTGTGTGGATCGTAAGACGATTTTAAGTCTTTTTTCCGCAGCTGTCCTCGTTCCTCATCTGGATCAATGGGTGTCATTGTGAACCCCTGTGACTGTCCAGAACTCTTCCTCTGCTTGGGCTGTGACCTTTAATCACAACGTCCATCAATGAAGCGGCTTCTTCTAGTAAATTTAGACTCGACTATTAGTGTTTTGCCAAAACAACATTCAAAGATCCGGAACAGACAGCAGGATGACCATCAACATGTAACAAACAGTCGGCTATTTAATCTCCGGGCCCCGTGGCGAAGCCTGCGGGTTTCTATCTTTTGAAAACTTTAATTTAGCGTAACCCAAGACGCACAATCGGATCTGTTGTTGAGTTGTGGTCATGTTTGGAAAAATAAGGAAGACAAACAGTACACTTCCGTGTCATGAATGCATCGCCTTACGCCAAATTAAAATTTGACCTTTTTGTTACACATCTCTCGTTTTAACATCTCTCATTTTAACAGTGTGTACTGAGGCGCTGGAGGGACGCCCCGCGGCAGAACCCTGCTCTCCATCACTGCTCGACATGCTTAACATCACACACATCTCCTCCTGGCCTGTGAGCAACACTTCCCTGGAAATAAACAGCAGTAATTACCCTTCAAACAAACTCCAGGTCCATTAGAATGGCGGGATGAAGCGCAGGCCCTGCTGCGTCCTGGCTCGCTGCTCTGTGCCTACGCCTGCGTCTGAAACACACACCACTCATTCATGCTTCATGTTAAACTCCAGGTTTGATCTCATTTCAGCACTGTGATTATTTGGAGTGGCTCCGATTGGCGTGCGCGGTACTGCAGCCATGTTGTGCAATAACTGTTTGCTCACGTCAATGTGTGTGTGTGTGTGGGGGTGTGTGTGTGTGTGTGTGTCACTCCTCCACGTTTGTTTACAAGACAATTAGACCCCTTCCAGAGCTTATTTAAGGTCAGTTGACGAGGCAATCAAAATGTTTGCAGGGCCGCTGTGTAATTTGGAGTCTAATTGTGTAATTTCTGCTGGGTTTCACAGTTCACACCCACAGTCTACACACGGATGTGAGTATTTTTGTGTATTTGTGTGATATTCTGTGCCATCTGAGCTATTTTTATGTCAAAGTGATGTTATGTTTTAGCCAACATTGTCTCCCACGTCCAAATTGTGTTGTGTTTTATAAAAAGACATCAGGGTTAATTTTCATCATTTCAATCCTTTACAAATCATCTATGTGAAATAACTAAGGAGAGGAACATTGCCTGTGTGTGTGTGTGTGTGTGTGTGTGTGTGTGTGTGTGTGGGGTGCTGTTTTAGGAAAATAATCCACAATTGAGTGGTGTGATGGACAGAGTTACTGCGACCTCCCTGAAGTTGATTATTTTCCTACAGCGGCATGTCCTGAAGTGTTGTATTCCTCTTACAGCGCAGCGATTTGTCAACGATTACAACTGTATATTTCTTAAAGAACAACACAGCGTACGTTTTATCTGTTAATAGTTACATTTAAAGTTTTATGAAACAAGTTCTCACTTACATTATAGCAGCTATAAACAGTCATTCCCTCACCAGCGTCTCTTACTCTCTCTCCCTCTTGAACTTACCGAGAAACCACAACGTGTAAACTCCTCTGTCCTGAAGAAAGAAAACTTGAAGTTACGGCTTTACCTCTGACACTGGAGACTCCTTCCATAAATATTAAACAAATATCTCCTTATAGAAAACGTTACCACATCAACGATTACACATTTTTCAAACTCTGTTTATTATCTGTGGCGCGTCTGCCGTAGCATCCAAGTCTCTGTGAACATAATCAAATATTAGAGTGAGCTGCTGTTAGAGAAAATTAATCAACACCTTCTGACCAATCACAATCCAGAACTCAACAAACCTGGAACTTGTTTCTCAGACGCTCCACATTATATTTAACTATATATGGATAAAATGTATGATGTGTCAGTATGTAATAAATAAAAAAACTGTAATCATTGACAAACTGCTGTGGTATAAGAGGAATAAAACACTTCAGAACATGCTGTTATAGGAAAATAATCGACATCACAATCCAGAACTCAACAGCGGTAGTTAGCTAGCAAGCTTAGCAGGCGTCATTACGTACTAATTTGTGTCACGGACACAGGTTGGTCCGATGTTCACGTTTATTTTATGATGTCACTAACTGAGCACATGCATAGCCACACCCACAAATCATTTTATTTACTGTTTTAGATTAATGACGCCTGCAAATCAGACACTCAAAAGCAGCAAATTCCGTGTGAGATCGGAAAGTTAGTGCGTTCACGTGACTCTGGTAGCCAGATGGTGGGCTTGTGAGTATTTCTGTGATCCTGATTGTGTGAAGCCACACACACGCACACACACACACACACATCTGACTTGTTTATTCCGCTCTGAGTGTGCGGTTGTGGTGTTGGTGGTTCACTGCCTGGTGTCCTGTCTTGTTTGTTCAGATCCGGACCTCGGCTTTGACCCCATGACTGCCCGAGCGGACATGCCGAGTGTCTGTCTGAAGAAGAGCTGGGTGAGAATGAACCTCTTGAAACGCTTCAGATTATTCCGCATTGCTGAAATTGGTTTCACATGAGGGACGGCTCGCGTCAGCAGATTTTCTGATCGAATTAAATGGAGAAAGAGGACGAAAGAGTCAGCGGTTGTACTGATCTCTAATTTAATAAACAGAACCCAAAAGGAGGGAGAGGATAAAAAAGGATAATCAGTGCCCCCTTTGTTCCTGGCTGTCCTTATGGACAGATACGCTTTAACGCCTGCAGGAACAGAAACAGATCAGTCCACACAACCAACACACTGCTCGCAATTTCATCCAATATCAAAATTATCCCCATGTTCTGTCTTCATCAGAAACACTGTGAGCAAAAAGAGGTGTCTGATGCGTATCGTATTTCGTCTGCTGAAAGAAAACTTTCAGAAGAAATTCACTTCAAAGAAGCCTTTTGGAAATCTTGGTGAAATTCCAAAATTTGTGCCACATTTTTACATTCTCTATAAAAGGAGACGAAGTGGCGATGATATTCGGATCTTACCCCTCGGTTTATCATTCTTTCACAGCTCTTACGTTACGAGTCTCCTCCTCGGAGTTTTGGATCCACAGAACTCATTGGTGGGCCTCAGCTTTGACTCAGAACCCCGTCCTCCTTAATCTGTAGATGAAAGTTTATTCGGATTTGTAAAAATGCGTCCCATATGTGACTTGTTTGGGAGTCTGGTGTTGATCTAAGGATTCCTCCTTTAGTGATATGATTGGTTGGGTGAATTTTCCCACTTCATCAGATTCAGAGCACACTCAGCCTGAGCAAGAGAGGTGAAAGAGATAGAGAGAGAGAGAGAGAGAGAGAGAGAGAGAGAGAGAGATGGATTAAGGAGCACTGATGGATCTTCTTCATTGTCATATCCCTCAGTAAGCCCTTTGAGACACTTTTATTCTGCAATTTAATAACGGCGAAAGGCTTCTTACGGATTGATATTTGAATTTGGATTTGATTTTTTTTTAACCCTGCGTTCACACTAAAAGCAACAAGTCCTTTGAGTTTCTTGTAGTTTGTATCTTGTGGGCGTGGCCTGTCATGCAGATTCCCAGATTAGCAAAGCAAGATAACTGTACTACCTACAATATCTGCTATTTCCTTCCAAGCTTTACTGTTCTTCATAATGTCTCCTTCCACGTTTAATGACAGGCCATGGAGGACAGGATAAGATCAAACCACTGTTATAAGATTTTCTTCCATTTTTGTGGGAATTGATTGCAGGTAGGAACTACATTTCTGACCGGGAAGCTGAAGAAACTTCGGACCACAAGCGTCACAGGATCCATCGAAGGAGTCATTCAAGCCAACCTCTTGGATTTGTTGCTTTACAGCGTCATACCTAATTTGCATAGAATAGAGAAAATCTCATTATAAAACGTTGCTTGTTGCGCCTGGAAGATGAACGTCACCTGTCGCTTTGTCACTCACTAGTGTGAGCGTAGGATTAACTCTGAACATGGTTTTTATTTGGAAATTGCGTACTAGAATTGTTTTATTTTCAGTTGATGCAAATTAAGTTTCGAAATAATTAGATTACTATTTCTAAATTTTCAATTTCACTGCATCAAATTCAAATTCAGAATCTGTAGCATATATGATGAACAGAGTTACTGCAACAGCACCACACACAGTGTTTTCATCCTTACTTAATGTTTTATACTGCAACAAATCCACCAAATCCCGCACACATAGAACAAACTCCGGGATTGCACATGCTTTTCAAATATGTTAAACAGCATCAGGGCTTAAATTGGGTGGGAATTTGATTTTTAAAAATAATAAGTAAATAATTTCTAATACAATCTTTACCTAACACTAACACTAAACAGCTACACATGACACTAAAGTGCAGTACATCCATCTTCTAACATTCCTGATCACCCGAGTCGGACTCATTTATTTTCGATTTCCGTCATCTTCCTGATATTTTTTTTTACATTTTCACTCCTTCCTGTTATTCTATAGTGTTTCTAAACCTCAAACATAAGTTCATTAATAACTCCTCAAACTTACTGTTAGCTTTTCTTTCCTGCTATAATGACATCTGAGGTACACTCTTAAAAATAAAGGTACCAGAAATTGCCACAATAAATGGAATAAGTAATAAGTAATCTTCAAAAAAAAAGGATCCTTTTACATGACGATCAAATTTACGGTGGGATTTTTTTTCCCTTTTAGTTTTATGTGACACAAACAAAAACAGCCAAACCGTCACCAACCAAAAGGTTCTTTAGGAAACCAAAAAATGGTTCTCCTAGGCAGTACTTTAAAGAACTGGCATTTTCTGGCCCACTTATTTTGCATAGACTGATGAAATTATCACCACAGGCAACTCCACTGACAACTAAATCTAACGATTTCATACAGTAAAACAATTTCGCATGAACAGTGTATTATTAAATGTGTTCACTTTATCGTAGGAACTCAATATATCACATTTTCATGACTTCAGTGTTAATAACTCCAAATAATAGACTCATTTCCACACATGCTCACCTCCTAAATCCCAGTATAACCCCCGAAGAACATTTAGATATTCTGCAAATTCTCCATTTTTTGAAGTTTAAATGCTGCCCATGTTCAAAAAATGACACAAACATCGTGAGTCGTAAAAATTGTGAGGGTGAAGGAATACTGCATCCTTTAAAAGCTTTCTCTCTGATAATGCTGTGCAAATGGGTTACAGACTGCAATTTCAATGGCAATGTATTCTGAATAAATTACCCAAATGTCCAGCAATTTAGTTTTTTTTTTTTTTCCTCTCTTTATTCCGCTGGGAAAAGCCAGATGTGGAGGTTTTTTGGGTGCTGCGGTCGACCCTGTTATGTTCGAGTGTGTGTGATACTAAAGCAGCTGCTATGCTGCGGATTTTATTAGCCAACATGACACTTCTTTACTTTGTAAGTAACTATATGATATCCAGCGTCGGGATTAGTCCATTTCTGCCACGCATGAAACACTGACAGGTTTAATGAAGAAAAAGCAGTGCAGTCTGGGTAGAAACTGGGGAAAGCAAAAGGACAAGGTTTGGCAAAAAAAACAAGAAGAAGAAGAAGAACTTTTGAATTTTCCTTTAAAAAACAGATTCACTTTCAAGGACGGCTAATTGGCGGCTGAATGCTTTCAATTTGAGAACGGTTCACGTGGTCGTCCCAGGCGTCCCAGCTCGTCTATGGTTTCTTTATAGCTCTGTTTGAGTCACTCATGAAGCTGTCATCTTCTCAGTTTAACCCAGTTTCACGTCTTTTTAATTTTAGCTTTAGTCTGGCTTCGTTAGATTACATTATATACTGTATAGTACACTCTTCGAGGCAGGGGTTCGTCAACCTGCGGACCGCGGCCCGGATGCTGAGCCAGCGAAGTATTTCACCGGGGTACTTGTAAAATTTCTGTAGTAGATTCGATCATCTTTTAAAATAATACCTGACAAAGTTTTCATTGGCCATTTCATTCATTTCAATCTTGCCTGATTAGCGAGCTTACAACAAAACCAATAGGACAGAGAAGTATGTGTTTATTTTCCTCGTGTAAAATTCGAACAAACGTCTCATCTGTTCAGAGTCTGTTTCACTAGTGGTAACATGAGGAGAGTAAATGCACGCACAGAGGAAAACGCTATCAACCCTCTTCCACATACATGAGCTCATGATTGGCTAGTGTTGCTGTGATTGACAGCAGAGAGAGAGAGAGAGTGCCCCTCCTTCACACATGACCAATTACGCTCCCATATGGCTTCAACATCGTCGGGATTCAAACTTGCAACCTCCTGGCGATAAGGCGAAAGCTTTTTATTGTGCCACTTATCTGTTCTGTCCATGAGGCCAGTTAAAAGTGGCAACCTGCAGCACCAGTACAAAACAAAACAACTATTTTAAGCTATATTTATATCCATAAAATAATCACTAATGTTTAAGCTAATGATTAAAAAGTAATTATTTTAGTTCTTTTTTTTTTTTAAGGGAGGAATTTTTATGTAGCTGGACTTTGACCATTTTTAGTTCAATACCTCTGCTCTAAAGGACCCTAAATAACCCTAAAGCAGAGGGTTTAGCGATCAGAACATGTTCCAAGTAGAACTATTAATTATTCAATAAACCTTGAAGAACCTTCCAAGAACTCAATCTAAGGAGAAGTGCGTGTACATGATGATATCAATCATCACTCGTCTTTCTCTGGATTTTCCATCATTTATGGAGTTAAAACAAAAACTGACAACTGAACTTGAACTGACAACTTGAATTTCTTCTAAATTGTTCATGGAGAGCAGACGTGTTACTGCTGTCTGCACATTGACCATTCTACAGTCTGCAAAACGGGGAATACTGGCTTATTCTAAATTTATTAAGGTCATTTTGAACGTTCGAACAAACCTCAAGACAGTTTCATGAAGTGGTGATACGTGCTGTTAGTGGTGATTTCACACCGCATTTAGAAATGCCTACATCCGTTCCATTTTTTTCCATTTAAACAAAAGCAATTAAGCAACAAATATAAATAAACAATGGCATGTTTATAGAAGTAGATTTAATATAGATGGTAAAGGTTCTTCTTTAGCACCTGTTCGACAAAATGAATTGAATTTCGTCCGGAATATGAGATCTGACTGAACTGCATTGTTCAGTATTCAGTACTCAGTACAGAGGAAGAAAAGCAAAGCAAAAAATCTGCACTCATTTTTTTTTTTTTAACCAGGCTGCCATATGGAAACACTTATGAAGAGAATTAGTTACGAATCAAACCGACTTCTCGGGTCTTTTTATAACCATCGCTGATTAGAGCACCCAGGGCTCCTGTCCTACACCTGTCTCTAGATCAGACTGAGTTTAATCAAGTCACGTTAATCTCCTTAATATTTAAAGTCACGTGATTAAATAGTGCGCTAATTATATTCCTTGTTTTTGTGACTTTCATGTTGTCAATACGTTGTGTTAAATATTTGTATTTGTATTTGTTGGGACATAAACATGATCAGATTCCCAGACACGTTCTCCGAACATCTGCTCCATATGTAAGAAATAAAAACTGTCAGGGTGGTGTGATGAAGCGGAGATACTCTTACCACCCAGAAGCTGATTATCTTCCCATAACAGCACATCCTCAAGTGTTTTATTTCTCTTATACCACAGCAAATTACCAACGATTACATTTTTAATGTATATCATTATTTATAATGTTGTTGAACGTCCACAAAACAAGACAGTTCCTGTTCTCGCTTACGTTATAGCAGCTATAAACAGTCGTTCCCTCACCGGCTTCTCTTTTTTCTCTCTCTTGAAGTTAATAAGACAAAAAAATGCAGCTTGTCATCTTTTGTTACCAAAAAGCATAAACTCCTCTGTCCTGAAGATGTCGGACAACTTAAAGTTACTGCTTTGACACTGGAGACTCCTTCCATAAATGTGATGTCTCCTTACATATCAACGATTACAGACATTTTTTAATCCATTTATTATCAGAGTCCCCAGTTAGTGGAGTGTCTGCTGTACGAGTCCCTGTGAACGAGCTGTTAAAGCGATAACGTATTAGAACGAGTGCATTATTGTATAGAAACCTGTGACTTGCAGCTGCGCTACTGTCAGAGCTGCTGTTAGAGAAAATTAATCAACACCTTCTGACCAATCACAGTCCAGAATTCAACAAACCCGGAACTTGTTTCTCAGAAACTCCACATTATATTTAGTTAAAAACAGATAAAAGGTGTGATGTGTCAGTATGTAATAAATAAAAAAAAACTGTAATCATTGACAGATTGCTGTGGTATAAGAGGAATAAAACACTTCAGAACATGCTGTTATAGGAAAACAATCAACATCAGGCGGTACCAGTGACTCCACATGACCCCTCCCTGTTGTTGATTATATTTCTTTGACAGAATGACTCATCGTGGTGTTTAGTTGAAGTTCTGTGTAAAACTTCAGGGAGGAATTGAACAGTGAGTCAAACCACATACCGCACCACCATTTTCATTTTTATGGCTTATATGACCTTTGACTGAGAATGGATTTCTCTTCAAGTCACGAACATGCATTTCCACAACTCTGATGTTCTTCAGAAACTCAACCACTCGACGATCTGCTCCTTTCTCAGGTCAAGGCAGGGTTTTCAGAGTAACGCACTGGGATGGGAGCCGTGTTGCGTTTGGCTCGGCCCGGCGTTGCTGACAACGGCCGCTCAGTTTCACTCTATTTTCCTCTCACTCCACTTTTCCCCTCTTTTCTTCCATACATGATTAATGTCTTAACTTTCTTTTGGGGTTCATGGCTTTTTTTTTCATGCTGTACATTAACCACAAACCCCAAAACAACCATCATTTTGAGACTCCGAAATTCAGTTATCCAGGCAGAAGATGTCCAGAAAGCCGCAGATACATGCTGAAGAAAAGATTATGTGTGTGCGTGTGCGTGATCTTTAAGCTGTGTGTCATCGTCGTGTTCCTGACCGTGTTTGTCGCGGCTGTGGTCTCATCGTTGCTACCTCGATGTGGACTGGAACGTGAACGAGCAGAGTCATAGTCCCTTCGCTAGCCACATGGCTTCAAGCTCTTTTTATTTTTCTTACAAGGTCATATAAAAGCTTTCTTGAAGGCTGTCTTCCCACTGCTGTCTGTAAACTTCTGACTGTCTTGTGTCTGTGTGTGTGTGTTTTTCATTGCAAGAAGTTTCCAGTACTTCATTCAGTACACATTTGACTCATCCACGTTAATAATATTTCTAAATTTCATATCAGAACTTTTCTACATTCTGGCTGGTGTCATCACCGTTCAGTGTTTTTACACTGGACTGATTTGACGAATTTATGTGTCACATCCGGTAACGATAACACATACATCCCTCTGTTCTTAGTAAAGTACTTGATTCTTAATTGACATGTAGCTCTCCAACAACCTGATCAGAGTAGGACACTGAGAAAATAACACTTCACTAGTGAAGGTTAAGTAGACAGACTCTGCGTTTGTTAAACTAACTCCTTATACAACATGATCTTTGCAGGAAGACTCCAAGGCGAGGTTAGAAAATAACCTATATAGAACATTTCCACATCATTTTGGTATATTTGGTATATATTTATATCTATTTTTTTCTCAAAGTCAAAGAATGCTATTGGCAGATAAACCTCATTTTGGCCAATATCAGATTCTTCGTCATTTTTTGGCTGTTTTCCAGACTTCGGAAGTAGAGATGTCTGATGGGTTTTCTCAGACCGCCTCACGTGTAGGACGTGTCCATAACAGTCATTAAGTTACCAGAACGTTCTTCTAACTTTAGCATCGTAACGTAAGACATCTCTTCAGACATCAAGTTAGAAAAACAGACGTAACGTGAACACATTACAAGCGTCATCGTTGTCGCCCGTCAGCACCAGCAGTCTGTAGAAACGCAAAAACGGCACGCTCTCTCATCTGTCACACCATCTTAACAATTCATGCAGCAATCATTTGTACATGAGAGAAAGCTAATAACACCCTATGAGTAAAACAATTTAGAGTTTTTATTGTGACGGCACTTTCTGATTGCGCTGCTGAGTCTTACCCTTCTTTTTTTTTTCAGTTTTGTATAGCGCTTCTCACACTAGCGAGTGACAAAGTGACCATCAATCATTCAGTCACGTACGTGACATTTTCCACAGAGCCATGATTTCAGCGACGGAGCAACAAACAGCATTTGAACAAACTGAGATTTTTTTTGCTCTGTTGTAGCTAAATGAGGTATGGCACGGAAACGCAACAAATCCAAACAATTGACTTGAATGATTCCTAGGACCAATCCTATGCCGTGACTGGGCCGACGTTTCTTCAGATCCCCACTCATAACTTTACTTTCCATTTACTATTTGACAAAATCTTATCCCGACCTATACGAGCGCTCAGTAAACATGCAGAGAAACATTATGAAGAAAAATAAAGCTTGGAAGGAAGTAGCAGAGACCGTTGGTGCCTCTGGTGAGTGTAGTTACTTATCGGACAGGCCACGCCCACAAGAGACAAAATACAAGTAACACAAGCAACTTGTTGTCAGTACGTCTACCAAACTCAGCAGACAATTTATTTAAAAACTCATCAAATTCAGTAAAAAAAAAAAAAACAACAACAACTGCAGATCATCGAATCGTTGTTAGTGAAGAAGTGTGCAGGATTCGCCCCGGTGTGTCAGGAGCAGTCTTCTCCCTGTCCCTGTGTTTGAGTGGATAAAAGCTCAGTGTGATCCTGCAGGTCAGCCACTGACCCCATCACTGTTTTCACAGCCACTCGCTTAATCCTCAGCTCCTATCTGGGAGGTTTGCACCGGGCTGGACAGCAGATTGACTCGCTGCTACGTTTCTGCCACAGGCCTCAGTCTTCTCAGCAAGGTGCCCGCTGTCATCGCCGTGACCTCTGACCTGGTCAGTGGACAACCCCAGGGATCCTGAGGGTCTTATGACGTGAGGTTTAAAGGTCAAGAGCCAGGGATGCATGCCTGCACCTCACTGCATGTGGAGTGTCCAACTTACACAGGCTTATATTAATAATAAATACATTATCGTTTCTATAGTAACAGCTCATTCACAGGGACGTGTACAGTGGGTGCTTCACTGAAACTCGTTAAAATTTTTATTTAACATTTCTGGAAGGAGTCTCCAGTGTCAGCGCTTTGTAACAGTCAGAGGTAAAGCTGTAACTTTGCGGTTTTTCAGGAACATGACAAGTTGTGGGTTTTTTGTGTGTGTTATTCATTTCGAGAGAGAGACAAAAAGAGAAGATGGTGAGGGAACGACTGTTTATAGCTGCTGTAACTTAAGTGAG
The DNA here is from genome assembly GCA_022985145.1 of Pangasius djambal. Taxonomy (NCBI): domain Eukaryota; kingdom Metazoa; phylum Chordata; class Actinopteri; order Siluriformes; family Pangasiidae; genus Pangasius; species Pangasius djambal. The sequence continues at coordinate 1,518,728 of CM040985.1, read as the reverse complement.
AACAGAAACATTAAATGGATAAAAAGTATAAATTTTCATTCTGTAATAAATGTAAAAAATTGTTTTCCTTTGCAAACTTTGCAAACAGTACATAAATTTGTGCATTTTCCTCTGCTTTTCTGAATAAATACATTGTCAGAGATGCTCTTGTATAACATCTGAGCGATCACATGACACACAGTCCAGCGGCTTGTAAAGATTTGGTTTTAAACAACTCTTGACACCATAATATGCTGCGAAGCTTCACACAAATATGAAACCTTTTATTTTACACTGAAACATGTTATTTGCATAATCGACAGCATGTCTTTTTTTCCCCACCGAGGCTCTGTTGGAAAATTGAAAACATCCATATTGGTGAATTCTGTACAGTTTTAGGCCAACAGGTTTTAACAACAACAACTGCCTTCCAGACCATCATGGAGGCAACGAATAAAAGGAAAAGAAACAGCACAAGTTAAATAGAATAAATCCACTCCGATCTGACCACCATAATTACGAATTTTTTGTGTAAGGTGTGAAGTACGGGATATCGAGGCCATTCGAGAGTCAGTAGAAATGCTGAAATGTGAAAAAGCTGTGTATTGTGTGTGTGTGTGTGTGTGTGTGTGTGTGTGTGTGTATACACATTCAGTTTCAGTGCATACTTTCTCCGTGACCTGTATCTGACCAGCCGAGCATGATCTTCTTTAAGCAAATGTTTAATCGAATTAGGATTGAAGCCTCGGGGCAGGAGGGCAGGTAGGGGAGGGGCAGAAAGAAGACACAGACCCCAATGATAAGGTTTCCTGGTGGTGGTCGTGGTGGTTGTGGGGCACGGGAAGGGCGTTGTGGGGAAGAGAAAGTGTAGCCTGGGGGTGTATAAGAGAATGAAGGTGGGCGAGGCAGCTTTTCTACATAGATAAGTGTGTGTGTGTGTGTGTGTGTGTGTGTGTGTGTGTGAGAGAGAGACTTCAGAATTTTAAGGTGTTTGTGATTTTAGTATTTCATTACTGTGCTTAAAGTCATGAAATAGCATCTTGTATGCTGACGTATTTCCTTCTGAAACAGGAAGTCAGAGTGACGTCGTGTTGAAGTGTTTGACTGACTTACACAACAGCCAATAGCGTTCGAGTTACTCCACACCCCTGGCAAATCTAAACAATCTTGACAGTAGCTTAGCGAGCTAGCTAAATATGTAAAACAGATTAATGAGAAGAGATAAACGAGCATCTTTTCCTGACTCGGACGAAGCCACAGTTCTGGCATTAAACAGCAGAAATTTGCCAACACTTACTTAAAGAAAGACACGTTTTACTTTTTTATACAGTTATAGTTGCACTTAATGTCGTCTGTGAAACAAGTTATCACTTACGTTATAGCAGCTGTACTGTCATTTTCTACAGTTTCTAATGCTGTAGTTAGTGTTGATTTTATGTCTTGGATGTACAGTGACAATGCAGGCGCCTGGACTCAGCCCTCTGCCGGATAATTGCACGAGCCAGAAGAGCTTGTTGTCGTTTATTTGGAAAAAGAAACAGAGTTGTAAAAGGCTTTCGGTGGCAATCTCATTTTACATGGGTTTCCACATAAAACCCTTCAAATGTGATGCCACAGGGAGACGATGGCAGCGTCGGTAAAGCATAAAAGATCAGGCCGAAACTCCGCAGAACTGCGACGTCTGAACAGCACGAGGTTATGCAGGATTGACAAGCATGACACCAAATCGCACGCTTTGCAGAGGGAAAAACCGTAACGGCGTAACGACGAGCCAGATTCCAGCGGACACACACCCTCGAACCCTGTCAGTGAAAACAAGAAGCCATAATCCCAGCAGATTCTCGACACAGCACAACAAGCTGCAAATTTTACGAACATCTTTGCCTGGCTTTTAATGACGGTGTGGGCGTTTGTCATAAAACACTGCTATTAAGCTCTTTTCTCGATGGCACAAGCTCTCGCCTGTGGTTTGCAGCAGGGCCTTGGAGAGAAAAAGTGAAGTTAAAAGGCGCTGTGTGACTCTGGAGACTGTTATTTTGTTGGACATCAAGGTTGTGACTGGCGACTTGAAATGAACCACAAGCCGCTCTGGTCAGCCGCTGTGACTGGAAATGACATCATTCTGTCCAGAACAATTTCCAAGAACGCCCAAGGAGCTCTGACTGGTCAGCTGGGCTTCAGGTGCAAATTGTTGAATCATTTTCGGTGTATAAACATGACACTGATGTTTATTCTGATTATCTTCTCATGAGCGTGTGTTTTGTTTGGCCCGTGGAACGGATCCCTCTGTAGGATTGTGTCATTTATAAATCACATGAGTAACAATCTTTCGTTGTGTTGTTTATAAATTAAAAAACCCTGTAGAGTTGTACTTTCTGTGAATAATTAACTAAACAACGATGACCTTTAATACCAATCCGATGTGGTACCGGTGCTGTTCTTCATGGATTAATAGCGATCTGATAAGTCTGTACTGTTTATATCTTAGAGTCTTTCTTTCTTTCTTTTTTTAGACATAGTCATTATTTAGCAATAATGAAACGTGAGAGGCTTTGGAGTAAAATTTCGTAATGTGTAAAAACTCTGTAATCAAATGAAAATCTTTAATTTGAGCGATAAATAGTAAAGCTAGTAACAGGTCCGCTGGTCTAAGAAATCAAATAGCAATAAATTAATTATTAATTTTAAAAAATCTAACAAAATGAATAAACTTTTATTTTTAGTTTTTAAATGAAGCATAGTTACTGTTAACACCATGAATAGGATTGTTTTCTAATAATAGCACATCCCCAAGTGTCCAAGTGTCCAAGAACGTCCATTAAACAAGTTCTCACTTACTTTATAGCAGCTATAAACAGTCGTTCCCTCGCCAGCCTCTCTTTATTCTCTCTCTTGAAGTTAATAAGAAAGAAAAATATGCATCTTACAGCTTTACCTCTGACTGGTACAAAGCTCTGACACTGGAGACTCCTTCCATAAATGTTGCATAAACACCTCCTTCACCACATCAGTGATTAGATACAGTCTTTAATCTTTTAACTATTAGTTGATATAGAAACGATAATGTATTAGAACGAGTGTTTAATTTATATAAATGTGTGATTTGCAGCTGCACTACTGTCAGAGCTGCTGTTATAGAAAATGAATCAACACCTTCTGACCAATCACAGTCCAGGATTCAACAGCGCTGTGGTTTAACTATTGATATTAACTGTGTCTTGTCACATCAGGGTTGAGTTTCCATGTAGGATTATTGTTATATGGTAGAGCGAGCATCACAATCAGCACTCTCTCTCCCAGTTGAGACAAGCTTTGCAATGCTTTCCGGAAATTCGTATTCCTTAATTTTTTATAAAAGACCGAAGCTTTAGTATTCATCCAGGCTTTTCTCTGTCCGCTCTGTATCCATTATCTGTGGTTTTATTTTATAAACTCACCCAGGACATTGGTCTCGCGGTTTTTGTGATTCAGATGTTTATATACTTTCTTAAACTATATTCCAGAGGTCATGCAGTTCGACAGGCTGAGACACAAGCATGTGTTGAAGTGCGAGCGTAATGAAGTTCTCACGTCTGTGGTAATCAGTGTATCAGGTATTGCGACAGCACTGACCTCTGGAGTTGAGGTCATTCGAGAGATGGGAAAGAAAGAAGGCCTGTCATATGCTTAATGTCTTGGAATGCCCTGTATCCGACTAGAAAAGAAGCTCTTTCAAATTCAGTCCCTAATCAGAGTCATGTTCCTTATTCAATTTAGGAGGACACTTGGATGGAAGAGGTTGTCCTTTATTCACGGCTCATTCGTTTCCCGGAGCTGAGATGAATGCATGCTTGGTGAAAGCTTTCTTTCTAACGTACATAGAGTGTCCATTTTTTTCTTTGTTCCATTCTGCCGTTAAGATTAAACCACGCACCCAGATTTGAATTATTTATTTAATTGAAATCTTTTAAAATTCATTAAACAGTGCCAGGTCACTCTGCTTATTATTGTCTTCATTTTTGCAAGATCTAAAAATGTTCCTCTGTTGGACTCGAGCTGAAGCGCACCACCCAGATAATGCAGGTAGTCAGAAGCAAGCTCAGGTCCGAACAAAGCCCTGTTCATGCAGTCAGCGAGGTGCAAGTGATTTCAATTACAGCCAAGAGCGCTGTTTACCGGGTCTGAGGTCAAAGGGTCATCGGTGAGCCGCTCTCATCTTCAAAGTTACATGGAGAGCTCTGCCTCGCTCTGCCTCGCTCTGCCTCGCTCTGCCTGACCACTTCTGCTGGAGGAAACACTGTTTCTAACACGACTTCACACTTTACTTGCGTTCATAATAACAGCTTTAGAGATAAAACTGGCAAACATGTAAAAATGTATGTAATTGTTTAATTTAACATTTATGGAAGGAGTCTCCAGTGTCAGCACTTTGTAACAGTCAGAGGTAAAGCTGTAACTTTGCGGTTTCTCGGTAACACGACAAGCTGCGTTTTTTTTTTTCTCTTCAAGAGAGAAAAAAATAGAGATGCTGCTATAACATAAGTGCAAACTCATTTTGCAGGTACAGCGTTTTATTCCGTATTTACTGTATAAAACAGAACGTCACATTTAATGTGAGTGTGTGACAGAGTTAAAGTAAAATGCATTTTCTGACCTTTGACCCCTACAGCTCGCGGGAACTCCAGATTCCACTTCCTCTTCTTGCCACGTGAAAATATGACAAGATGTCTTAAGCATTTCCAGAACTCTGTCAACTAATTAATTGAATTAACATGGACCTTGTAACACAAGAAGCAAGAAAAATCAATTAGTTTTAGTATGCAAGCGCTTCCTCTGGAGAGGCGGAAGACGTGGTGCGGGTGGAGAGACGGGAGGAAGTTGGTCTGTGGGATTACTCTGCCTGAAGGCAGCGGGACTTCCTGTATACAAAAGAGAGCAGTGTGGCGATGTGGAGCACCCAGAGGCTTAAAATAACGGCCTGTCACTGATATCTACATCTATATCACTGATATCTACAGCTATATCACTGATATCTACATCTATATCACTGATATCTGCATCTATATCACTGATATCTGCATCTATATCACTGATATCTGCATCTATATCACTGATATCTACAGCTATATCACTGATATCTACATCTATATCACTGATATCTACATCTATATCACTGATATCTGCATCTATATCACTGATATCTACAGCTATATCACTGATATCTACATCTATATCACTGATATCTGCATCTATATCACTGATATCTACAGCTATATCACTGATATCTACAGCTATATCACTGATATCTATATCTATATCACTGATATCTGCATCTATATCACTGATATCTGCATCTATATCACTGATATCTACAGCTATATCACTGATATCTACATCTATATCACTGATATCTACATCTATATCACTGATATCTACATCTATATCACTGATATCTGCATCTATATCACTGATATCTACAGCTATATCACTGATATCTATATCTATATCACTGATATCTACAGCTATATTGGGTGAATTACGCATCATCTCTATATTTTAGTCTTTCCAGCTTATCATATTCAGGGGATAAATGAGGATTTCAGAACTGGAGGAGCTTCTGTTGCTTTCAAGGTTGCTAACTATGCGAGAATTAATTTTATTTCCTCTATAGATACAAGTTTTTCTGTCCTAAAGGTCTAATTAAACAGTTGACTGGCATCAAGTCATGGAAATAATTCCTTGGGTAGAACTTTATGTTAAGGAACACATATTATGGGGTTGATGAAGGTCTTGTTCTTTGTTCAATAAATCCCAAATTATACCGTTTATTCAATATGAATCAAAATGTATTTATAAACACTTGGTTATTGGTTAATAACTGGGGATCTGTTGTCTAATAAACACATTGTTAATTGCAATAATGTGCAGTTAATGTTTTGTTAAGACTTCTTATTAGGGTATAATACGTGTTATACCTGTAGCATCAAGTGATCTGCACTTTATCTGCACTTTTTGGGAGTGAAAACATTTTTTAATATCCACAATAATTCACAACAAAAAAGGCCACAATTATCGCGGATGAAATGTCAGACCATAGAGCATTAACTAAACAGCAGTTTTAATTTAAAGAATTAATATCGAAATGTATATCATTCCTAGAATATAGGAAAATTATGTTTCGTAGTATTAGTTATAAGATATATATGATATATGATAGTTATATTTGATATAACATGTTGCTAATCGTACATTAATAAGGTGTGAATTCAGATGATTCATTCATGCTCAGTAGTTTGCATAACAAAGGCATTTAATAATTTATCACAACTTATAATACATTTATTAACCATTTTTTACACAATTATTAACTAAAACAAGTGTTTAGGAATAAGGTTTAATACAAAGTGACTAAACTGTTTAATTTGTGCTTTATTAAACAAAGAATAAGACCTTCATTAACCCCTGATATATGTTCTTTAAAATAAAGTGTAACTATTCCTTTCTTTTGAAAAAATATGGCAAACTTTTGCTGAAAATAGACGTTTCACGTTCCATGTGTCGCATCTGATCTAGTGAGTTTAATCCACACAGCTATCTACGTAACGAACTCAGCTGCAAGTAGAGGTGTAGATGGGATCAGTTTCTATCCCCACTCCCATCTATTCCTAAAGGAATTCTGATCAATCTCACCGGAATTCTGTGTGAGCCGAGTCCCATCTCTAAATGCGCATCTCTAATTGCACGTGCCTGAACAAAAGGCTGCGAGAGCATGTGATTAGATAACGGAGGACATGTTCACTAACACTGGAGCGTACTGGATACTCACACGGCCCTATGTGATGCATTTACTCTGATCATTCGTATTCAACAACTCCTTTATCCTGCTTAAAAACCCCACCAGTTTACCTATGTGTCTTCCACTGATATTATTAATCTAATATAATGCGTGCAAAACCTTTAACCTTCAACCTACGGAGTAATGCAAGTTCATGGGATAGTGAGACAAACAGCACATGAGTGAATACGAGTCCTGGGATGAGCAACAGGACAGTGTTTATGATTACAGGTGATATCACTAGCATCATCAGTTTAATGTTGTGTGCTAATGGAAGACACCAGGTTCCATTATCCCAGTAAATAACAATAAAAGTTATGATTGTGAATTAGGCTTACTTACTTATTAGCTTGTAAATTAGCTTAAAAGCTGTTAATCGTCTCTATATACGAGCGCGAGTGAAATGTAAACCTTACAAGTGCGACACAAGTTAGAATGGAATTGAATTTTTTTTTCTTGAGGAATCCGGACACTCAAACGGAGATTGTGTAGAAAAATTATACACTTTGTGAAACCTATTTTCCCCATAAACAATCCAAAATTAAAATAATTCATGTTTCCATTTGCCTCACCATCATATATATCATCACTGGTAAAACTACCAAACAAGATCGAACAGCTAAAAATCAATTGTATTTTGCTAGAAACCAGTTAGAAGACATCCCAGAATGCATCATGATTTACTGTAAATATGTAATATGAGATGTTTTTGCTGTCAGATTCTTTACAGGGACACACCAGCGTCTTCTGGCCATGTGCCGATCAGGACTTGTGACTTGTGCTCGAAGGTAACGACCGTAACCCATTCGAGGGACAAAAGCCTCACTCAGCCAATGTGCTTTACTCTTTTATTTTCTGCTTTATATCCATGTGCTCTGGTTTTCTAACGCTAACTCAATTACTGCTAATCACTCAATTCGAATCACATGCACCCAGCGAGTAAATAAGGCCGTCAAATACGCAGACGGAAAGCTATGCTGTTTTTTTTTTCCCTCTCGAGCATTTTTGTAGAAGAATGCAAGAAAGAAGAATTTCAGCTTGTTGTCCCATATATAGCAACTGCATTGTTAGTGCTTGGCCATGTATAGCCTTTTAGTTTAGCGTCTTTCTGCTATAAAATGGTCTGCTGCTCCTTTTACCTGCTGAGACTGAAAGACTCGCTTTCTCCAGACCATAAACTCAGTAGAATCTAAACTTGTACTAGACGTAAGAAGCTGGAATTTCACACCAAAAACAATTATCCTGTGCATCTTAATGGACTCTGTGTTTTTTTATAGCTTGCTTTTGGCTTTTAGAGCCGCCGTTTGGAGGCGTGCGTTCGTTTCAGATGGACTCGTCAGGATGTCGGCCTGCTCACTGAAGTTCTACCAGTTTCCACGTGCTAAGCCATTTAGGCTCAAGAAAAAAAAATGAACAAACTTAAGAGAGCTTTCACACCTATAACTGCTTGCTGAATCAGAATCAGTTTTGAGTTTTGATTCTTTTGAGTCATTTGATTTGGTTTGTTTTCTCAGTGAACATAATCAAACAAACCAAAAAAATGGAAAAAGTAAAACAGACTTTACGTAGAAATCACAAAAATCACCCGAGCATGGCGAGCACAGAGCCAGTGATAAATAAATGATAAGATAATTTATTATATAAATAACTTTTTTTTAAAAACTTTTGTCTCGCCTCTTGTGTTTATTTTCTCCAAATCTCCAGAACACATGGCATTTCTGCAACGCTAAAGTTCTGTGCTTTGGCTCAGTTTAGCAGAAAAAAAATCTAGAAAAAAGTCTGCAAACCAAAACACACGGCAAGTTTGATTCACTTCCTGCAGTCGAGTCGATTCAGAGTTGAATCACTTTCTCAATGGAGTTCATGTTGGAAGCTGATCGAGACCACCTCTCTCGGACCCGAGTGTGATTGCTGTGTTCTCACCTGCCTAAAGAACCGCACCGAGGCCGGAGAACACCAAACGGACAATATGTGCTGTCTCAGAATTCCCTCAGCTTTAAAGCAGAAATTCACTGGGGGTGAAAGAGTCGGAGAAAAGGAAATGAGGTCTGACATGTTGACTCAGGTTAAAAATCCCACTGGACCCTGAATGGACAGCTATTAAAGTTTAATTGCTCGCCTCCCGATGTTCTCGGTTCTCTCTGGGTTCTGCTGGGACACACAGTCATTGAGACTCAAAAGTGTTATGGAGGTACGTCTGTAACACCTGTCAGTAAAAGCTGGAACAGTTTGGCTCGGAGCTCTCGGATAAAAAGAGGAACAATTATCAGTAACAAGCATTGAGTTGGTAAAGGATGACAGCAACTTAACAGTTTCCATTCTTTACTCAACTTCCCGCTCGGTTTTAGGGGGAAAAAAAAAACGAGAGTGTCTGAGCTATGTTATGGAGCCATTTGCATAATTCACTTTGATGGCTAGATATTAGGCCTCCGTCTTTACTCACATTTGTAGCTGAAGATTACAAAGGAACTATTTGCAGCGCCGTGCAGACTACCAGGAGGAGACTATCAAAGGGAGGGAACGAGGCTTTCAAGTCAGGACACTTCGATTGTGTTACAGATTGGTTCCAGGTGAGGCAGCTTTGGGAGGCTCAGCCAGAGGAAAATTGCCCTCCGTGAAGTGCCGGGCGAGAGGGAGCGAGGCTTCACGGTTGGGATGGTATTCCGGAATTCCTAAACTACTCACGTTTGGAGGGGATTTGAATCTGAAGGCCGGGCCTCTGAAATCTTGTTGTGGTGATCGTCTACATATTAAAAGCTAAGTTAACTGAGAGGAGTCGTCTCTTCCAGCTTGGTTAAATAGCCTGTGATTTCTTCTCCAGGGTGATCTTGAACATATTTTCCAGCTCCGTATTTTCCCGTGTTAAAAGAATCTATCATTCTGTGTGCAGATGTGGTTTTGTTCCAGTTCTACACCCTTCTGTTTCAGGATCTTCCAACATACAATGGATATAAAAAGTCTACACACCCCTGTTAAAGTGGCAGGTTTTTGTGAAGTAAAAGAATGACACTAAGATAAATCATGTCACCTTTAATGTGCAATTGCAAAGTATAAACATATAGTGAAAAACAATCAGAAACTTTTATAGGGAAAAAAAGAAAAATAAAAAACTTACAATAACCTAGTTGCATATGTGTGCACATCCCTAAACTAATACTTTGTTGAAGCACCTTTTGATTTTATTACAGCCCTCAGTCTTTTTGGGTAAGAGTCTATCAGCATTCTATCTTCCGAAAACATTCTCGATCCATCAAATTGTAAGAGCATCTTCTGCGCACAGCCCGCTTCTGGTCACCCCACAGATTTTTACTTGGATTCAGGTCTGGACTCTGGCTCAAACGTTCAGAAACATTGATCTTCTTTTGGTTAAGCCTTTCATTATCCTCCTTTAGATGTACGCTTTGGGTCATTGTCGTGCTGAAAGGTGAAATTCTTTTTCATCTTCAGCTCACTAGCAGACACCCTGAAGGTTTTGCATGAAAATCAACTGGTATTTGTAGCTATTCATTATTCCCTCCACCTTGAAAAAAAAGCTCCAGTTCTGGCTGAAGAGAAGCAGCCCTAAAGCATGATGCTGCCACCACCATGCTTCACCGTGGGTATGGTGTTCTTTTGGTGATGTGCTTTTTTTTGCACCAGACATACCTTTTGGGGTTCTTCTTCTTCTTTCGGCTTTTCCCTTCAGGGGTCTCCACAGCGAATCATCACTCTCCACCTATCCCTATCTTCTGCATCCTCGACACTTGCACCCACTAGCTTCATATCCTCATTTATTACCTCCATGTACCTCCTCTTTGGCTTCCTCTTCGCCTCCTGCCTGGCAGCTCCATGTCCAACATTCTCCTACCAATATACTCACCCTCCCTCCTCTGAACACGTCCAAACCATCTTAATCTGGCCTCCCTGACTTTGTCCCCCAAACGTCCAACATGAGCCGTCCCTCTGATGTACTCGTTCCTAATCCTGTCCAACCTCGTCACTCCCAAAGAGAACCTCAGCATCTTTTGGAGTTATGGAATTATTATACCTTTTGGAATTGGTCTCATCTGACCATAACACATTTTTCCACATGGTTTGGAGTGATTTAGTTGAGCTTGGATGTTTTTTTTTTGTGAAAAAGGGCTTCCATCTAGCCACCATATCCCATAGCCCAGACATGTGAGAATATGAGAGATTGTTGTCACATGCAGAGAATAATCGGTACTTCTTAGATATTCCTTCAGCTCCTTTAACGTTGCCGTAGGTCTCTTGGCAGCCTTCCTGGTAAGTTTTTATCTTGTGTTTTCATAAATTTTGGAGGGACATCCTGCTCTTGGTGATGTCACGGTGGTGCTCCATTTTCTCCTCTTGTTGATGATGGCCTTCACAGTGTTCCATGGTACATCTAATGTTTTGGACATTTTTTTGTAGCCCTCTCATGATCGATATCTTTTGACAGTGGGACCCTGTACATGCTTTGTAAGCTCTTTGAGGACCGTGGCTTCATAAGCCAGATAAAACCAAGAAGATGTGAAGAAAATCCTACAGAAACAGCTGGTCTTTATTTGGGGTTAATCAGAATAATTTCATTGATGACAGCTGTATGATAATTACTTCTGAACATGAGATTGAATGTGATTGGTTCATTCTGAACACAGCCACATCCCCAATTATAAAAGGGTGTGTATACTTATGCAACCAGGTTATTGTAGCTTTTTTTATTTTTCCTACTTTTCCCTAAAATGCTTCTGATTGTGTTTCACTTCCTTTTTGTAAGTTGTAATTTCACATTAAGGGTGGAAGAAGATCTGACATGATTTATCTTGGTTCTAACACTTTATAATTTCTATAGCAACACACATGTGAACTGATTAAAAAAAATGTCTGAGAAAAAAAGTGTTGATACGGTGCTTTCTGTAAGGAGAAGTTTATTTAACATTTACGGAAGGAGTCTCCAGTATCAGCTCATTGTAACAGAGGTAAAGCTGTAACCTTCAGTTTCGTGACATGCTCAGGACAGAGGAGTTTACATTTTGTGATTTCTCGGTAACATGCATAACAAGCTACATGTTTTTTTTTTTGTCTTTTTAACTTCAAGAGAGAGAAAAAAAGAGACGCTGGTGAAGGAACGACTGTTTATAGCTGCTTTATCGTAAGTGACAACTCCTTTCATGGAACGTTAGATGTAACTACAAATGGATAAAAAGTATGACATTGTTGTTTAATAAATCAAAAGTTGTAAATGTTGGCAAATTGCTGTGGTATAAAAGGAATAAAACACTTTGGGGGCATGCTTTCAAATGGGTTTCAACCTGAAAACACCGTTAAATAAACATAGATTTGTGTTTAGTGCATAGACCATATAAAAAGACAAAAAAAAAAAAGAGGACGCTAACTTTTTCCACACAAATGAAGACATCATTTAAAGAATAAATTTGATTTGGGGTTCCTTTAGCATTACTGTCTTTCACAAAAATCGCACTGCCTTCATTATCAAGCCGAAGCAGGAAGGTTTTATTGAATCTCGGTGCAGATGATCTCAGGTCAGTTATTGACGTGGGAAAAATGGAACATTGTAATGGTTCCCTGATTCTCTTCTGATTAAGTTTACACTGAGAGCAAAGATTGTTTTGAACATCAGCGAAGGCCACTGCAACAGCATGCCAGAGCAGACCGGCAGTGCCGAGTGCAAAACTGCGATCCCTCCGGCCTCAGCAGAGGCCACACAGAGCAAATAAGCTGTTATTCCACTGTTGTTTGGAAGGATCGGGGAAGGATTGGGGCTGTAATGAAAAGAAAACAGAGGCGATGTTCCCATGACGGATTTGGGAAAGCGATTGGAAAAGGGCCACACGGCTGGTGCTGAGTTCACACCTCTGGTCTCAGAGCTCTCTCTCTTTCTCTCTCTCTCTCTCTCTCTCTCTCTCTCTCCCAGAAATCCTCGCCAACTGACTCACCCTTTCCGATACAACCTGATCTGGCCCAGAGGCCCATGCCATCACTTCCTCCATCGGCTTTGTTTGAGAGCTGCAATCACTTGCCGGGTCCAGAGCGACTTTTGTTTGTTTTGCAGCAAAACACAGTCTGTACTCGGAATAAAGACATGGAGATGAGGATAAAATAGTGAGGAACCCACCTTAGAAATTAGTACCTTTATTTAGTTTGAGGATGAACATGAAGATGATGAAGGTCAATATACACGTACATTAATCCTACACCAGACCAGCATATTTAACGCATGTACCACGTGCATATCTGACGCCCCATCGACGTGTACACAGATATTTTTAATAACGTACAAACACAAATAACGCTTTCCAAAGCATCTCTGTCGACAGGAAAACGCAAAAATGATTTGGAAACGCTTACATGAACACGCCGGTACAGTAGGTGGTGATAGTACATCATAAACTGTTATGACAAATGTGTCAAGAATAACGTGAAGAGCTGAACGTTCGGCGGTAGAGAAAGTGAAATGCGGAAAAACACCAACATAACCAAAGTCATGTGTGTGTGGACTGACTATGAGGTGGGACTACTGCTTAAGGTTCCACTTGAACAGAAACTGAACAACCTTTTTTATCTGAAATCTCCGTTCACAGTGCAGTTTGTAGGATTCAGGAGCAGTACAGTGCCAATCATATTCCGTCTCCTCCACATGATGGTGTAATAAAGTGAAAATTAAATTGAAAAATAAGAAATTTGACACTACAAACTAACATCGATGTTTTTTTTAAAGATTGTCCTGTCCACAGGAAATCAATTCAGTTCAGTTCTATTTGTGTGGCGCTTTTAAGAATAGACGTCGTCACAAAGCAGCTTTCCAAAAATATATAAATTCTGGATGTAAATTTTAAATTTGATATGATTATGAATGAATATGAATATTTCATTGAAATGAATGAAAATGAAGTTTAGAAATTCCGTAGTTCGTTTTCAAAACACAGTTTTCGTGTGAGAAGGAGGATTAAAGCGGTGAGAAAAAAGTTTTCAAAAATATTTGTATGCCCCCGTATTCATGTGGATGGGGCCAAAATTGTAATGCTGCACCCTAGGTTTATGTGTGTGTGTGTGTGTGTGTGTGTGTGTGTCTGTGTGTGTGAGGAGATCCAGAGCATTAGTGTGCTCCAGAGTGAGCCAACACATCAGAGAACTGCAGCGGAGAATCAAAACCAGAGTTGTGGAGGAAGTGCAGTGTTTACGCTCCTTTCAGGCCCTCTCTTCACTTTTAGAGGAAACAAACCCTGCTGGCAGAGCAGCTCGGCCTCGTCCTCCACGGAGAACAGCGCCCCCCGTGGACCGACTGAGCATTGCAGCGGGTAAAATCACAATGCCGAGTCTCGCTCTGTCCCTAAAATACTCCAGCACAAGCCGGAACCTTGTCCTGGTCCCTGAGTGAAAGGAGATCTCTCAGGAGATATTTATATTCAGATCTGTTTGAGTCTCTGTTCTAATGAGGTTAATACATGATAATATCAGAAACCTGGGTCACAAATATTCATTTATTCATTAAATATATTCATTACATTTCATAATATACATTTATCATCTTCTGATCAGAATGAGCGCTGAATTTTAGAGATTTTTCGGATTTTCCGTGAACAGCCTTGGCTGATATCGATCTCTTCTCCAAAACTCAGATGTAAAGAGAATATCTGGTAGTGATTTATTTGAAGAGGACCTACATTAGGCCTTTGTAAAACATTCATAAGCGTTACACGAATCTTTTGGATGATAGGTGACACGTGAGGTTTTATGTATGCGGTATGTGAAAATAATTTCATGGATACAATTTCTCTTGGGTACAAATCTTCAGAAGTGAAGTTTCCTATGAAGTACTTATTCTGTTTATACAGTCTTTAAAAAATTTGGACTTTTAACGGTTCTCTAGTTGTCCCTTAAAGGTTCTGTGTAGAACCGTACAACAAAGTGTTTGTCTGTGAGACGTTTCGGAAGCTATGAACCTTTAATTGTCCAATGAACCAAATTATTGCTCATTATTTTTTTTTATTAATATCCAGAACCTGTCAGATGTTTAACATTTAGCTTGTGTTACTTGTGACAAGGGTTCTGTAGGGTTTCATGGGGTAATTAAGGGTCCTTAGCCTTCTGAAAGGGTTCTGATTTCTTTGTTGTAGGGTTCTACGTGGAACCTTTAAGAGTTCTCCCAGTCATTGTGAAATCAATGTGAAATCAGAACCATATGCTAACAGATTATTTGGTGATTATTTGGAATGGTACCTACATAAGGACTTTATAACACATTCATAAGCATTGAGGAAATCCTTTACAAAGCCGTGTTAGAGAATTGTTAAAGTATCTACATGAAGTTTCACACACAGACACACACACACACACACACACACACACACACACACACACTGTGCTTGTGCGTGTTTATTTCTTTTCTGCCATCTTTCTGTTGGATTTATGAGACACTGGAGACGTGTTTGTTTATTATCGCTTATCCGGCTGGAAGTTTATCCGGCTGGAGCAATGTTATGACACGTTGTTCTTTTGTTGATTTGGAAACGAATTACTTTTCTGCGAAATGTTTTAGTCATTGTGTCTTTTGCACAACAAATTTACCCGAAAAACCTATTCAATGTTGTTGCATTTCATTTTGTTCAATTACAGCTAACATCATTTTTTTACTCACTCAAACCCCCAACGATATGCAAGTGCATAAAGTAAGCAATAAAACACTGTGTGTGTGTGTGGGTGTGTGTGTGTGTGTGTGTGTGTGTGTGTGTGTGCTGCTGTTATAGGAAAGTAATGAGTGACGGGGTGGTGTGACGAAGTGGAGCATGCCTCAGAGAAAGTGTTTTATTCCTCTTATATCACAGCAATTAAACAGGTTTTGTATTAATTAAAGAATGATGCATAACAACATTTATCTAATTATAGCTACATTTGAAATGAGTTAGTTCCTGTTCTCACTTACTTTATAGCAGCTATAAACAGTCGTTCCATCACCAGCCTCTCTTTATTCTCTCTTGACATAGTTTGTCACGATACCGAAAAACCGCAAAGAAGCGCAAACTCCTCTGTCCTGAAGATGTCGGAAAACTTAAAGCTACAGCTTTACCTCTGACTGTTACAAAGTGCCGACACTGGAGACTCCTTCCTTGTTAAATGTTATTTAAATAAACATCTCCTTATAGAAAACTTCACCATGTCATTGATGACAGGCGTTTTTTTTGGAGCGTCCACATGAATGAGCTGTTACTATAGAAACGATAACGTATTAGAACGAGCGCACTAATGTATATAATCCTGTGATTTGCAGCTACGCTACTGTCAGAGGTGCTGTCATAGAAAATTCATCAACACCTTCTGACCAATCAGAATCCAGCATCATGGAATAAAGAATTTTAATGAACAAATTTCCGTTTAGTTTAATCTGATACAACACCAGGCTATGATGAACAAATGCACGTAGAAATAATCGGACTTGTTTTCCGTTACTGGACTGATTTTTCCATCCAGCCAACGCTAGGACACGAGGGATACATGGATGGGCTGTGGATTACGGTACTTGTGCTACTTGGTGCGCCTGCACTGTTCTCCTTCCGTGCCTTTTAGCACGCAATAAATCAGAACTTCGTTTAAATCATCAGACAGTGCTTGACCTCGAGATCATTTACAGAACATGTTAGCCAACATCATCATCATCATCATCATCATCATCATCATCATCATTTTCCTGAAGGTCTGCGCTCTCCTCAGCCTGGTCTGGATGGAGGTAAAAAATTTTTTTAAAAAAACGAAGCTGGGGTTCACGACCTCACGTCATCCCAGACCAAACAGCCGGGTAAAGGCTTTGTGTTATTGCACACGACAGCTCCCAGATGATTGAATTAAAGCCCGTCTCTTTTCTGAGGAGGAGATGACAGACTCCAGAGGCTTTTCTTCAACTCGACTGTTTAGTGCTATGAATATAAAAAAGCCCGTGGATGTGGCAGATACTGAAGTCACGACAGGCTAAAAGCAGGTCTAAAGCTGCTCACTATGCAAACACACACACGTCATTCAGTGCCTGCGTTCACGTCTGTTCACTTTCTCCTCAGTCGAGCTGTTAGCCAGTCACGAGCTTAAACCTGCTGAGAGTTTTTTCCGTAGTTTCGAAAAGTGGAATTTAAAGGCACCATGGAAAAGCATGAAAATTCAGAAATGTTTTTTTTGGGCGAGCGTTCTTCTGTTTGTCCCTTTAAAGATTTCCCCTCAGTAATATCTATCTATCTATCTATCTATCTATCTATCTATCTATCTATCTATCTATCTATCTATCTATCTATCTATCTGTCTCTCTGTATCTCTGTCAATCTATCTATCTATCTATCTATCTATCTATCTATCTATCTGTCTCTCTGTATCTCTGTCAATCTATCTATCTATCTATCTATCTATCTATCTATCTATCTATCTATCTGTCTCTCTGTCTATCTATCTATCTATCTATCTATCTATCTATCTGTCTCTCTGTATCTCTATCTATCTATCTATCTAAGTGTCCAATGGGAACAAAGCGTCTCTTTCGACTGGCTGTTATTTAGCAAAAGATATTTTGTGGAGATGTTTTTTCCATGTAGCTTGTAATGAATTTTAGCGAACTGCATTAAAAGAAACTGTTTTATGAGCTAAAGAATATTTCTCGTTTTTTTTCTCTTTCTCCCATACTAACTGTTATTACTCTTCCTAATGTAACAGACTGTGTCTGAAGAAATCACAGATCTGGCTCTATTTTATGATATCTAAACTATTTAAGTAGATTAGCGTATCTTCTGCATCCTAGCAGTCGCATTCTTGTAAACGAGTTTAAGTGTATTGCGTTAATTTTTTTTTTCATTACACTTTCTTTCACAGTTGAAGCGTCGCGGGTGCTTTTTGTGTTGTTCGTAAGCTCTTTGGCTCTCCTACATTCAAGGCATCAAGAAAGCACATTCTGTAACTGAGAATCTCTGTGGATATTCGGGCGTATTTCATAAGCAGTCTTCACTAATTTTGTGTATTTCCCATTTTTCTCTCAGGATCAATTACAAACACGTTCTGGAATTTTGGCAGCATCCGACCGTTCCTGACGCAGCGCCCTCGCATGCGCGATGCTATCGCACCGGCCTGGAATGAGACGGACATCCAAGCTTGTTTCCATTTTGACTTGTTTGGATGGAACATCCATCCGTGCTATCTCTCCATCGGGTTTTTGTTTTGCTTTTTCCAATATAGATAGATTTCACCCTAGGTAACAGTGGGAGCTTTAAAAACCCCTCCATAAAGCCTAAACACAAACACGGACCTGTAGCACGAGCCGTCCTGCTCCAAGTTTAGGTTTAGATTTCCATCTGAACTGATTTTCATCTGAATTTGGAGTAAACATAACAGACTCCATCTGGTTCTCCATAGAAAAGGGGGAAAGAGCTTGATGAAATCCTTGAACGTTTTAAAGAAATGCCCTTTAATGACTTTTTATTTCAGATTATTCTGTCTTTTCTGGTGCAGATTGTCCTGATTGGTCATCTTTTGGAATTCCGAAGTCTCTCTTTGAGGCCTAAAAGATTTCAGTGGCAGTAAACACACACGTGAGAATGAAGCGAAGCTGGAGGGAATGTTGGGATTCGGCTGGCAGTGACCGCATGTCCTTTCTCGACTGAAGGGCCTGATTTGAGATGCGGGGTAAGAGGGGGCCGTCCCATCCGGTTTAAATCAACAACAACAATCCCTCGTTTCAATTCAATTAAATTTTATTTGAATAGCTCTTTTGACAATAGACGCTGACAGAAAGCAGCTCTTTCCCGGTTTGTTTTGTTTAACATAAGTATGTGACATCACTAACAATGCCTGTTATTCATATTTTAATTCCATTTGCATCCATATTTGAGGTTTACACGCCATGCCAAACCATCACTGTACATCCTCACCATTCCCTTTGAACATAAAACTGTTCTTCTGTGCTTTTTTCAAGGCTAAAAACATACCTTCTCTTCACCACCACTTCTGTCTTTTTAGCTAGAACACCCCAAACTGGGCCAGTCCTACAGAAGATTCCTGACACGATGTGCTTATTATTTAAAAAGCCCTTGCTCACTATTATGCTTTGTTTTTGATGTTACATTTGTGTTCATTGATAACTAACACTCATTTTAGTAACCTGTCGTGATAAACCCAAAAGAATCTGCACTGTGGTGCTCCATGAAGATAAGGTCTGGTCTCTGGTCTCTAAGCTGTCATTGGTCTTCAACTTAATACTGCTATGTTAACAATATTTCCCGGTCTGAGAGCGTCTGAGTGAGGTCATGTGAAAGTGAGACAGTGATTCAACTCTGAATCGACTCGACTGCAGGAAGTGAATCAGACTGCATTTTCTTTGTAGATTTTTTATTTTTTTTTGTGAGCTGCTAAACCGAGCCAAAGGACAGAGCTGTAGCGCTGCAGAAACGCCACATGTTCTGGAGATTTGACAAAAATAAACTTTAGATTCGACAGACAAAATGTCATAAACTCATTATTTATATAATTATCTAATCATTTATTTAGCGCCAGCTTCGTGTTCTCTGTGCTCTGGTGATTTTTTTGTGATTTCTACACGCACTTGGGAAAAGTTAAAGTTTTTCCATCACCATAAACGCAACCAAATTGCAAACAAATGAAATATGCTAATTATTTTTTTTGCGTATACAATCTTGAAAGGATGCTTCATTTTTGATCGCAAGTTCTGGACGACACTGAATCTCCGCCCTCCACGAACTGGAGATGAAAAAGAGGTCAAACACTTCAGTGGTCCACTGTAAGAAGCTCTACGATGTATTTAAGAATTATTATGTGTATTTTCAAGGCTGAACACTTGGATGAAACTACAGTGGAGAATTTTTGCTGGAAGGTGAAAGTTGGGTCCAGGGCCTCGTCCCCGGAGTCTCCTCACTCTCCTCACCCTCTGAGCCGCTCATGACTGCAACACTTCTCCGCTTAAACCCGATCTTCTCAGGAGGCGCAGGGGAATCTTAGGTTTCTTCATTGACTTCCTTCAAGCTTTGATCATTCCAAAGCAGAGTATATCATTTATAACAATAATGCCTGTGTGTTTAAACGTGTGTCCTTCAAAACGTTTGCCTTGCTGCTTCTTTTATCACGAATCGCTATTTAAAATAAAATACAACCAAAAATTGAACCTGTAGTTAAGATATAGTACGTGGAATTCCAGGGAAAACTTCCCATGGAAAGCGTTCACGTTAGGTGTAGCAGAAACAAATGTGATCCTCGGCATATGGCGATAATTTCGGGGGGAGAAATAGTTACAGCCTAAAAACACATGTAAAAGACATTGACATATCACAGATCAAAGTCGAATCAAGCTTTCATGTTGGAGATGCATCAACAAATGATGTCCATGTGTCATACTGGGTTTAGTCTGTACCTGCACACACACACACACACACACACACACACACACACACATGTAGGCTACAGCAACAGCTATAATGGTTCAGATAGTGATGACTGGAACAGTGGGCCTCATTCCACACACTGGATACGAATTAATTTATTCCGAAATCTTTTGCAGGAGCATTTACACAAGAAATGTGGTGTTTGTGAAAATCCAGTTGGAAAAAAAACATTCCTATCCTATGTCTCGCCCCTGAGTTTGTGTAAATTTCAAAGACAACCCAGTGACAAAAGAAATGGCACCCTATAAATGGAGGAAGAGTTAGTGTGTGTGTGTCTATGGTATCCGGCGTGCTGCATTGGCTGAGCTGCGTTACTGGTGCTCTTTCACTCTTTAGGTTTGTTTTTGTTTCACTGTTGATTTTGTTATTTTCAGCCCTCTGTGAGCTTTGGCTTTTGTGGATATGTCTAAAAAGTGCTGTGAATGCACTTAATAATTTATTGGCATTTATCATTTATTTAACATACACACATGTAAGTAGGAAGAAAATCTGCAAAACTTTTAGAAATCTGGTTGGATTTTCTGGCTCGGTTTGGCCGAAAAATATTAACATGCAGTTTTATTAAAATCTGTTCATAAAAAATAAACAGTCTCAGAAGCCCGGGTTGACTTTTTTTCAGTCTGTATTGTATTTGTGGTATTTTTAGCTCTTCCTAAGCTTCCCATAACCCAATCCGTGAGGAGACCGTGATTGTGAGTGACAGCTGACTGTGAAAACTCGGATCGAATGCTATCACATGACTGGACATCTGGAGTTCCCAGAACACCCCCCTGAGTCTGGTTTGGTTTGCTCACTGTTGATATGCGCTCAGGTTTCGTGCACGGAGATAAGATCAAACTTTTATGTGTATTCTTTACGTCCAACAGGACCGGTTTGCGCAGACCTCCAGAGCAGATATAAGTTTGTGCCACGTCTGAACGCCAAGTGGCTCTGACTCCAAACTGCAGTCAGTCACGCTAGACGAAAACAGGAAGCAGGGTGAAAGGGCACGCTTCCTTTATCTCCCTTTATTATGGTTTCATAACACTGAGGACGATAATGTCCTCAAAAGATCCACCTCGAACTGATTCAGGAGGTTATTCTGGTGTAAATTGATCTCTTACGTGCTTGGTAGTCATTTTGCTGCCTGGCTCTCGTGGCTCTCCCACTCCTTCCTCTGTCTTTTACGTCTCTCCTGGTTGGAGATGAATGCGCTGCTAGTTTTGCCGCTTCTCCTCCACGTCTTCCCGGAGTCTGCTTTGTGTCGGCTGCGTTCCTGCGAGAATTCTTCAAAGGTGCGCACCCTGCTCTGTCTGAGAGCTGGGGGAGGAATGGACAGAGCGATGGAGTGAGTGTGGAACTCTGCAGCTCTTGTTCTCCATGGTTTTTTGAGGGAGGAACTGAAAGGTCACGGATGGGCATGAGGATGGCGGCCTTCTCACGCATAGCCACTAGCAACAGATCTACAGGATTTTGTCTACAGCTTGTCTACTGCACAAAAACAGCATCATCTCTGACAGTGCGTTAGGCACTGAATGAAGGAGAATTCAAAATTTATAGACATCTTAGTTCTTTAAGAAAACAGTTTATGTTGTAGGACGTTCTGCTTCTCAAGTCTGGGTGCGTAACACAGTGGCATTTATCTGTATTCAGATTTAAACCTGAAGTGGGCGTGGACTAAACCGGTTGTAGAAATCAGCAGTGTCATCATTTCCTTTACAGTTCCTCAACCTCAGCTACATCATTCCAGTTCATAATTGGTCTCAGTTAGAGATTTTGACTCTGAAAGGATTGTTTTTTCAAATCCAGCTCACAGAGTTATTATTTTTTGTTTGTACCAGCCTGTGACATTTTCTAATGAGGTTATTTGGTTCTATTTCCATAAATATAAATAAACTAGTAGGCTAATTTAGACCACCATGACCCTGACCAGTCAGCTACTAAGGATGAATGAATGAATGCTGTAAATGCAGCAACTTTTTTGTTGTTGTGTGGGTTTCCTCCGGTTTCTCTGGTTCTCCCAGTCCCAGTGTGCACCTCTGGTGTCAACGAGATGCCTTTTGAACCTGGCAAAAAAAAAAAGAAGAAATGTATACTGCCTCCTATTCATATCTGTATTTGTATCCATTTACAACACATTTGTTCATACTGAATAATGTATTTGTATTCAGTTACCTCACTCGTCGAGTGTTTTGAGGGCCATGACTGTGATAACTCCAAGTGAGAGTGAGAAACCTGTCGAATAGTGATGAATTTGTGAGTGAGCTCTTTGATGAGGTCTCCCATCTCTTCATCGGGGTTCTAGAGGGCTATCAATCTCCAAAACCGAATTCACTCCAGTTCAAAACATCTGCCAAGCTCTGAGTGTCTTTATAGACCTTTGGAGAAAAAAAAAGCTTTTGAAGTTCACCTGGGTTCCTCTCTGGTTTCTAAAACCTTCACCGGCATCTAATTCCTACTAGTTTCTCTGTAGTTCCTGAATAATATGTTTTAACATAAATAACTCAAGGCGGCATGGTGGTACACAACTCCAGGATCCCAGGTTTGATCCTGAACCTCGGGTTAACTCCTGTTCTCCTGGGGTTCTCCCGTTTCCTCCCATTTCACAAAAGATGCATGTCAGTGGATTGGCAACACTAAATTGGCACTAGGTGTCACGTTTGCATGTGCACTTTATGTAGTAATGTGTAGTCTCATGTAGTTCTGTGTTGTTTTATGTAACACCATGGTCCTGGAGGAACATTGTTTAAGGCCACTTGACTTGACATTTTACTTGAATGAGTGTGCGAGTATGTGTGTGTGTGTGTGTGTGTGTGTGTGTGTGTGTGGTGCCATGTGATGGACTGACATTTCATCCAGAATGTATTTCCCGCATCGCAGGTTTTGTCTCTCGGATTTGCTCCACTGACCGTGATGAAGCTTTATTGAAGATAAGTGAGTGAATAAATAGATCTCATTAAGTTTTCATTGCACCCCAAAGGAAAACATAGTTCTGGTGTGAAGAGTTAGGAAAGAGTAAACCTCTTTCGAAACAGGAGAACCCACACTCAGGCAGCTGGTGAGCAGACCTCCATCATCTTGTCCCTGTCCACCTTCTTTAAAAAGAAGATCTCCAGCTAGCTCTTCCTCATTCTCGCTCTTTCTTTGATTCCAATCTTGGCACCAAATAAGGTTCTTCTCCCCCAGATGGCTTCCCATCCTTTGAGAAAGAAGTTAAGGAGGAGAGAGAGTAAGAGAGCGAGATAGACAGATAGGGAGAGGGAGAGAAAGTGCAAGCCTGGAGGCAGAACCACAGCCTGGTTCCTTCCCGCCTGCCTGCACATGGATGGATGTGCACTCTGATGGATGCCTGTGATAATTGTGAGTAGGGATTATCTTGGCCATCCCCTGGCTGGATGCCATGTTGTCTACCCACACACACGCACACACACACACACACACACACACACACACACACACACACACACAGGCTAAAGTACGGTGGCTAGACAGAATTAATAAGGATCTTCTTTGTTGTGACTAGCCCTTGGTTCACACTGAGCACATCACAGGGGTGCAGTTGCTTTTAGGGAAATAGCTGAATTAGAGGTTTAAACCTCTAATCGTGATCCAGGATGCTAAATTCAGAACATGCAACTGGCCCGGCTTCTCTCTGAAACCTCACGATAGCAAGAACACATTACTGGGAACAGTTTTGTCATTTCGTTGTGGTGTATGAATTATTCATGCACTTAAATATGGACCTAACTCCACTCTACCCTCAAGTGACTTTACAGGAGTTCTGTGGGATGAGTTGTGTTAAAATCCTGAAATGATCCATCTTTCTTTCTTCTTTCTGAACAGTGCTTCATTTTGTCTGGACAAACTCTTAAAAGTTCCATGTAGAGCCCTACAACAAATGATTTCCCTTTCTGTGTGTCTTTTAGGATTTTTGAACTCTTACGTTTTCTCTGCTTCTTCCTCTGTGGTTTGCTATCAAAGGATTTGGAGCCTAGGAACCCTTTGTTCTGGGTAGGTGTGCAGTCCAAACCTCAAATTTTTGCTTATTATTTCCTTCTTGATACCTAGAACCTGTCAGGAGTTTTATATTTAGCTCTTGTTGCTTGGTACACGTTTGGTAAAATTGGTTCTTCATGGGTTCTTTAAAGGTTCGTTGGATAATTAAGGGTTCTAGGCTTCCTAAAAGAGTTCTACTTGCAACTCTTTTTGATAGAGAAACACTTTGTTGTAAGGAACTGCAACTGCCCCAGAGGGACAAGAGGGCACTAAATCCTTTAAGAGTGTTATTTTAAGAAGCTAAGAACCCTTAATTAGCGTGCTATGGTTGCGCTGAATATGGCGCAGGACTACGATTCCCATCAGCCACTGCATCTCACCTGATGCATGTCACATGACTGTCTGCATGTGATTCACATTTTGGTTTAATGAGCACTAGCATTTAAGTCATGGCTGTATGGCACGCTTTGTCTAGGGTCTCTTGTGAGTAGTGTTATTATATGTTGTAGTCGTCATGCCATGTTCATGTGTATTTCATGCTTTTCGTGTGTTTGTGTTTGTGTTTGTGTTGCATAGTCCTAGTTGTTGTTCACATTTGTATCACTTTTTTGTGTAAGAGTCTGTGTATCAACTGGTACAAATTACTGCTCACTATTTTCTTCTTACTACCTACAACTTGTCAGGAGTTTAAGATTTAGCTATCTTGGTACACTCTTGGTATCTTGAGAACAAGAAAAATTGGTTCTTCAAGGGTTTTGTAAGTGTTCATTGGATAAAGAAGTTCTGCTAGCTGCCTTTCTACCTTTTCTGAAAGTGGAACCCTCCTTTGTAATGTTTAAATTCCTTCTGTCATATTATATATCAGAGGTCTACACCTTTTTGAGCTTTCATAAGAATTTTTTAGTTAAAAGGAACCAATAAAAGATCTTTGTAGGACCCCAAAAGAGAGAGTTTTCCTTTGAGATAGTTCTATACTTTAGGAAGTTAAAAATGTTAGGAGATCATTTTCTCATAAAACTACAAATAATGTTTCAAAGTATCACCAAATGTAAAGAGAACCCATAACTCATTAATCTCCAGTGTTTTGCATGTTCTCTCTGTGTCTCTGTGGGCTTCCTCCAGGCTCTCCGGTTTCCTCCCACCTTCCAAAAACAGGCAAATATGTGGATTGGCTATGCTAAAGTGTGTGTGTGTGTGTGTGTGTGTGTGTGTGTGTGTGTGTGTGGTGCCCTACAAAGAACCTCAGAATTTCTGAGGAACCATATCTGAGAGATATTTTAGAAAAATGCCATAAAGACAAAGATAAGGACTTTTTCATGTGAATTACAGACGTGCTTAATGATTTCAAGCTAAAGATCGTTGGAGCAGGAGATGATCCCACCATGTGCTCTGTAATCGTGGGTGGAAAGTGTCTTCATCAGGGCTCTGGGGATGAAGAGTGGAGGGCAGATGGGATATTGTGTGAGGTGGCGTGCTTGCAAACCACATTCAAGCCCACTTCAAATCATCTGCCAAGCTTTGAGCGTCTCGATTTGTGGACGGAAAAAGAACCATAAAAATTTGATCTTGGCTTGTATTCCATGCTTGTTCCCCAAAAGCTCGAAAGTACAACCAAGTGTTTCCCTATCAGAAAGGATTCCAACCTAGAACTCTTTTAAGTTGAGATTAAGAACCCTTAGTATACAAAGAACCCCTTGTCTAAGAGTGTACCATCTACAAAAGCGTTCAATCTAGCACACTAAATGATTGTTCAGTCCATTAAACCCTACAACACTTTCAGAAAAGTGGTTCTTCCATTGGGTTCTTTGTGTATTAAAGGATTTTAGCCTCCTAGAAGGGTTCTAGGTTGGAAACCTTCTCTCTGGACAACAGAGTGTCTCCCTCTTAGAAAAGTTTCCAACCTAGAACCCTTTTAGGTTGAGGCTGAGAACACTTAATACACAAATAACCACTTGTCTAAGAGGGTACCATGTCAAAAGATTTAAATCTAGAACCCGAAATGTTTGTTCAGTTCATCCAGCCCTATAACAGGAGGTTCCACTTTCAGAAATAGTAGCAAGGCTTTTAGGAAGTGAATAATCTTTAGCTAACGAAAGGACCCGTGAGGAACTGCAGTGTAGCTCATCAATTCTCTAACAAATTAATGTTGAATAGAGGTCATGCAATAAAATATAGAAATTATACATTCTGTGTGTACTTGATAAAGTCTATAGAGAAGGAAAAAAGGGCTCTAGAGGGTCTTTAGTGGAGCCAGAAGCAGTTGCACTCTGGTGCGGGTGATGTGCAGAGATATGAAGACAGGTATATATGGATGGCGGGTTAAAAGGGGGAAAGTGGATGGAATTCATCTCAGCAGAGTGGAAAGACAAAGCGGAGAGAGAGAGAGAGAGAGAGAAAGTGAGTGAGAGATGGTTAGACAGAGTGAGGGAGAGAGGTTTCGGAGGGGCAGCTGGTGGAATCCAGCGCCGGTCTGCCGTGCAGCAGGAGAGGGCCTTCAGCTGAAGTGTTTGTGGGGCCCCTGTGGTTTTTCAACCAATAAATCCACTGCACGTCTTTAATATGCACCGAGTGTGCAGGCAGAGGAGTGCTGAAGGATGTATGGCCATTACTCAGCGGCCCACATCTGAGAGAAGAGTCCCGGCCTGGCCTGCGCCGTAAAGCCTTCTCTCCGCCCCCGTCCGCTCTGGGAGCTCACACTGGCAGCTCTGCTGAGGTGTGAAAAGGAATGGATCTCTGGAGGCTTGATAAGCTCCATGTGGTTGCAGCCACCAATTTGCAGCACAGGACAGGTAGCGTTTTCCAACCAAACTCTCCATGCCCTGTTCCCGTTCCTACGCTCTAAAAAAAAAAGGATTCCTTCAGAGTTTTTCAGTTGTTCCTCTTGTGGAACAAGAGCTCCAGGGTCTCCGGTCCGGTTCGATCCTGAGCTCTGGTGTGGATTTCCTGTGCATGTTCTACCTGTGTCCATGTGAGTTTACTTTGGGTTCTTCAGGTTTTCTCCAACCTACCCAAAACCATAGGTGGACTGGCTATGCTAAATTGCTCCTAGATGTGAATGTGTGTCTGCATGGTGCCCTGTGATGGACTGGCATTCCATCCGTGGTGTATTTCCCCAGTGTTCCCGGGATAGGCTCCAGATTCCCTGTGACCCTTGAACCCTTGAAGAACTCTTTTTTTTTTTCTAAGAGTGTATGTATTTCTAGGTTAAGCGTGTAGTACAAACTCTAAATTATTGCTAATTATTTTCTTAATACATAGAACTTGTCAGGCGTTTAACATCTTGATACTCGGTACACTCTTCGGAAAAGAAAGGGTTCTTTAAGGGTTCATTGGATAAATAGTTCCTTGTGGGTTCTTAAAATAGTTAAAGATTCTTCATTCCATAAAGGGGACCCAACTTGCTAACTTTTCTGAAAGAGGGAACCCCTAAATTCTAGGGTTGGACGAGTTAAACAACAATTTAGGGTGTTAGATTTAACCCTTTTAGAGATGGAAGGGTTTTGCCTCCTAAAAATATAAAATTATTTACATGTGACTTTTTTTTTTTTTTTTTAACTTAAATTTTAAAGGCAGTGAGCAATTTGGGAGTTGACTCTTTTTGGGAATCAGAATTCCCAGCACTAGTTTTCGAGAGAGATGAGCGCCATCTTCTGTTTTGGGATATCACTACACTTCCTGTACCATCATCCACCCAGTGTGTCTACTCTCTCCTTCTGGCCAGTGATTAATCTGTGATATAACAAACTATTATCTCTTAATGGTCTGCTGAGCACACAGAATCAGCCTGGCCTCTTTGATATGTTCAGCTGAAGTGAGGGATGAAGCGGTGCATTGAAACCAGGCCACACTTGTGCGATTTATTAGAGGCCTCGGTTCTGTTTATAAGCAGGTTGCTAAGAGAAAAACAGTGCTCACACATGGGGTTAGAGATGTGGCTCGATCAGCTCCAGCGAGGGTGATTTTTATTGGAGCTGATCCGTGTTTGGATCCTGCACTTGTTTCCGTGTCTGTGCTCATGGCAGGTGTTTCCCAGGTTGTATGCGCTTTGTACAGGAAGGCATTAAAACCATCAAAGCTCACAGGCAGACGAGGCCTCAGTGCAGACAACCTGGAAGCAAGAGGATATTTTCCTTTTCTCTAATTCTGCCTTTGTAAATCTTTGTGGTTTTTTTTTTTTTTTTGGAGATTCACAGGAAGCACATTCACATTAGCACCTCCACTCAGACCTGACATGCGTGGGTGGAGAAACACTTATGGAAAAAAAAAAATCAGGAAAATAAAAACCCACTTATGGAAATAAGGCTTATACGTAGAAAGAACATTAATCTGTAAAAATTAAATATCTATATAAAAAAAGTAAACAAATTGTATTAAAAAATAATGTGAAAATAAATACGTTCAAATATCAAGGATGTCGCATGTAAAAAAAAATGAATTGTGTAAAAGTAACATGAAAATAAATTAATTTTGTAAAAAACCACGTGACAATAAACAAACAAGTGAGAATAAATCATGTGCAAAAAAACGTGAAACTGTGAAAAAAAATGTAGATAAATAAATAAATGTGAACATAAATAAGTAAACAACCAAATAAATAAATAAATGTGAACATAAGTAAACAACCAAATAAATAAATAAATAAATAAATAAATAAATGTGAACATAAGTAAACAACCAAATAAATAAATAGGTAAATAAATAAATAGGTAGGTAGGTAAATAGATAGATAGATAAATAAATAAATGTGAAAGTAAATAAATACATAAATAAATGTGAAAATAGAAATTATTGATAAGTGAACATGGTATGAATTTTCTGTACAGAAACTGGATATTTCTATGCTTGGTAAATTACTGTAAAAACACCCTGAAGAGTCTTTCAACATTTTTTTATAAAGTATTATAATAAATAAGAGGACACCTGGAGAGGTTTCCCAGAGAGGTGTCTGGAAAAACATTAAAAGTATTTATTGGATTTCATGAAGCCACAGTGATGAAAGAGCGATCGCATATGGAAACACATTTTAGATTAGACGTTAGTTAGACATCAGGCGTTTTTGTCTCGGCTTGTTGTCAACACCACATTCAATAATCTCACCACCCACATGAGCCTGAGAGAGCGCTACGATCCAAACCCCTCTCTTCTCCTCTCCTCTCTTCTCCTCTCCTCTCCTCTCCTCTCCTCTCTCCGCGTGCCAGCCGGCAGAAGAGCCTGTTCCAATCCGTCCTGGAATGCTGCTCAGAAGGATAATTGCATCCATGGCTGCCATGTTTTCGGTTTGCGTGTGAGGTCTCCAAAAAAATCTGTCGTAATCAGGAGGAGTGGGAGAGATGGCGCTAACAGACAAACAAATGGTTAGCGTTTGGACTGAGAAAGAATCTCCACCACATGAGAGAGAGAGGGATTGTTTGTCCCTGTGAAAGAGTGGAAAGGGGGGAAAAAAATGAGAGCAAGAAAGAAATGCAGAGTTGATGAAGCTGAGCTGAGTCTCGATGATGGCTCACAAATCAGGAGAACGCAGGAGAACACATGGAACTCACAGGAGAACATGTGGAACTCACAGGAGAACATGTGAAACCTACAGATGAAAATGTGGAACTCACAGGAAAACATGTGAAACCCACAGGAGAACATTTGGAGCCCATAAGGGAACATCTGGAGCCCATGGGAGAACACATGGAACTCACAGGAGAACATGTGGAACCCACGGGAAAATGCAGGGAACTCACAGGTGAACATGTGAAGCCCACAGTAGAACACATGGAACTCACAGTAGAACATGTGGAACCCACAGGAGAACACGTGGAACCCACAGGAAAATGCAGGGAACTCACAGGAGAACATGTGGAGCCCACAGGAGGACACATGGAACCCACAGAAGAACATGTGAAACCCACAGGAGAACAAATAGAACCCACAAGAAGACACATGGAACTCACATGAGATCATGTGGAACCCACACTGAGAAGCCAGGGCATGATGCAGATAAAAACATTTGCTTTTTATTTTTCCTTTACAGAAAAGTCACATGAAGTTCACGTGTCAATAATCACATGATTCACTTGTAAAATTTACATTATATTTCACACGTTTTTCATCTATAGTGCATGTTTTTATTTTTTTTAAACATTTTCATTTTTTCTGTTTTAGTTTTTTGCACATTTTTTTAAACACGATGAATTTATCACCTCTCGTGATTTTTTTTTTTTTTTACACCTGATTCATTTTTTTCCACACGTGATTTTTTATATAATTCATTTATTTCTACAACTTTTACACACGATTCATTTTTCATGTGATATTTTTATTTATTTTCACACCCTGTGATTATTTTTTTTACACATCACTCATTTATGTTCCTTTCACATATGATTTTTTTCACGATTCATTTATTTTCAATTTCAGTGTATGCTTCAGATAAAAACATTCGCTTCACTTACAGAAATATTACATGATGTTTGTGGTTTCTGTGTAAAATTTACACATTATATTTCACAAATTTTTTCAGATATAGTGCAATCTTGTTGTTTTTTTTTTTACTTTTTTGTAGACATTTTTCTTTTTATTTTTAATGCATGATTTTTTTTATACCAATGTATTTTTTGTAAAAAAAATTTTTTTATCTGCACTGCACTTCCGACACTGTGCGTCCACCACTGCACTTCCGACACTGCACTTCCGACACTGCGCGTCCATCACTGCACTTCCACCACTGCGCGTCCATCACTGCACTTCCGACACTGCGCGTCCATCACTGCACTTCCGACACTGTGCGTCCATCACTGCACTTCCACCACTGCGCGTCCATCACTGCACTTCCGACACTGTGCGTCCATCACTGCACTTCCGACACTGCACTTCCACCACTGCACGTCCACCACTGCACTTCCGACACTGCACTTCCATCACTGCACGTCCACCACTGCACTTCCGACACTGCACGTCCACCACTGCACTTCCGACACTGCACTTCCATCACTGCACTTCCATCACTGCACTTCCACCACTGCGCGTCCATCACTGCACTTTCGACACTGCGCGTCCACCACTGCACTTCCGACACTGCGCGTCCATCACTGCACTTCCGACACTGCGCGTCCATCACTGCACTTCCGACACTGCGCGTCCATCACTGCACTTTATAATACTGCTGTTGAATTATTGTGACTTGCATTTTAGTAATATGACTCTAGTACCACACTCAATAGTTTACAGACTAGTTTTTCTTCTCAGCACCCTTCTGTTGTCCTGTCTAGATGACATGCACTGACCTGTGTATTTATTATCTTGTGTATTTATTATCCTGTATATTTATTATCTTGTGTATTTATTATCTTGTGTATTTATTATCCTGAATATTTATTATCTTGTGTATTTATTATGCTGTGTATTTACTGTCTTGTGTATTTATTATTAAATTACATTTGAAATGGAGTTTTGTAAATAAATAAACTCTAATACAGATGTTCATTTCTTCATTTGTTCACCCATGACCCAAGGGGGGGCACAAACTTTTGCACCCATCTGCACATAATAATGATCATTTCCATCCCTTTAAAGAGCCGTACATGTTCCTCTGTAGAGAGTGAAGGATTGGCAGTGGTGTCTCTTTTGCTTGTCATTTCTCCAAATGTGTTTAGTGGCTGAGAAAATGAAGCGATCTGTCCTCCGTGTCAGAGTGAATAAACTCTAGACTTGTCACACACACGGGTTCTCGCTCTTCTGAGCTCTGCGGTGACTCTGAGGAACTTTAAACGCAGGCCTGAGTGAGTCCGGGGGCCAAGCATCACGCTGAACCGTGAAACAGATACACCAACATCTCATACAAACCATCCTTCTGATATTTTCTGTTACAGCCACAGAGCCGTGATGAATATAAACATTTCAATAAAGCAGCGAGAAACGATCCGCTCCAGTGTTCCTCTCGTGGTTCTGCGGACAGAAAACTGCTGCGGCTTTGGAAAGATGATATTTTATATTTACACGCTGGTTTAGAGACTGATGCTAACATTTTATTATCACATAAAACTCCTGAAAACCCAAAGGAGACAAATATTATGACAGTTATTTGATTCTCCACACACTGAATATTATTATTATTATTATTATTATTATTATTAATCATCATCATCATCATAATAAACAACACTCTGTTTAACACTGCTGCATGAGGGACAGTCCTCTTCTGCCCTCTAGCGGAGGAAAGTGAGACTACATGTGTTAAGACGAGAGAGAGAGAGAGAGAGAGAGAGAGAGAGAGAGAGAGAGAGAAAGGAAAGAAGGAAGGAAGGAAAAAAAGAAAGAAAGAAGCACTAATAAAAATAAAGTGATTAAAAAATTATAGAGATAATCTGAGAATTAAATAAGGAAACAGAAACACAAAAATAAAGATAATCTGAGAAAGAAAGGAAGAAAGAAAGAAAGAAAGAAAGAAAGAAAGAAAGAAAGAAAGAAGCACTAATAAAAATAAAATAAAAAAATATATAAAGATAATCTGAGAATTAAATAAGAAGGCACAAAAATAAAGATAATCTGAGAAAGAAAGAAAGAAAGAAAGAAAGAAAGAGATGAAGTTACACACACCCTCTTGGCTACCTCTGCCTGCAGTTACAGTAGTTTTAGTGAATGCAGATATTTTCTCTGTAGAGGGGATTAATGTTCAGTAAAGTGAAAGAGTGATGTCTGAAACTGGGGAAACGGAAGACCGGAAGTAGAAAGTGAGCTGATGAATTAAACAATGCTGTAGCAGAGACTGTATGTATAAATATAAATGCTAGATCTTTCTACGCTCTGCGCCTGAGTAATAATGTAATCGGATCTCGGTGGAAACGTTATATCTATAGAAGTGTTCAATCCGATGCCTGTTCGTTTCCTCAGTTCACACATTTTAAACTCCGTTGTTGCTTGGTATATTTAAATAAATCAATACATAAATAAAAATATTAAACAAACGGATCACGTTTGGATCGAGAATTTAAAAAAATATATAATTTCTGTAATGAAATACAGTCAGGCGCTTTCTGGACAGCCCACAGTGGGTCCTTTTTCAGCCATATAAATCCTACAGTGGAGTAGTTGCGATTTTTGTAGTTGCCGGGCAGGCCGACGGTCTGGAACGTGTTTAGCTGGCTAATATCCTTTAAAAATAAAAAAAAATAAAAAAAAACAAGCAACATTCGAAAAATAAACGTTCAAACACACAGAAAGGTCTGACATCTCTTTCAATATTGAAAGTAAAGGTAAGAATAATGTTGGAGAATGAATCAGCGATGAATTTGCCGAGTCCATTCGAGCCGACGTCGTGTTCATGCCGCTTAGCTTAGCCTAGCCTAGCCTAGCCTAGCCTAGCATATAGCATAGCACAATTTAGCTAGTTTATCTCAGTGCGGTGTTAGCATGAGCTAGCTTAACGATGATGACTGATGGAATTTCGGTGTATTTTATCGTGTAATGTTTATATATAGATACATATATATATATATATTTGAGTTTATTTTTACCGAAGGAACATTTGATTGGTTACATCCGTCGATTCGATTAGCATAATCAAACGCGCTCTCGCTAATTGTGTGCTAGGCTTGATGGTTAGCGGTTATGCTAGTTAGCGTTAGCAACCGAAAAGAGAAGAAAGGATGGAGCGAAGAGGAGGAAGGAAGGAGGGAGGGAAGGAAGGAAGGAGAGAGGGTTTCATGGCAGATCCTAGACACCGAGGAAACGTTTTAATAATTAAAATGGATTAGTTTGGTGATCGGTGAGTAAACCGCGGTGGAGGCAGGATATTAGCCGGCCCACACCCTGCAGGATCCGGCCAGCGTCTCTGAGCTTCAGCGTTAGCATTTTCATCCATTTCATTGACCCATTTCCAGCAGCGTTCCTCCATAGCTGTGTGGAAATTAATAAATTAATTAATAAATAAATAGCTGTCTTGATAGGGCTGTGATTAAATATTAAAGCAATACAGCAAACCATTTTCAGGAAGACGATTTTTATTAAATTAAATATAAATGATCTCATGGTTTGTTTTGTGTCTCTTCGTCTCTCTCTCTCTCTCTCTCTAGATGCCATCTGCAACCACTGGCGACTATGCTGTTCAGTCCTCCAGTCCAGAGCTGGGTGGTGCTCCCATAGCAGCTCCCACCGAGGCCCTGAAGCAAGTGCTGAACATCATCGAGAAGAAGGTCCGCAACATGGAGAAGAGAAAGGTATCAACTGATGGAGATAAAGGACACACGTTTAAATACATTATACAGCTGAAAGTTTGGACGCCTGACCATCAGACCCATACAGTATGTGTTTCCTCCGCAAACTTTAAAGCACGCAGTTGTGTAGAACGTCTGTGTGTGCTGTAGCGTTACAGTTTCCCTTCACTGGAACTAAGAGGCCCAAACCTGCTCCAGCATGACGATGCTCCTGTGCACAAAGCGAGCTCCATGAAGACATGGTGTGTGAAGGTTGGAGTGGAAGAACTCGAGCGTCCTGCACAGAACCCTGACCTCAACCCCACTGAACACCTTTGCGATGACCTGGAACCTCCATCAGCGCCTGATCTCACTAACGCTCTCGTAGCTGAATGAACACAAATCCCCACAGCCACGCTCCAACATCTAGTGGAAAGCCTTCGCAGAAGAGCGGAGCTCATTATAACAGCAAACACGGGGGGAATAAATCTGGAATGAGACGATTAACAAAACACACATGGGTGTGATGGTCAGGGGTGCACAAACTTTTAAGCATACTGTCTAATACAATTGTAACGGTTTCAGAAATAGAGATCAAAATGGTTCTTTTTTGGAAAGCAGCTGTGAGGAAAATAAACGACATGCCACCAACCTTCTCAGATGTGCCAATCAAAGTGAGCATATTGAATGATTGACAGTTTTTTTTTTTTTTTTTAAAGCTCTCTTTAAGCCCCGCCCCCTTCCTATTGTCTTACGTTGACGATCTACTTGGCTAAAAGATGCTGAAAGAGATAAAGATCACAAAGCAAAGATCTGAGAAGATGAAACCAGGCTTGCAGCGACGTGTCAAATCGAACACTTTACAAATATTTAATGATGATGGTGATGATGATGATGATGGCGGTTAGAAAGCGCCGAGGCGGTCGGACAGGTTGAGCGGCGAACATTTCAGCCACGTGGAAATGTTTTGGAGGTTTCATTAGACAAGCGATGAGAGAATCACACACACGTGTGTATCATCTAAACCTATTACCGAGAAATAAACGTGGTTAAACAAGCCTGCCTGGGCTTTTTAACTTTTATCTCTTTACAGTCTGGATGTCGAGGTTAAGTTTACTGTAAACATGTCGGTCATGAATTGTGGAGTTTAGTGACTGATGAGACCGCTAATTAATCTATTCCTCGTTTTCAGTCCAAGCTGGAAGACTACAAGACACGGAAGAGCAAAGGAGAGCGGCTAAATCAGGATCAGCTGGTTTGTATTAGTCCTTGTGTGTTGTAGTTCATCATTTCTCGTTTTTTAGTTATTAAATTAATTTTTTTTGCTTTAATATATCGTAATAAATTATGACAATAGGGTATGTTGTGTGTGTGTGTTAGTTTCAGATCATGCCTGATTTTCGTCTAATTGCTCGGTCTGGAGTGTTTTATTTCGCTTATACTACAGCGATCTGTCCGAGATCGCGATGTTTAATTTATTAATGAACGACACGTCACACGTTTTTTAACAGTTTAGTTAGATTTTATGATGCGAATTAGTTCACGTTCTTACTTACGTTATAGCAGCGATAATTAATTTGTGCGCGCTCTCTTGCGCCCTCTCTCTCTTGCGCCCTCTCTCTCTTGCACCCTCTCTCTCTTGCCCCCTCTCTCTCTCTCTCTCTTGCCCCCTCTCTCTCTCTTGC
>CM040985.1:1458442-1474511 GCA_022985145.1 Pangasius djambal | reverse complement strand
AGGGGGGGGGGGGGGGGGGGGGGGGGGGGGGGGGGGGGGGGGAGCACTGTTAAGTCTCTAAAACATCGTTTCATTTCGTGTTCAGGTTCCCATGGTGTCCCCTCCCACCGAAGCGTACACCTCTACGCCGCCGCTCTACCAGCCCCCTCACAGCACAGACCCTCGGCCTCAGCCGGACCCCATCGACCCCCTCCAGGTACGTACTCCGTGTGTCGTGTACAGCTGCGGAGATGAGACGTTTATCCACGTCCCTGTGTTGATTTTCCGTTATCCGTGTCCTAGGTGTCCATGCCCCTGTCGTCTGAGCAGCCCCCGGCCCCGTCGTCCCAACCCCAGGCCTTTCAGTCCGTCTCCAAACCCCTGCACAGTGGCATCAACGTTAACGCCGCACCATTCCAGTCCATGCAAACGGTAAGAGCGCTCGATCCCTCTCATTTCTCCTCACTCTTTATATCCTTTCTCTTCCCTTCTCTGCTCTTTCATACTACATTTCTAAATTTAGCTCACTTATAATCGGAAGTTTGGCGATGCGATCGTATGTGCTGTGTTTAATCAGGTCGAATCGAACCCTGGTGCTTTTTTATTTATTTATTTATTTAATTATCTTCGGTACGGTTCATGTATGTAGGCGAGAACACAACCATGACAATCTGCTGAGAACCAAAATAACCAATCAAACTCCACCTCACTGAGAAAGTGATTCGACGCCGAATCGACTCAACTGCAGGAAGTGAATCGAACATGCCGTCTGTTTTGCGTTACAGCTTCTTCTTCACAAAATATGGCATTTACCTAAATTTACCATTTAGGAATTACAGCCATTTTCAACAAAGTACTTCCATTTTCAGGGGCTCAAAGGTATCTGGACAAAGTGACATAATTGTAAATATAACCATAATTTTAATACTTGGATGAAAATCCTTTGCAGTCAATGACTGCCTGAAGTCTGGAGCCCATGTTCTCAAAACTCACATTCTGAGTTTCCTCCCTGGAGATGCTTTGCCAGGCCTTTACTGCAGCCACCTTCAGCTGCTGCTTGTTTGTGGGTCTTTCTGCCTTCAGTAAGTGAAAAGCAGCTCTATTGGGTTGAGATCAGGTGACTGACTTGGCCATTGAAGAATATTCCATTTCTTTGCCTTCAAAAAGTCTCGAGTTGCTTTCGCAGTATGTTTAGGGTCGTTATCCACCTGCACTGTGAAGCGGCGTCCTATCAGTTTTGTAGCATTTGGCTGAATGTGAGCAGAGAGTAAAGCCCTAAACACCTCAGAACTCATCCTGCTACTTCTGTCAGCAGTCACATCATCAGTAAACACCAGTGAGCCCGTTCCATTGGCAGCCATACAAGCCCATGCCATAACACTGCCTCCACCATGTTTGACACATGATGTGGTATACTTTGGATCATGAGCTGTTCCTTTCTTTCACCATACTTTTCTCTTCCAATCATTCTGGTACAAGTTAATCTTGGTTTCATCAGTCCAAAGAATCTTATTAGATGTTTTCTGGCAAAGACTAATCTGGCTTTCCTGTTATTGAATGTTCCCAGTGGTTTGCACCTTGTTGTAAACCCTCTGTATTTACATTCATGAAGGCGTCTCTTGACTGTAGATTTTGACAATGATACGCCGACCTTCTCCAGAGTATTCTTGACTTCTGTTGATGTTGTGAAGGGGTTTTTCTTCACCAAGGAAAGGATTCTGCGATCATCCACTTTAGTTGTCTTCCGTGGTCTTCCAGGCCTTTCGATGTTGTTGAGCTCACCAGTGCTTTCTTTCTTTCTTTTTAAGAATGTACCCAACTGTTGATTTGGCCACACCTAAGGGTTTTGCTCTCTCTGATAGATTTGTTGTTTTTTCAGCCTAATGATGGCCTCCTTCACTCGCATTGAGATCTCCTTGGACTTCATATTGGTAGCTCCAGTCGAACAGCTGCCAAATGCCAACTCAATACCTGATATCAACTCCAGACCTTTTATCTGCTTCATTTGTCTTGAAGTAACGAGGGAATGGACCGCACCTGGTCAATTAACTTCTTGTCAGTCAATTGTCCAAATACCTTTGAGCCCCTGAAAATGGAGGCACTTTGTTTAAAATGGCTGTAATTCCTAAATGGTAAATGCCATATTTTTGTGGAACGTCTTAAAATAAAGCTGAAAGTGGGCAGTTCTCCCTGTTTTCTCATTTGTTGGATATAAATTAGGTTGAACAACACTAAACTATTTCTGTATCAGAGGTGTTATGTGAGAACTTGTCCAGGATGCCTGTGTATGGTTTGATGTTTGATGCAGTAAATGTATTTGTGTGTCTGGTTTGATTTCTAAATGTTCTTTGGTCTGATCTGATCCTCAGGTGTTCAATCTGAATGCCCCAGTTCCTCCCTCGAATGAGCTGGAGTCTCAGAAGATGTCGAGTCAGTATCAGAGCACTTACACCCAGAACTTCAGCAGCCAGCCCACACACTCGGTGGAGCAGCAGGAGCTTCAGCAGGAACCTCTCCAGTCAGGTACACGTCACGGTCGGAGATTTCTGTTTCACTGGATGGCTTGTGTCTCGTTTTCAGTGACGTAACTTGACATCACTCGGTACTTTTCAGGAAAGTTTAACCTTTTCCAAAAAATTTTTTTTTTCAAGCTCTGCTGTGATGCACAAGGCAGCTTCATTCCTCACGCCAGCTGCTTCTTACAGGATTAACTGTAAAACAGAACATGCCAGGCGTGAACACGGCACAGATCGTTCTTGCGATTATGAAAAAGCTCTATTTTTGCGTCTAACGTTTGCACTCTTAAGCAACTGATGAGCGAAGTGATTAAGCGAAGTAAACTACAGTACATAAATTAATTTTTCAAGTGAGAGATCAGTCCAGTAAAAGTAAATAATCTTGTTGAATGGAAAGATCAGGAAGTAGAACTTGAATCTTTTTGTTTTTGTGGTGTTATTAACTTGTTTTTAAACTTGTTTTAAAAACCCGTGTTTGCGTTTCCTTTTTCAGTTGTCGGAGCGTTCCACTCTCAAGACCAAGGGATTCCTTCCTCCGGGGGCCACCAGTCGATGAGCCAGCAGCCATCGGCTCAGGGCGCAGGGTTCGGACGCCAGCCGCAGTCTTTCTACAGCAGCCGAGCCGTGCCACGTGGAGGTCCCCGCAACGCCAGAGGGGCCATGAACGGATACCGCGGACCATCCAACGGCTTCAGAGGTCTGTTCTTCTCTCTCTCTCTCTCTGTGTGTGTGTGTGTGTGTTGTGTAAATTTCCGTATGAGACTCACTAACATGAACCTCAACTGATCGGCTTCGCATCAAATCGTCAGAGTCACTGATTTTATATACGAAGTACGCTGTCGAGTTTAAATCACTTATTTCACTTTCACGCCGATTTAATTAAACGTTTTTTTTGACACTCTGTCGTTTCATATTCTTGGAAAGAAAGAAAAAAAGAAGAAACAACCCAAAAAGACTAGCCGGTCCATCAGAACAAAAGTAATGGCACCCTATAAAAGGAGCAAGTTTAGTTAGAGTCGAAATCCTGCACTGGCTGAGCCGTGTTACTGGAACATTTTCATTCTCGTCACTCCGAGCTCGTCCACCTTTTATGGACTTTTGTGGGCGCGGCTTAATGGAAATGTGCTTTATCAATGTATGCACACCTGCGAACGAACAGAATCAGGGAAACTGTGTAATTCCGGGGTGGAGTTTTACCTTGGATTAGCCACAGAAACACTTGTGCAGGGTTGTTAATTGAATAAATGAGGTTTGGGGTTGACGGTTCGGTCTGTTTTTAGGTGGATACGACAGCTATCGCGCTCCTTTTCCCAACACTCCCAACACTGGTTATGGACAGACCCAGTTCAGCACTCCACGGGATTACTCGAGCAGCACCTACCAACGGGTACGTACTCGTTCTCTCTCTCACACACACACACACACACACACACACACACCATCAAACTTATGGACTTCCATATAGTTGTGTTGCAGATGAATTTTTAATTGTTGCTAGATCCATATTTCTAATAGAAAGCACCGATTCTCATTGATTAGCACGAATTATATATACAGGGCGGAGTTTCTCAAAAGCATCGTAGTACAAAGATCCTCGTTACATGATCACGAGCATCACACTGATCTCTCTCTCTCTCTCTCTCTCTCTCTCGATCGACCCATTAAAGTGATCTTAACCTCACAACGCTTTCGTTAAACAGACCAGATCACATGTAAACGGCACACTGGGGTTTGCGTCATAATCGGATTTAAGCTGTCGCGAGTTTTTGTACAATAATCAGTTTATTTGGCGAATGTATACTGTTCATCTGATTCTTCTTTTTGCGTACA
Source organism: Pangasius djambal (assembly GCA_022985145.1). NCBI lineage: Eukaryota > Metazoa > Chordata > Actinopteri > Siluriformes > Pangasiidae > Pangasius > Pangasius djambal. The sequence goes on along the minus strand of CM040985.1, from coordinate 1,470,186 downwards.
TGGAAAGAATTTGCAATCATGTGAACTCCAAAATATTTACATTAGTGACTTTGACTTTAGCTGCCTGTAAAATTAAATCAGTGGAGCTTCAATTATTTAAAAAAAAAAAAGTAGCGTTTTTCAGATGTGCCGCTACTCGGATATTAAACTTTTAACTATTTTTAAAATGAATTAACCCGATTATCGTTAAAGGAATCTGATCATTGACTCGTTTTGCTGGAATCAGATTTTTTATTTATTTTTTTTTTTTTTGTCCATGTAAACTCTTGAGTCTTATTTTATTTTTTTCCGACTTCTTTCTTCTCCCAACAGGAAGGATATCAGCAGAGCTTCAAGAGAGGAGCTGCCCAGGGAGCTCGAGGTAGCTCTCGAGGTAATGCTCAAGCGATGCGATCCTAAAACGCTTTGAGAAGACGTAGTTGTCTTTGGCCACCTCGAACATTCATTAACTGAGAATGGGTTAACCTTTTGCCCTTTTTTCCCCCCCCTCTTTTTTTTTTTTTTTTTTTTTTAAATAAACCTTTTTCCCCCTCTCTCTTTCTTTGACATCAGTGGTATGTTTCTATTTTGGCTTATCAAGTAACCCTTGATATTTTACGGAGACACGTGCAGAGCTGAAACTGTCAGTGTTGTGATTTTTCAGCGAGGTTGTGTTTAAAAAAAAAAAATAAAAAAAAAAAAGCAAATAGATATTCATGTAAAACTTTAAAGATTTTCATTAATTTATTTTTTGTATAAAATAAAATGCAAAAAAATTAACCGCCACTGTTAATCCAATACATGAGGGTTTTTTTTTTTCCTTTTTTTTTTTTTTTTTTTTTTTTTTTTTTTTTTTTTTTTTTTTTTTTTTTTTTTTTTTTTTTTTTTTTTTTTTTTTTTCTCCCCCTCTGGCTTTTTGGTGCTCCAGAATCTTTACACCTGCCTGAAACGGGATGATCGATCGTGCTGGCTTTTGCTATAAAACTATTTTATTTATTTATTTATTTATTTATTTATTTATTTAAAAGGATTGCAGTTGATTTTGTCTGGCTTAGCCGTCCCGAGATTTCCTCAGCTTTTGCTTTCCTGTCTTTTTTGCACCGTGTTTATCGTCCTGCTACGCAGAGGGGGGAAAAAACAGTAATGTTAAAACGAGTGGTTCTGATTTTGGTTCTGGAGTAATTATTTTTATTTATTTTCCCCATAAATACAACAGTATCACAATCCACTTTTTCCATCTGGCTACTGGAAATACTCTGAAATTGACCACAGGGGTGTCAAAAATACGGTCCGATATAAAAGGTAGAATCCGTGTTCTAAATTATAATCGTTTGTGGACCGTAACTGAGTTTAAAAAAATAAAATAAAATAAAAAAAAAAATCAAAAGAGCTAAATAGAGCAATAAACTCAACTCCTGACAAAGTGCTGATTCATTAACAAGCTAAAAATGTGACGTCTTTCCAAAGAATTATTCCAGGATTATTCATGACACACAAATCCCAATGATTTTTTTTTTTTTATATAAACACACACTTCCAGGCTACATTTACAATGAGTTACTAATGTGTTACTGGTCACTAAACTTTTTTTTAATTTACTCGATATTACCTAAAGCGAGTTTGACACCCCTGCTGTAGCTCGTGTTTGTTTGGATTTCTCTTCCACTCGAGTAGGATCTGTAGCTCGGATTTAAACCTCATCCATTTGCTAAAATGACCCGTAATAGTTGCTTAACCAGGTGAGTCCTGTTTTCAAATTCAAAGACTTGTGCATGCGACTCATTAATGTTTCTCAACATGCATGATTTTGATTTGATTTGAAAGATGAAAAACTCGGACCACGTGATCACGTTGGAATTGTGTGTGTGTGTGTGTGTGTGTGTGTGTGTGTTGCAGGACGAGGCGGACCGTACAAACCGAGCCGAGGGATGAGCATGATGGCTGCAGCACAGACTAGCTAACCCTAACACACTCCTCCCCATAACCCACTCACCAGACTCCACTCCAGCTCCATCAGTCCATGTAGCAAGGTGTTTGGGCACACACACACACACACACACACACACACACACACACACACACACACACACACACACGAGATATGATGGTCTTGATAACGAAGCCATACCACTCCTAACTAATGCTGTACCTTGTAAAGCTTTCTCTCAACCAGTCGCACGCTGTCGATAGCCTTAATTCTGTAAAGCAGGAACGTTTGTGCCTTTTTTTTTTTTTTTTTTTTTTTAATTTGTTTTCAGTTTAAAATTGGACCAGGATAGACGATGACGATAGATATATATACATTACACACAAACCTAGCCAAAAAATGTGAAGTATGATCTGTACTGTATTGTAATGTTTTTGTTTTTTTGGGTCACCAACTTTAATCTGCACCGTATTAATGATCACACGATGATGAGTGCTTCGTAGAATTAAATGTCTTTCAGTAGAGCTGTCGTGATTGTGGTTCATCGCACAGTAACAATCTTCTGGAGAAAAATAAATAAGCACATGAGAAGATTGTAGTTTTTAGGGAGGCATCACTATGATCAGTACTTTGCTCAGTGGTGTGTGTGTGTGTGTGTGTTTTTGTTTTTTTTGGTCCAAATAAATCTGATACCAAGTGAAGGAGCCCTGACGCTGTTTAAACCCCGTAACGTCTTAAACTTAAAACTCGGAACGAGGAATTCACACGGCAAAAAAACTGACCTACGGAGATCAATAAAAAATAAAATGCTCCCGTTTCAGTATCGGTACTCGGATCCACTCTGAGTAAACAGCATTGATTCATCCCGAGTCATTAGAATCAGGGCTCCTCAATAGAACACGACGCACGTATATTGGTTGTCACTTTCAGTTTTTAAATATATATTTTTACACACTTGTAGAACTATCAAACCGCGTATCACATTAACACACATCGCATTTTTCTTCATTATTGTGCAGCCCTAATTAACACACACACACACACACACACACACACACACACACACACACGTTTTAATAAATAATGACCAGTACGATGCCAGGGTGCCTCGACCACTTTAATAAGAATAGCACACAAAAATCAGATGAGACATTCATTTTTTTTTTTAAATTCTGTGCAGAAAATCTGACGCACCTTAAAATGGGCACATTAATACATCAACAGAGTAAACAAGAACTGGAATTTAAATAATAATTAATAATACAGAATACATTATGCGTGTGTTGGCCATTTTAAGCCTGTAACCTGTAATTGCTGGGGAATTATTTATTTTATTTTATTCAGGACTGAAAGCCTCGTCTAAATTAAATCCGACACGAGATGAAGATTTCTGCTTTGCATCATAAATCACCTGCATTCTTTACTGAAATATCTGGACCTTGTTTGTATGAAAATTTTTTTTTTTTAATCTAGTTGTAAACGTTATACTCCAGAGTACACCGAATTGTAGGGGGGGTGTGTGTGTGAATGAATTAAAACGAATTGAATCGATCTCTATTCATCGTGCCCTTTCCGTAGTATTTAAAAAATGTGCAAAACGGCTTTGACGACGAGTCAAACCAGCATGAGAAGAAGGATTAAAATAAAATGGAAAAAATAAAATGAGTTGTGATTGAATGAATTGACTTCCGGTGAGAGCAGCAGAAAGGGGAGGATACACGTGGAGGTGAGTGGTCCTTACGCATCGCCTCCAGACGCTGGAGAAGTGGTGTGTGTGTGTCTGCACAGTCCAGCTCCTGATCACCGTGTCTCGTCTATGGTACCTGTCCGACCTCCTGGACGACGTTGGGGTGGGAATCCTGAGGCAGAGGCTGGCCGTGGCTCAAATCCTGCTGAGCTGCAGGAGCGTCCTGGTGTCCTGGAGGAAGCGGCTGGTTCTCAGGAGGAGACTGATGATCATCTTTAGGGGATTCTTGGACTTCGTTCCCTTCAACTGTAATAAAAATCAGTGAATGGTGATACGCTGGTGTCTCATTAAGCCTGAGATGTGAACTACAGCAGTCAGAATTCTTATATTTTTATTTTTTTGCTTCTGGTGTCTCTACTTTCCATTTCAAGGACCATCATGATTTTGTTCACAATAAGAATAATTCTATAGTTTAGTTTATTTACTAATTAGGGTGTCTATACAAAAATAAGGCTTTGGTAAAGTGTGTAATGGCAATGCGTATTTCTGAAATGATTTGATGCGCTATTGAAGAACAAAATGAAAACTTGGAACGTTAATAAGACACGATTGGGAGAATTTAACAATAACAACAAAAAAATAAAAAATTCTTCTCAGCTGTTAGTCCGTGTGCCGAGTCTGAATCAGTGAAATAGATTTTTTGGAATTATTTATTTGATTGATTTACGCTGCACATGAATACACAGAGCCACTGCTGGAAAAGGTGATTTAAATTATATATAATTATCTAAACATTGTGTCACATTCAACATTTATTTCTCACGTCTCCAGAACACACGATTGCTGCAGCACTACAGGTTGGCTGCTGTTCAGCAGCTCGCAAAAAAAAAAATCCATTTAAATAAATAAATAAATAAATAAATGCAGCAGCAAAAACGCAGGTTTTATTCACGTCTTGCCATCAAGTCGATTCAGAGTCGAATCGTTTTCTCTTTGGAAAAGGACCGAGGCCGCTTCTCGGACCAGAGCGTGATCGCCGTGTTCTCACCTGCCTAAAGAACCGCACGGAGGCGGAGAACACACCGGGGTTCTGTTCACGTGGGTTAAACACTGTGCATGCGTGAGCTGAAATCAACATTGTACTATTCTGTGACGATTTATAACGTCTAAAAGTGGGTAAAAATCTTAAATATATGTGCATTGGATGATAATTCTTAGCATTATTTATTTATTCATTATTTAAGTATTTGGATGTGTTGTTTCTGTCCTTTTTTTTTTCCTTTTCCTTCTCACAAACAGCCACAATTGTTGGATTGGGTGAAAAAATATTCATCTGATGTTAATGTTATCTGATGTTTTAAAAATGTGACTTACCGTGAACTTCAGGTGGAGCCTTCTGGATTTTTAAACGCTCCATGTGCTCTACAGCCTGCGAAGAAAAACCACACACACACGCGCGCACACACACACACACACACACACGCACGCACACACAGCTCAATAACAACGCTTTCATATAGCTGTATATTTTATAAGAACGTCTAACTCCAACATGCACCAGTTCCCAGTTTACACATGGTCACGTCATGCGCCTTGATTAGGAGGTTTATATCCAAATAGAGAGACGCATTGGAGTAAAATCCACGATGCAAGACGGATGAAATGGTTTAGGAAGTTTGATTTCCGTACTTGTTGGAGTTCTACTTTCTGTGCGTTGAGCTGCTCCTGCTGTCTCTCCAGCTCATCTCGCTGCTTCTGCAACTCGGCCGTTTTCTGGATCAGATCCTGCTCCTGCCTGGCCAGATGTTCCTCAAACTCGCGCATCTCCTCCTCGGTGTAAGCCTGGTTCTGCTCCAGAGTCTATGAAATCACGCACGGTAGAGGAATTAGCTTAGCTACTACTCAGTAACAGCATCCTAACCGTTTTGCAGCAACATCTCCCTCACCTCCCAGCTGTCCGGCTCCAGGAATTCTTTTTTCTTCGTAGCAATCAAGAACTCGTCTAAAGATACCAGACGGTCCTTGTTGGTGTCGACCTGTTTCAGAAGAAGAAACGACTTTAAAGTACAAACAAAAGTGTGTAATACTGATTTGTGGGCGGAGCTGTGTGAGAGCTCGGTTTGATAAACATCACAGCTTTGGACCAATCACGGCGAAGATTAAATGATGATGATGATGATGATGACGACGACGCTGCACACAGAAACTTTTAGCTCCAGAACATGTTACTGAAGAAGAGAAGTGGTGGTTGTCATGGTAACATTCTGACTGGATAGAGATGACTTCTGTGACCACAAGGAGTTAGCTCGCTGACTAGCAAAACATTTTAATATTAGTAAATTAGGGGGCGTTTCCTAATTTGCATATTCATAGGTACTGATAGAGATGCACCTCGTTCATGACGTGTTCTCTCATCCGTAACCTCTCCTCCTCCATCTCCACCATGTCGTCCTCCTCGTTAGCAGGATCGTAGATTTTCTCCAGCTGTGAGCGCAAGTTTGTTTTTTCACAGATTAGAACCACAATCGCTGTTTTTTTTTTTTTTTTTTTCATGGTTTTATATGACGTAGAAAATCTCAAGACGTGTACCTCTTTGGTAAACAACGCCTCTAATTCCTGCTCGTCGAAGAAGCCGTCTCCGTTCGTATCTGGAGTACATGAGCACCACAAATCGAGATTTTATCACTGATTAAAATTAAAATGTTAACCTGCTTGGAAAGGTTCGGAGAAAAAAACCAAAACGTTACCGTGCAGGTTGAAGAAGGTTTTGGGGTCAAAATCGTCAGGGTCGAGACCGTCCGCCTCCTCCCACACCTCTTTCAGCTGAGTCTGACTGCCCTAAAAAAAAACAAAAAAAAAAAACAGAACGCGCTCGACGTTAACAGGAAACCTCGAACGTCTCAGAGGAAGCGTAAAGAAACCGATTACACGTACAGGATGATTGATTTTCGGGTGATCGGCGTGCTTCTTCTTCATCTCTTCATAATGCTCCTCTTCTTTCCTCCTGCTCTCCTCGTCGAGGGTCTTCAGGTGCTCGCGACGCTCGTGCTCTTTCATCATCTCGTATCTCTTGAACTCCTCGTGACGTTCTTTGTCGTAATTCTCCAAATCCTTCGTTGCCTGGACAAATTTTTAAAAATACGCACAAATTTTTGATGGCATTCAATCTCCTAAAAATGTCCATGTTCCTTTCTGTCAAGTAAATTTGTTGGGAAAAAAACTAAACGAAACAGAGGTGGTCTGTGTGCTGCTTACTTGCATGCATTCCTCACACTGCTGTTTGGCAAATACATCATACGGCCAAAAGTATGTGCACCCCTGACCTTCACACCCATATGAGGTTCTTCCCTAAACTCTTCCTATAAAGTCTGAAGCACACCATTGTATAGAATGTGTTTGTATGCTGTAGCATTACAGTTTCCCTTCACTGGAACTAAGAGGCCCCTGTGCACAAAGCTAGCTCCATGAAGACATGGTGTGTGAAGGTTGGAGTGGAAGAACTCGAGTGTCCTGCACAGAGCCCTGACCTCAACCCCACTGAACACCTTTGGGATGAACTGGAACACCGACTGCACCCCAGACCTCCTCAATCAATCCCAGAATGGATCCTGAGTAGTTCAGGTTCAGGCTCAGATGTTACATCAGGAGAGTTAAATCAGCACAAAAGATTAACTTACTGATTTGATGAGTCTGTCCAGATCTTCCACCTCAAACGTGTGAGGGTTCATGTGGTTCAGATACTCAAACTGCTTCAGTAAAGCCTGATGGTCCACGGCCACGCCTGCAACAACACGCGGGATACGAACATTCAAATCAGTTCCACACACAGCTTATTTGAAAGTAAGAAGAGCTGCTGTGGTTACTGCTGATGCTGTGAGCGGCCATTTTGTTTTTGATTTCGCTTGCTGAACTCGGGGGTTGAGAAGACCTTCCGGAGTTTCTGAATAGGAATTCGTCTTTGGGGTTTTTTTTTTTGTTGTTTTTTTTAGTTTTCCCAAAAAGTCAGGTCACAAAGGACCTTTTATCGAATGCAGCTTTTTTTTTTTTTTTCCAAGCGGTGGAGGATTTCTCATCGCCAATCATCCTGTATTATAATTGCGTCAGTTTGCGTACCGTTCCCTCCTTCGATGTCCTGCTTGGCTTTGATCAGCGTCCTCAGCCGACTCACTTCTTGCCTTTTTAACTCGTCGAGCTTAGTTCTGACGTGGTGGCTCACAAAGTCCAGCTCTTTAGCCAGTTTCCCTTGCTGGAAGCATGAAATTGATCGGAATTACAACGTATATAAACACATCATCATGAAATAATTATACAGAATAAACGAATTATACCTTTATATCCTCCATGTCTGTGTTGTGCAGCTTTTCTCTAAAATGCTGGTCTTTTTCGAGGAAATCGATAACTTCCCTGAGATAGCGGTCATAATGCAGTCCAGTGTCCTTAAAATACAGAAACACAAAAAGCAAAAAAAAAAAAAAAAAAGAAATTAAGCCAGAAATCAATAAAAACAATGTGTTTTAGTTGGAAATTATTCTTTTGTGGAGTGTGTTCGGGGTTTGTAAAATTAACGACAGAATTAAAGACACATTGATAGCTGAGTAAATACTTTCTATTTGTTTTTGTGCGTCTCTTTTGTGTGTGAACACTGTAGCTTCTTGTCTTGAGCTCCGATAAGATTTATGTATCATTTCAGATGTGAGATCAGGGTTGAAGAGGATTTAGCAGAAGTAGCAGAAGTAGCAGAAAATGCCCCGACTCTGTAGCTCGAAGTTGCATGTAACTTTGAATTCATACTCCATCTGGTTTCCAAACTGAACTGGAATGTTTTGTGATTTCATTTACAGTTTCTTCAAAGCTTTTCTTTAAAACTTTCGGCCGTCGTCGTGATTGTTGTCATGATCTGCGTCTCAAATCAAAAACCTTCACCGTACCTTCAAGAATATTTATTAATCTAGAAAATTCAGAACAATGGTACTTAGAGCAGACTTTTCAGGAGGTTTAAAAAGGGTTTTTAAAATTCAAACGCTAACTACAAGAAGAAACCCGGTCAGTGTTAGTAGTGTTATAGTACACGAGCATGTGATTTGAGAAACGACGTTAGTTTATGTACTCAGTTGTGCACACAGTGTCACGTGGTGCTACGCTGCCTCCACTGTTTACGTTGGCCGTGTTGATTTTAGAGGATGTGGCCAAGCGACGCACCAAAAGACCACAGGATATGCGCTGCAACCATCGCGCGTATGAGTAGTTAACAGCGAGTGTAAATCTGCCTCGAGTCGAACGCAGCGAAAAGAAACGTATCTCTAGCTAAAGAGAGCGATGCAGCAGAGCTTTAGTGATCAGTCTCTCTCTCTCACCTCTTCATCTGTTCAAAAAGATCGGCTTCCAAACCCTGACCGTTTGAGATAGTTGAAACGAGATCGCGATCTCGTCACGAAACCGCCCTAGCGATAACGGTGTCACGCCGTGATGTCATCACGGCACAAAAGTATTAGTAGTAGTAGTAGTAACCTTTATTTAACCAGGATAAAAACTCACCGAGATAAAAATCTCTTTTACAACAGTGACCTGGCCAAGAAGGCAGCGAAAGACACAACAACAATTAAGCAAGCAAGCAAACAAACAACAACAAAATAATAATAATAAATAAAAAACACCAGAGGTGAAGAATACTGGGGGAAAAAAAACAAAATCGATCAAAAGAAATAGAAAAATATATAATAAAACACTCAAGTATCGCAGAAGCAACTTCCAATATGGCTGTACTCAAAATTGGCAAAATATATGCCATTAAATTTAATACCTTTTTTAAAACCTATCTTCACAGGCGTAATAACAATACAGCAGCAACCGACCAACCAACCTGTTAAGCACCAGAATGACTTGAACAGAAACAGACTGAATGTGTGGATGTGTTTAGTTTTCTTTATAAACACACTCACCACGCTCTGAGGCGGTTCCTGCACCTTTTCTTCTGGCACCTTGACCTTAGTTTTATCTACACTGATAGGCACTGACTGGGAGCTGAACAGCAGGCTGGAGAGCACAAGGCAAGTGGTGAGAGCTTTAATCCATGACATCTGCAAAATAACATCAAAATAATATTAGTTATAGAACCAGTGCTTCATAACGAAGGTTAATGTTTAACCCTTTCACGTGTAGAGTCCGCGCTCGTTTTCAGAAAACAGAAGATCACCTCCGGCTCACGCGAGATCGTTCCTGTAAATCAACGACAACTCCTGCAGCTCTCTGGACTGTTTCTCGTTCTCAGTCTTTACTAAATTTCTACACAAAATAATACTTTTAAAATGTTAAGTAGGTTTTTTTTTTTTTTGTCTCCACTAAACACCTTAGATTTCTAAAAAACTATTTTCTGTTTGTTTAAACGAGAGTTTTTTGTTGTGTGTGTGTGTGGGGGGGGGGAAGGTATTTATTTATTTATTTATTTATTTAACCTCTTTGCATCATGCAACAATTCATAAATTATATTTTCTAAAAAAAAAAATAAAATTCTTACATACAGTACTGTACAAAAGTCTTGGCGCACCCCCCCCCCCCCTTTTTTTAACCTGAGATACTGTTTGATTTATTTAAAGCGAAGGATCGTCACATTAAATATTGACTTTGTTTCATTTATTACTGTTTACTGCTTTTTATAGGATTTTTTAAAATGTAAAAACATTTAATTTCATTATTTTTGAAGGCGTCTTTGCTCTACAGCATTTCTTTGCATGTGCCTAAGACTTTTGCGCAGAACTGTGTGTATATATATATTTGATCTGCATGTTAAAAATTTAGATATAGGAAGATTTATTTCTCAACCTTCTTCTTCTTCTTTCATGGAAACTGTTATCTTTAACTCATGGACAATCCATTTACCTTTTTAATATTTGATATTTAGACAAAAATCTAACTTCATACCTCATGCCATTTAGGTGAGAGAGAGAGAGAGAGAGAGAGAGAGAGAGAGAGAGAGAGAGAGAGAGAGACAGACAGAGAGAGAGAGAGAGAGAGACAGAGAGAGAGAGAGAGAGAGGTAAAGAACGTGGATTAAGTAAATAATACATGAGTAACAGCTGCTCCTGTTAGCGTCTTTAAGCTTTCTAATTAAATATAAACCTTGTTTTTTAAGGTTTTTTGGCTTGTTTGTTTTCTTTGACAGTTTAATTATGGACTTCTCCATCAGCCAACCGCAGTTTGACACGCTGTTGTAACTCCTGAGTGCTGATATTAGCTCATAAACCTTACGCTACACATGTACACAAGCACACTTCCTTCCTTCTATACTCAACAGTACGTGAAGGGAATCCCGTCCGCGCGCGGTTGCTATGCGTACTACTTAGTACGCTAGTATTAGTATTAGTATTAGTAGTACTGTTTATCCTGCTGTATCCAAGCTCGAGCTCTACGTTATCAGCAGATTAGCTCGCTAGCCCTGAGATACTGACCTCAAACATCAAACTAATCAGTAAAAGAAGTACAGACTGATAAATTTGCCTCTTACTTTGTTTATTTTCTACGGCGAGAAGTTAGATCAGACGTCTTTTCAGTTCCCCGCAGGTGCGCTTTCATCACCGCTGAACTTCCTCACTGTCTCGTCATCACTCCACTAAAACAAACCAGTCCGCTAAGCGAAGAGGAAGAGAGACGCCGCTGAAACACTGTAGGGGGAAAATCACAGCGACACCCAGTGGTGGCTCACCGCCATTACACACCACAGGCTCACCCGTCGGCCATTTTGTTTTACATTAGGTTAGATTAGATTTAACTTTACTGTCATTGTGCAGAGTACAGAGCCAATGAAATACAGTTAGCATCTAAAAACAAGTGCAAATAGCAAAGTGTGTGTGTGTGTGTGTGTGTGTGTGTGTGTGTATACAGTGCTGTGCAAAAGTCTTGGCACCCCCCCCTTTTTTTTGTGTGAAAACTTTGTTATAGATGTTTATTTTCTGACGTCTACATTATTGATTCAGTACAAAAACATTTTAGATTCCAAACATTAGTTTTCCAGCACAGAATGAAACGTTACAGAAAAATGTTTGTATGTCAGTAAAGAAAGCAGCAGATTCCATAAGAGACGCTTTTCAGATAAAAACAGAATGAAGGCTGCTGGGTTTCGCTGCAGAAATAAGAAGCGAGTCGACAGTCAAAGTC